>OZ030016.1:29810210-30327710 GCA_964023405.1 Apodemus agrarius | reverse complement strand
CTGGCCTGAAACTAGATCGTGTAGACAGGATGTCCTTGAACTTGCCTTGAATACCACTGGCCTCTGCATGTATGAGTGTGTGTGTGTGTGTGTGTGTGTGTGTGTGTGTGTGTAGACATGTAGACACTGGCCTCCACATGTGGGTATATATGTGTGTCTCCATTTGTGTGTGTGTATGGGTGTGTATAGACACTGGTCTCTCTCTCTCTCTCTCTCTCTTTCTCTCTCTCTCTCTCTCTCTCTGTGTGTGTGTGTGTGTGTGTGTGTGTGTGTGTGTGTATAGACACTGGTCTCCATATGTGTGTGTGTGTGTGTGTGTGTGTGTGTGTGTATAGATATCCAGAGACACACAGAGAGGTTTCATAAAGAGGCTGGCCTAAATAAAACAAAAAATTAAAAATTAAAAAGGACTCATGCGACATTTGATGATTCTGTCATTGCTCCCTCCCCAACCACCTAACCAAGAAATTTAAAAAAAAGATTAAAAAGTCAGATTGTCTGTCTAGCGTAACAGATTCTGTTTATCTGTGCACTTCCACTCTGTCTTACAGATCAGAGGAAGCACATTTTCCTGCTGAGGACAGCATTTAGCCATCTCTTTGGGGACTGAAATAAGTGCAAACCATTAACATAAATATTAATTGTAGAAGTGTGTTCCAAATCACCCCTCTACATTTTCCTCTGGCTAGATGAGATGGGTGTCCCAGGCCACATTTCCAGTGCTGGGACATCCCCAGGGCAGTTCATCCCCTTGAACCATAATGGTTTTCAAATCAAACATGTAAAATATAAAACCAAGCGCTTATGAAGGAAAACTTCTGTTTTCTGTTTAGAACGTGTAAGACAGCTCACGAGTTGGGGAACCTGAGGATAAGCAGGGTGAGCACTGAGTCATGGGACCCTCAGAGTATTTTCCCATCTGGTGAGGGCTATGGATGGATGGAGGGGGGGGTATAGGTGGGGTATACTATAACAGTAAAGTGCTTGCCAGAGTACATGAGGTCCTTGGGCTAAATCCTCAGCAGGAGGGAGGAAGGGAGGGAGGGAGGCTTAATCTTGAAAGACAAATGTCATCAATCTTGTGACTGAGTGTTGAAGACACTACCAAAGGGGGGCAGTTCATTGACGATGGACTCCTCCACTCAGGCTCATTTTACAACTCTTGATAGGACTTCTGCTCTGAACACAACTCGCATCTCATGTTAACGAAGTCCCAAGGACCCACGAGCATGCGCTCCACATCTGGCTGGAGGAAGGGTGCACATCAGTTTAAGGAATAGCAAGAGAATCTTTTGGCCCAAAGTGACAGACAGCCTTTCCTCTAGGTTCAACGAAAAGCACTGTCTTTGATATGTTTCTTTGCCATATTTGGGGAGAATACAACACTAACTTCTGCAAAGAACGCTCTTTCTGATGAGGCCTTTGGGAAGCTGATCCTGACCCAACACCACTCCTTGCTGCCATGGTGACCGTCCACCCATGAGTAGCATCCTATCTGTGTCGGGAGAGCCGTCTGGTCTGTCAAGTGGAGCCTTCAACCCTAGATTGCTTCTTTACACCGTCTGTGCTAATGAAAGTTTGCTTGAGCACTATAGGCTGAGATTAAGCAACTCTGGCCCCCTCAACACTGCCCAAGGGAAGCTGGACTCTCCATGTTTTCCCTGGGTGGTCCCTGTATGGGCAAGGGTTCTCAAACCCACATGCCGAGCCATTATGTCCCTGGCTTATAAGCTCTGTGCTCAACTCAGTAGAAGGGCTGGCTTTAGTCACCCCACAGTACCTTTCAGGGAGCTGTCAATGATTTTTCAAAACTTTGCTTGTGAAGGTTAGTATGGAATATAGATTTTTCTACGTTTTTTTTTTTTTTTTTTTTTTTTTTTTTTTTTTTTGGTTTTTCGAGACAGGGTTTCTCTGTGTAGCTCCGGCTGTCCTGGAACTCACTCTGTAGACCAGGCTGGCCTCGAACTCAGAAATCCGCCTGCCTCTGCCTCCCAAGTGCTGGGATTAAAGGCGTGCGCCACCACCGCCCGGCGATTTTTCTACTTTTTAAAAAAAGATTTATTTATTATTATATGTAAGTATGCTGTAGCTGTCTTCAGACACACCAGAAGAGGGCGTCAGATCTCTTTATAGATGGTTGAGAGCCACCATGTGGTTGCTGGGATTTGAACTCAAGACCTTTGGAAGAGCAGACAGTGTTCTAAACCTTTGAGCCATCTCTCCAGCCCAGACTTTTCTCCTTTTTATTGTCCTGTTCACCTCTTTGTACACTTTACTTCTAGTCCAGTTTACTCTTCTTGCCCCTGCTTCATTGAAATGTGGTTTATTCTCTCTAAAGCTCAAGTTGCAGTTTAATCCCCATTTTGGGTTACTAAGTGAGAAGGCCTGGGACCTTTATGAAGCAATTTGAGTTTTGCCCTCACGAGTGGCGTGACCCATTCATGCCCTATGGATTAGTGGGTTAATAGGTTATTTTAAGTGGGTCAGCTCTAAAAGCCGGTCTGGCTAGGTCTCTGGTGGCTCGCATACCTCTCCATGCGATGCCTAGTGCCACTTTGGGACGTGGCCAGCAAGAAGGTCGTCGTTAAATGTGGCCCCCTGACCTTGTTCCTGAACCATGAGCGAAAACAGATCTGTTTTCCTTATAACTTACTGGTTGGTAGTTGCAATGCGCTCTTAGCAACAGAAAGCGGACTCTCTGCTCCTCTCTGCTCCCTCCGAGAGTGTGGGAAAGCACACTCAGGCTCTACATCTCATCCAGGCAGGCCACACTGTACTCCAGACCTGGTCCTCTCCCCAGCACAAACACTCAGCCCATCACCAGGGGCTGAAGTCACCGGTAGCCCAGGCTCTCTTTGAACTCAAGATCTGGCTGCTTCAGCCTCCCATGTGCTGGGATTATAGGTGTGTTGTATACCCCAGGTTCAGTGCTATAAACTCCTTTTCAGCAGCCTATGTATTTTCAAATATTTCAACTAAAATTAAAAAAAAAAACAGATTTCATGGTGTGTGTGTGTGTGTGTGTGTGTGTGTGTGTGTGTGTGTGTGTGTATACAACATGAAACCCACTTACCAGCACCCAGATACCATCATGCTTCAAGGTTTTGAACTATATTTAATTTGATATCACGTCTATTAAAACAACAGACCGTTATCTACCTCAAGCGTAGGCGTCTTCGGAGCAGAGTCATGTTTTGCGTGACAGACATTGAACCTGATTGGGATGCAACGGGAAACAATGTTCAGTGGGGAGCATCGTGCTGACCCCGACGCTTGGCTAATCACGTTTCAAAGCCCGGTGCTGTGCTCACAGACTTCTTCCTTTAAAAAAAATAAGCAAGCCTGCTATTCATAGCCTTCTCTATACACCATGGCGTTGAAGGAATTTGAGAGTTTGCAGATTCAAAGTTGAAAATTAAAGGCCCGTGGATAAGACTTGAATCCGTTTATCCACAGTGAGATGAACATGGCTTTGAGGAGTCCATCCTCATTAGGCTCATCGGAACGTGGTCTGTGCTGGTACAAGGCTACCTAGTGAACCTCCTGCCCGGCCCAGGAGGCTGTGCACTGACATGAGCTCTGTCTTCAAAAGATGTGGATGGTACCACAGAATCACAGTACCCAGAGTCTCTCAGTCAGTGTTATTTTTACTTTGCAGAATTTAGGATACCTGCTTCTCCTCCCCTAAGAGGCTTTAAGGTAAATCCTGAACCCTGCAGGCATGATCAAAGCCTCCCCATCCACAGCGGAATGTCTGTTCCTCCAAACTTTGGGAGGGGGGTGTGTTCTAGACTAATGAACTAAAACACAAGGGTCTGGCAATTTGGATAACCATTGTTAATTATCAGACTATAGGTATTAACTTCCTAATGACACTACCTAAAATTAATTTGTTAATCCAATGCAGGAGTGCTTTAAGGAAAGATAAAAAAAAAAAAAAAAAAAAAAAAAAAAAAAAAAAAAAAAAGGAACTCGGCAAACCTGAACCCCACCTGTTTACCAAAAACATCACGTCTAGCATAATAAATGTTAGAGACATTGCCTGCCCAGTTACTGAGGATAAACAGCCTCGGTATCCTGACTGTGCAAAGGTAGCATAATCACTCGTTCCTTACTTGGGGACTAGTATGAATGGCTAGAAGAGGGTTCAACTGTCTCTTATCTTTGATCAGTGAAATTGACCTTCCAGGGAGGAGGCTGGGATAATATAATAAGATGAGAAGACCTTATGGAGGTTAAATTAATTAGCTTAACTATTATCATTAATTAACCTAATGGTTAAAAAAAATAAAAATATAAGCTAAAAATTTCGGTTGGGGTGACCACTGTCAGATGCCTAGTTGCCAATGAATATGTTAAAGAGCATTTCTAATGAGATTTCTGCGCGGTAACCCTAAAACTGAGCACAAGGCTTCGGTGAAGCAAAGAAATTTTAAAAATGGAAGGAGGGGGGGAAGCCCAACAGCAACCCAATGTCTCTAAGGGAGAGGAGTCAGTGTGGCGGCTGAGGAAGGGAAAGAACATTTGATGAATGGAGAAGGAATAAAGTCCAAATGATTTCCACATCTGACACAGCGGGTGGGCATGACAGAGTGACGTGGGGACGGTAAAGGCGCCCGGATCTCCACAGCTCACTCTAATGGTCACTCTTCCCACTTACCCGTGTGTGCCCGTAAATGCAACGTGCATAAGCTCCAGATGGACCTGTTCTCACACAGATGGAATTCCATTTCCAGAAGTCCTACGGGACCACATAGGAATGCTACATGAAAATCTTCTGCCAAGGGTCTGGCCTTGGTCAGCCCGAGCATCTATACCGTAAACTAGGTGGTTTACACAGAGGAAGTTTCTCAGAGTTCTGGAGACTCAGAGGTACAAGGTCATTGTGCAGGAATAGCTGGATGCTGGTGAGAACTTCACCTCTTATGTAGATGGTCATCCTCCTGCCATAGCCTTATTTGTCATGACAAGGATATTAATCCCATCCCTAAAAGCTCTTCTCTTAATTAATCACCTCCCCAAATCCTCACCCGCAAACACCACCAAAAACAGGACATGGGCATATAAAACTCCGGGGGAGCATAACTCTTTAGTACACCACAGATCTCTTTATTTATACCAATATAGTGAAGGTTTGTGTGGCATTTGAATGAGACTGTCCCCTCTAGCCTCATAGGTTTGAATGCTTGGTCCCTGGTTGGTAGAATTGCTTGGGAAGAATTAGTAGGTGTGGCCTTGTGGGAGGCAGGCTTTGAGGTTTCAAAACCGCATGCCATTCCTAGTTGGCTCTCTCTGCTTTGTGCTTGCAGATCCAGATAGGAGCTCTGAGCTACCGTGCCTTGCCTGTCTGCTGCCATGATTCCCACGACGATACTCGTGGACGCTAATCCATGACCGGCGAGCCCCAGATTAATCAGTTTCTTATGCATTGCCCCGCTTGTGATGTTTTTGTGACAGCAATAGAAAAACAGAGACTTGGAAGAGCTTTCAGGTGCTCTCCATGGCTCTCACCTGTCACTCCATCTTTATTCCCTGATATCAATGGGCTTGAGCAGAGACTCCTGCCACCCTGGTCCATGTCAACATTGACAGGCTCACGCTGCTCTGCACCAGTGTGTCTGGTCGCGTAGCACCTGTCCTGTGCAAGAGCTTAAGGATAAGCGGAGTGAGGTTGCACGTGTGCCTACAATCCCAGCTCTGAAGTAGCGGAACTGAGAGATCAAGACCGTCAGCAGAGGTTACAGAAGTCGTCAGCAGAGGTTACAGAAGTCGTCAGCAGAGGTTACAAAGGAGCAGAGAATGAGGAGAAGACCGGAAATGGCCGGCTAGAGGGAGACAGCAGGGACAAAGAAAGCAGCACAGGTGTTTGGCTTCGAGCGAGGCACCTGGGGAGACATCTGTGAAGAACCCAATAGACCCGAAATGACGCTGTTTCAAAATGAACAGGACACACCCCTCACAGGCTTGCCTGTTCCAGCAGCTGGTGCTGCTGTCCGGGAAGCCTGCGGGACTTTAGGGGATGGGATGAAACCTCTCTGGAAGGTGGATGGACACGGGTAGGCCTTGAGTTTTATAGCCCCGCTCCACTCCTTATCTGTCTTATCTTTCCTGTTGGCCGCAGAGGGACGAGACGAATCATATGTCTGCCTCCATGTGTTCCCCGCCTTGATGGCCTCTGTTCCCTCAAAGCTGCGAGCCGAAATAACCCCCTAATGCCTTAAATCCCTTCCTGTCAGGTAACGGGTCGCAGCAAGAAGACAAGTAACCGACGCAGATGCTCTCTTAGGGATGAAGTCTTCATTTTTTTTACTTTCTTCAGATGGGAACAAGATCAAAAGCTTTATTCATAATTTCAAGGAAAATCCAGTTGAAGATGGGTTGATACCAAAAAAGGAGTTATTATTTAATATTTTCAGGTCTTTTTTTTGTTCTTCACTAGTATCTGAAATGATTCATTTAAGGTCAACAGAATTCAAATAATTTTCTAACCTTGTCACTCTAGATTCATTTTAATTTTAATTTTGTTTTTTTGTTTGTTTTTTGTGAGACAGGGTTTCTCTGTGTAGCCCTAGCTGTCCTAGAACTCACTCTGTAGACCAGGCTGACCTTGAACTCAGAGATCCACCTGTCTGGGCTTCCTGAGTGCTGGGATTAAAGACATGGACCACAGTCATTCTAGATTTAAACAGAGGAAACAAGGCACAATAAGACACACAGTCAAGCTTGAGCACGTCTTATGAGGCCACAGAGCACACTGAGGCAGCCCTTCCTTGGTGGAGGTTCTTCAAGGTAAGTACGAAGCAAAAAGTCAGGTAGCAGACCTGACACCGACTCGAACACAGGCTCCCACGCAAACACTGGGATACAGCCTGGAGGTGAATTCTGTATGGAAGCCTCAGGCCTCGGTAACAGAGGAGAAGATGCTAAGGGGAACAATGCCATGTCCCAAGGCAAGTCAGCGCGGGTCTGTAATCCCAGCTCTCAGGTAACGGCAGGAGGGTCAGCAGCTCTGGATTATCCTTGGCTACTACGTAAGGGAGTTCAAAGCCAGCCTGGGATTTATGAGAATCTGTCTTAACGATAAGAACAATGGTGACAATAATTAAAACTAGGTAATGGGGCTGGGAAGTGGTGGCGCACAACTGTAATCCCAGCACTTGGGAGGCAGAGGCAGGCGGGTTTCTGAGTTCGAGGCCAGCATGGTCTACAAAATGAGTTCCAGGACAGCGAGAAACCCTGTCTCAAACCACCCCTCACCCCTACCCCCCTGCAAAAACAAAAACAAAAAACCAAAACCAAACCAAACCAAACCAAACCAAACCAAACCAAACCAAACCAAACCAAACCAAACCAAACCAAACCAACAAAAAAACCCTAGGTAATGGGGTCCTGGAACCCAGGCTCCTAACCACGACGCTGTAATACTTCCTACATAATCAAACCTCTGCGGTCAACAGAAACCGTGGCAAGAGATCCATTTCCTGTCCCCAGTCTTCAAGACATTGCCTCCAGTTCTAAATTCTAGGAACTTCATTCTGAATTGTTGATATCTCTTCCTCACCTTTTGCAAGGCACCTCGGACGAGCCAGTGATACAAATCCGTGTTCTGCACTCAAGGATTTTTTATTAAGCCAACTGTACCGCGTTCCTTTGTGCTTTGCTTTTGAACATTGACCTTGTCCGGGGAGGGCTGGCTAATCCCCAGCCTGCAGGGCCCCTGACACAGTCAGGCATTTCAGAAATGCTACTTGGATGGTAGCAGGGAGTTTCCCCTAGCGATGGAAAGTTCCAGTCACACTGTGCAGGGAACCCTTTCCGCCATCTATCCCGACTGACCTGGGAAACCTACCCACAGGCAGAGCTGGCCCCTGCCCACGGGGTCACGGATGCTTGTGGACCAACTCAACACTGTCTACCGAAGATGCTCGTTTCTTTGCGAGTGCATCCTAAAAGTGGGTTTCCTTCGCTGCCTTCCTTCCGTTTGGGTAGAGATAAAATTGACCTCGAGGCCTTTTAAGACGAGGTCCACGCCTTCCATCTACAAAACCAACGCCCAGCTACTCAGTTCTTTGCTGCCTGTTCAATACCATCATCACCTCTCTAAGTTGGTTTGTGCGATTGCTTAAAAAAAAAGAAAAGAAAGGAAAAGAAAAGAAAAACAAATTGCAGGTGATTCATTGTCTGTGTTGTTAAAATTTCCCATGCTCATCATTAGCAAAACTCTTTCTCCCCCGCCTTTCAACAGAGCTTGATGAGATGCAAACAGAACCATTTTCGGTTTTCCAACCGAACAGGCATGGAAAAAAAACCAGGGCATAAAGAGAGCAGCGCTTGGCTTATCTCGGCGTTACACATTAACACAGCCCTCCTTAGCAGAGGTTCGTACTTCAGAGAGTCAAATAATTGACAGAGTTAAATGCTGTTGCACCGGGAGGCCGGAGCCAGCCCTGGGACGGGCTGCAGATGGATTTTGTACCGAATCCCCAGTCTTCCGCAGCGCAACGGAAAATACATACAGAGAGAAGAGCCTTGCTCTCTTTCTCCTCTAAGGAAATATTAATATAGAATCCAAAACAAGAGCTAAGGGGAAGACAGCTAGCAGGCGAGGTTCGATGTCATCTTCCCAGGTGTCTTCTGTCCAGCGAGGTCTCTGCAGCTGACCTCTGACATGCTTTTCCTGTGACACGGTCTTTCTCACTACTAGTAACCGAACAATAAAAATGACCACTGCGGTGGATAATACTGCCCCGGCTAACATGTCAGGCGTCAGTCCATGCTCTTGCACACAACCCCTCTGTGGATCCCCACGGGAACCTAATAAGGTGTGTTTACAGACAAGGACTCTGGTTAGGCAACAGCCACAGCCTCACAGAGCTTCAGCACCAGGGCCAGGATTCCAGAGCAGCTTTGCCTCTAGAACTTGTACCCTGCCATGATCCCCATTGCTTTCTGAGCAACGGCTCTTTGATATGACGTTCTCATCCCCTCACAGCTGACCGAGGCTTGGTAGGCATCTGAACTAATTCCTAGCTACAAGAACGAAAGAACCATCAAATCAATTTCTCCTCTGTACAATGGGGGGAAAGCACTGGCCTCCCATGGTTGTCGTCCTGATGAACAAGTTTTCAAAATATATTGAATGTCAACAGCAAAAGTGAGGGGTGCTGCTGCAGTTAGATATTGAGGGTCCCCTAGATGTGGTCCCAGTTCATGTTTCTTTTGGAGACTGTGGAGCTCCCCCTCCCCTTTTTTTCTTTTCTTGAGACAGGGTTTCTCTGTGCAGCCCTGGCTGTCCTGGAACTCATTCTGTAGACCAGGCTGGCCTCGAACTCAGAAATCCATCTGCCTCTACCTCTTAAGTGCTGGGACTAAAGGTGTGCATCACCACTGCTTGGCGACCATGGAGTCCTTAAAAGGTGCGGCTTAGCTGGAAGTCTGGGTCACTGGGAGTGTGTCTGTTAAGGATGTGATGAGTCCCAAGGCACTTTGTTTTCACCTTTTCTTTTTCTAGAAAAAAAGAATTTTTTTATATGTGTGTGCACACGCGCGTGTGTGAGTTTATGCATACCATGTGTAGGCAGAAACCCTTACGCCAGAGAGGAACATCAGATTGCCCCTCTGAACTCGAGTCACAGGTGGTTACAGCTATCCAAAACTCTGTGAGAACAGAAAGCCCCTCTTTACTACTGAGCCATCTAGCCCTTTGGCTCACGGTTTTTATCCCCACCCAGTTCCTAGTCAGGAGGTAAGCAGTTTTTCTCTACGTCATGTCCCCCACCACGACGCCTCACCTCAGGCCCCCCAAACATCAGAGTCAACAGATCATGGATAGAAACCACACAAACGTATGAAGGAAAGTGATCCTTCCTGCTTGTGAGTTAGCACGGGTGTTGCTATGGTGACGGGAGACTGAGTAACACAATGCATGAGACTGGGATGTGGATATGAGGATGGAGATTAGATGAACTCTTTCCCCACACCCTCCGTGTCCATCCTTCTACCTGCCCTAGACCTGTGCTCTCTGGGATATGGACGACGGCGGAAACCACTGAAGCCACGCACTGAAGTTTATAGCAAAAACTTATCTCCCGGCCTCATCCCTGCCCAGCTGTTTAGAGGGAACTTCCTCTGTGAAATGTTCATTTCTATTTATAACAGACCAGGGACAGCTCTGGTCTCACCCACACCATTTCCCTACAACAGACCCCAGACTGGGAAGTTAGAGAAGATGGTAAGAAAAGTGCTGAGAGACAGGAGTGGATCGGTCCTGCCGATAATGTGCTTTTCCTTACAGACTTATCTGCTGCAGCCCTTCCCTGCCCAGGGGATGGCAGTGCCAACTCCATATTCTGTCAGCCCCTCGTCATGCCCTTGTTTGGCGCTCCTGGAATCCACCGGTCTATGGAGAATGCCAAGAGATGCCACAGAGTCTACTTGGGTGTTTCTCTTCCAGGAGTCGACACCTGCTTCCTCTACGGGGCTTCCCTCTTTTGTCGGTGCAGGAAGTAAGGATCCCAATGGGTATTTAAAGTGGGCCTTGGTGGATACTTTCCAGAACATTCTTGGCTACAGGGTGGAGGCTGCCTCCAGGGTTGCCAAGGTTAACAGCCTTGTCCGCTCATCACTTTGGAATTACCCATGTGTCACAGATGTATTCCTCTTCTCTCCTGGCTTATACGCAGCTATGTCCTAAAGCGGGGAGGGGAGGCGCGTGGGCGAGGAGGGGCACGGGCGATGGCGAGGGTGGGGGGGGATGGGCGTCGAACTTGACTGCTGCTGACATGCTGAGAAACTAGGTGGGAGGGAACTAGTGTTTAGCTCTCTCCTGGTCCACCCCTCCCCCTCACACCATGGACCACATAGTTTTCCCTCCCCACAAAGGAAAACATTCCTGACCTTTTTTTAAAAAAACGTTTATCAGAAGCTGTCTAGACTTGCAGCGAAGTCGCATTCTTTATTAGTGACATCCTACTTCGTGTGTGGTGTGACCCTCCCTCCCACCGGGACAGTAAATGCCTGGACCCTGAGCGGAAAAACATTTGGTGATGGAAGCCGTACCTACTGCCCAGGGACTCTCACCGAGCCTAAAGGCAAGCATCAGCTGCAATACGACCTTGGGATCCCTGGCAGAGCCAAGGGTTTTGGTCACTTTCTCACTATTGTGACAAATGCTTCTTCGCAGGGGCATTCAAGGGAGGAAGGTCTTCTTTGGGTTCATGGCCGGGAAGGCTGGCGAGCCGGAGAGGCTCCTCTATGATCGTGGGAGTTTGGAACGTGGCTTGCTGTCCCGCCATATCAGCAGGTCAGAAAAGGAGAGTGTTTGGGTTGGGAAGGTGGCATATTATAACCTGCAAAGTCTTTCCCCAGTCGGTCCCTTCTAGCCATGCCCCTTAGCTTCAAGATTCCACAACAAACAGAACAGAGCAGTAGACACGCGAATGCCCCAAGTGAACATTTCACACGTGAGCGGTAACTGTTCTTGACTCTATGGGACCCCGAGTTATTTATTTTTACATACCTATTTATTTGTTAGCTTATTTATTTGCCGTGTGTTTAAAGTGCACACATGTATGCACAGGCACATGTGTGTCACGGCACGCATGTGGAAGTAGAGGACAACTTGCAGGAACTGGTTCTCTTCCTCCACCACGTTGAGGCCTAAACTCAAGGTTGTCACGCTTGGTAGCAAGCCTTGGCCAGCGGAGCCATCTCACTGGCTAGATCTAGAATCCTGACTTTTAAAAACTCTAGTGGCCTCTGTTCGTGAAGGGAGGGGGAAAATTAGCGACTCTAGGTTTTCAACACAAATAAAGGAACTTGCAGAGTTTTTATGCTGGTCCAGAAATGTTTCTACCTCGGGCTTATAATCAAATCATTTTGCCTCCCTGGCCCTTTGACATTGATGGATTAGATCATACTAGGCATTTTATGTAAGTAATTTGCATCCGACAGATTTTTGGATACACAGGTAAAAGGCAATGCGTGCCAACTGAGCCAGTGACACTGGTGTGTGTGTGTGTCAGACAGAGGCAGAGCTAAGTGTGGGAGAGGACATGTGACAGGCGTGCTGACTGGGACCTGGCTCCAGTTCCCACCGCATCCTGTTGGCCTTGGGCTGTTGTGGGTTGAAGCTAGGGACCGTCTGTTTTTAACCAGTTAAACGGAAAGGATGGAACAATGCTGGAAGAAGTCCTTTAGGGACCTTGGATGCTCTCCGATCCTTTGTTTCTCCATGTGGAACGGAAGGAAACAGGAGCACACAGCAGCTCGAGGGCCCAGTTCCAGTAAGAAGGCCCTTCTGACAGTCAGTCTTCCTGAGGGCCAGCCTTCCCGAGAGCCCCCCTCAGTTCCAAAGGATGCCTTATCATTTTTCTTTTCACATCGCCACTGGTCTGGGGCTGTGATTTGGGACCGCCTCGTATATCCAGAAGAGAAGCCATATGTGAACTCTCTTATGCTGATCTATAGCTTTGAGTCTAACTCCAATTTCAATTTCACTTTTGCTAATTCAAAGAAGGTAGATGGGCGTCAAAATGGGTCAGCAGGTAGAGGGGCTTGCACCACAAACCTGGCAGCCTGAATTCGATCACTGGAACTCATAAATGTGGGAGAGAACTGACTCCACAAAGTTGTCCTCTGCCTTCCACACATGTATGCACTGATATATACATCCCCTCACCCACCATCTTACAAATAAACATCTTTAAAAGGGAGAGAAAATGCCTTTAGATTTATAGCAGTATTTATATTACTTGGGGGGGGGACTAATGATACAGTATTATTCTCAAATCTTTTCATTGGTATTAAAAAATGCTGCCGGTGCCGGGTGGCGGTGGTGGCGCATGCCTTTAATCCCAGCACTCTGGGAGGCAGAGGCAGGCAGATTTCTGAGTTTGAGGCCAGCCTGGTCTACAGAGTGAGTTCCAGGACAGCCAGGACTATATAGAGAAACCCTGTCTTGAAAAAACCAAATCCAAAAAACCAAAAAAAAAAAAAAAAAAAACAAAAAAAAAAAAAAAAAGAAAAGAAAAAAAAGAAAGAAAGAAAGAAAGAAAAGCAACAGTACATGCTTAGGATATTAATTCAAACAACAGGTGAACATGAGAAAAGACAGGAAAGGGTCCTTTCATCCTATGGTAAACCTGCCCCAAGTAACCTATATTCATTCTATATAGTTTTCGTTTCCCTGATTAAAATTAAAAGAAAAAAAGTCAGACATATCATCCTGCTGGTCTCCCTTGCACTAAACAACGTTTCAAAGCTTGATCTTTGCAGGTCAGTAGGACCCTCTCTGTATTCTGTAGCCATACAATGATCCACGGCATGGATTTGCTTAAGAGACACCTAGGAGGGTTTTCTTCTGCATGTTAACTGTGAATGGGTCCATACCCATTCTTATACGTTTATCCTGCCGCCCTCGTTCCTGTGTGATAGGTCCCCAGTTCCGAGACTGCTGGCTCAGAGGGCATGCGGGCCTTTAACTGGAACAGGCATTCCTAGATTACTTGGGCAATTCACCGCCCTGGCACTATGGACAACGAGAACGCTTATTTCCTCCCACATTTCCCAGCAGTGAGAGTTAGGAGTTTTGCAGAAGTAGGTCAAGCTGGAGGGGCAAGGCTACCGATGATTGTTCTTTTAATTGCAATGGGGGGAGGGGAGACTCTGTGTGAGGTCTAGCGGATCTACATGTGTTTGCCTGGCCAGCTGTAGTTGCTCCTCATTTCTTCACTGTTTATGGTTTTTGTTACTTTTTAAAAAAAGTTTTACACACACACACACACACACACACACACACACACACCAGCTCCGATATATATATATATATATGTATATATATATATATGTATATATATATATATATTTTTTTTTTTCCTGTCTTAGAGTTTCATTGCTGTGAACAGACACCATGACCAAGGCAACTCTTATAAGGACAGCATTTAATTGTGGCTGGCTTACAGGTTCAGAGGTTCAGTCCATTATCATCAAGGCAGGAGCATCATGGCAGCCTCCAGGCAGGCATAGTACAGGAGGAGCTGGGAGTTCTACATCTTCATCTGAAGGCTGCTAGCAGATACTGGCTTCCAGGCAGATAGGAGAGGGGTCAGGGTGAGGATCATAAGCCTACGCCCATAGTGACAGGCCACACCCACTCCATCAAGGCCACACCTCCTAATAGTGTCGCCCCGTGGCTCAAGCATACACAAACCATCACACATTCTCTGCCTTATCTCCTTGGGACGCGGCCTCTCATTGAACCCGAGGGTCACCATTTTGAATAGAAAGCCTGGACGGTGAACTCTTGGCATCTGCCTCTCTCTCCCTCCTCCCCTCAGTGCCAGCGTCACAGGGTATGTGGCTACACATGGCTTTTTCACACAGATGTTAGGGACTCACACTCAGGTCTTTAAGCTCGCCCAGCAACTGCTCCTAGCCACTGCCCCTCCTGCTGTTCTCAAAATTCTTCTACTGCTTGCTCTTGCCTTTCTTTGGACTTTGCTTCTATCTCAGAAATATGTCTTTTATTTCTAATTATTAGCCATTCACTCCAATACGGACTCCTTCTAACTCTTACCTTCAACAGTCTTTTTTATAAGACAGAAAACTATAGTTTTTCTGTTTGTACACACACGTTCTTTAGATATACATTTCCCCCAGTGCTGAGGATTGAAACCAGGGCCACCCACACGCTACGCACAACTGAGCTACAGCCTGTTTTAGTTAGGGTTTTACTGTTGTGAACAGACACCATGACCAAGGCAAGTCTTAGAGAGGACAGCCTATATTTGTGGCTGGCTTACAGGTTCAGAGGTTCAGTCCATTATCATCAAGGGGGGAGCATGGCAGCATCTAGGTAGGCATGGTACAGGCAGAGCTGAGAGTTCTACATCTTCATCTGAATGTGGCTAGTGAAAGACTGACTTCCAGGAAGCCAGGGTGAGGGGTCTTAAGCCCATGCCCACAGTGACACACCTACTCCAACAAGGCCACACCTACTCCAAATAGTGCCACTCTCTGGGCCAAGCATATTCAAACCATGACACCCTCACCCCCAGAATTCTTTCCAGTATGAGACCTGATTTTGATCTTATTCTGTGCTTATTTTTATTTAAGATCCATACACTTATTTTTGAAGGAACTGCTGCCCAGGATTCTCTTCTGAGAGCACCGTTTTGAGCACTCTCATCTAGTGATAAAAATTCGATGACTTTCTTTCTGTGGCTTCCTGGTTTTGTTCCCCTCCCCGACCTTTATCTGCCTCTATTGTCTCTGTAATGGCCAGATCTGAACTGTTGTTGGTGTTCACAGCAGCTCTCTGTAGGTGAAAGGTCCCAGCGACTGCAGCTCCTTCTGCACCTTCCCTGGGTCCCGGTGCCCACCCACGTGTGCACATCGCAGGGAGCATCTGTTGGGACTTTCTCTGGTCAGAGGTGTCATCACGGTCTTGCTTTTCCCTGGGTCCTTCCTCATGGCTGCTGACTTCCCAAGCCTTGTGGCACAGGTTCCAACACACTTGCACCGTGGGATTTTTCAGGGACAGCTTATCACCTACCATTTTTTGGTATCTGGTGGTTCTGTGCTTTTGCTTAATTTTGTTTTTAAAGCTTTGGTTAAAAAAACATGCAACACTAAATGTGAGCATCTTGACTCCTTTGTTCTCCACCACTGAGGATGTGGTAGGAGAGCGCTCTACACTTGAGCCACCCATCCACCTCACCTGTGTACAGGTCAGCGCAGTTGGCACCCACTTATGATGGCTCAGACTATGTGCTTAAAAGGTTGCCATGGTACAAGAGTGGTAACATTCAGCGGAAGCTGTACGCGAGATTTGGAGGGTTTGTTTTTCCCAGGCTAGCGCTATGAGGGCATAGCATTCTCGAGAGGTTGGGTGCCAGCGAAGAGCCTCAGCGATCAGCCAGCCACTCACTCAGTCACAAGGGGAAACAGCGGCCAATGCAAGTGCATTGCGCTCCGATGCAGGGACGGAACAGGTTGCGAGTATTCAACGCATTGCGATCGACTACGGTTTCAGTTCCTGATGGCTCCGAGTCGACGGGCATCTATGTATCCACTCACGTTGTTGTGAGGGCAATCTCCAGAAATCGTTTCATCTTGTAAAACGGGAGCGCTGTATCCATTAAACACCTCTCTATTCCCCTCATCTTCTGATTCTGACGGCTCCATTTATTCTGCCGAGGAGACCGAGTTCAGGGAGATGGAGAACCTCTGATCCTGCCACTTCCCCATCAGCACAGATCCCCTGCAGACTGGAGTCCTGTTCTAGAGCCCTCTGCTACAGTATGGCGCGGAACGCAGTAAGCCTTCCCATTCTTAAGCGAGGACAGAGTCATTCCTAATTCCTATAGTGTTTGGCAGGGTGGCAAGGGGCTCTCTCGTACTCATTAAAGTGATTGATGGATAACACAAGAGTTGCCATCCTTATCAGACCTTTCCAGGTCGCTATGCAACACAAGCTTCGAGGAGGCAGATGCTGCTAACTCTTCATTCCATGGCTAATGACTGGCAGGAAGAAGGATCAGATGTTCTCAAATGGATGCCGAGTGTAAGGACTTTATATTTTATGCCATAGAAACTAGTTGCAGGTTTCTTTACTAATCGGTGGGTCCAAGATAACTTGATAATACAGCAGTCCCTGGACTCTGCTTGTGAGTATTTGAGGAGAAAGGGGGTGGCCCAGATGCACATGGATGTTGCCATGCATTTCAGTGCCTTGATCACACAGGAACTCATCAATCTAAAATAAACGTCACATCTCCATGAGAAATGACTGGGTACCGCTTTCTCTGCTGATGTCCAAAGGACATCCGCAGGGGTCCTTAGCAGAAAGGTATGCTGGCTTTTAATGGGCTCAGTGGATCGCATCCTTATCCTGTGGGTTCGGAATGGGTGTGCGCCATGGTGAGAGCTTAATTGGCTTAATTAGAAGCAAACATTTGATAAAGGTGCACACGAGGTAGTTAGCTAATTGATTATGCAGTCAGAGCTGTGGCTGCCGTCACTGGCAGAGTCAAAAGGAACAAAATCTTGCATCCATCCATGGCTTCACAGCCTTAAGGTTTCAAATTTGTCACTTCATTTAATTTCTCTAACCGTGGTCATGGCCATCGGAGGCAGGAGTTCATGATATTCTTTTGTAATACTACATATATAATCTGAAGAGGGAGAATTGCAGAGGGCACGTGCAAATGACGAATGCACAAAAACAGAGAGGCATAAGCTGACGGTTTTTATAAACTGAAACACTGCACCCGCATGATGTTGCCATGCATTTCAGTGCCTTGATCACACAGGAACTCATCAATCTAAAATAAACGTCACATCTCCATGAGAAATGACTGGGTACCGCTTTCTCTGCTGATGTCCAAAGGACATCTGCAGGGGTCCTTAGCAGAAAGGTATGCTGGCTTTTAATGGGCTCAGTGGATCGCATCCTTATCCTGTGGGTTCGGAATGGGTGTGCGCCATGGTGAGAGCTCCGCGGAACCCTCAATTTTATTCAAGCGGATTGAAAAGTAATTTGTCCACAGCTTCCTCTCTTCAGTGGCGAGGCGTTATTTTTAGAAGACACGGGGATTTATCTGTTTACCTCTTCTGATTTGCTTTACTTTTTGTGCCTCTCCCTGCCCCCCCAGAAAGTGAAATGACACGTTGATTATTTCATTTCATGAAGCAAACCCATCCACGCAGTCTCGGACTTGAATCACTTGCAATTAGCCAAGTGGATCACAGGGATTTGTGGAATCGTTTTATCGAGCTGTATCAGACAACGCCACTGCCAAAACTTGAATCATTTAAATTATTTTAGTGTATCAAAGAACATCTGTTGATGCTCTGGATACTTTTCTTGAAAAAGCACACAGATAACCTTACAGAATAAGTAAGTGCTCGCACTTTCTCCTGCGGGTAGTAATCTGTTGCTGGAGACTGCAGGGGTGAGCCGGAAGCTTCACAAAGGACGCTCACAGGAAGAACACAAGCTGGAATATGTAGATTAAGAACTATCTACAAAGCCAAGGGTGGAGGCACACACCTGCAAACCCAGCACTCTAGAGGCTGGAGCAGAGGCTCATGAACGTCACCAGCCTGGGCTCCAAACCAAGACCCTGGCCAGAAAGAAAGATGGCAGGCAGGCAGGCAGGCAGGCAGGCAGGCAGGCAAGCTGTAGATGAATGCAGAAGCATCTAGTACCTCCAGCAGGCGCTGACACACGGGTATGGCAGGTTTGGGATTGAGTGTGGCGTGGTGCTTATGCCTGCCTTCACAGCAACTCATCTGAATTCTGGGTTTAGTTGCATCTGTTTTCTGGTAACAGGAGCAGGGCTCAGGCATCCAGATCACTGCATCATGGTGGTCTACTTTATAATGTACAGACGATACCCTATCCCAGCCTTCTTCTGGGGATTAAACGGGCGATACCACATACTCACCCACAGGGAAATTCTCATAAATCCCACTGTGCTGTTATGTTATCTCTCCGTCAAAAATGTGAAAAATTCTGCCGGAAGCCACAGGCAGTTTCCTCTGTGCTGTAAGTATCTTGTCAGCAGTGTTATTAGCTGGGATAATGGCCTTACGGGATGACAAGCGCCGGAGGCCAGGGCTCCAGAGGAAAAGAGGAACAAGACCCCACAGTCTCTGCAAAACTCAAGGTCAGCTCCAAGGACAGGGGCCATTTTTGATTTTGGCAAAGCCCTCAGATTTCTACCCTGTTGGTTTATGGGGAGTGGCTGAGCCTTCTCGGTTGTTCTGTTTTGTTTTCACATACCAGTCTTCTATGTTAACTCTTAGTCTTCCTGCCACAGATTTATGAGTGGCTGGGTCAAAGTTAGATTTTTTTTTAATAACAAAAAGATCTTTAGTAAAAATAAAAATTAAATTGGCCTATCTTCCCAGGACACGCAGACTCTGCAGAGCAGCTGAAGTTAATTAACAAGTATTTATAAGCGTAGATGGTGACCGACAGGAAGACGTCACCCTCACTGTCCCAGCAGGCCACTGCACCTATTATTAAAACGTTCCCTTTTATTTCTTTTGTCAAGGAACTGGACAGACTGGTGTAAATCTACTGTATATTTTCCTTAGCATTTATCAAGTTATTTAAACCATCTCAAAAGTAACAAATATTCTTATGTGCATAGGTGTTTTGACTCAATGTGCGTCTGTGCCCTACCTGCTTGTCCTGTGCCTGCCAGAGGCGAGGGAAGGGTGTCAGGGCCCCTGGAAATGGAGTTATAGTGGTTTGCGAGCTGTCACGTGGGTGCTGAGGATCAAGCCCGGATCCTCTGGAAGAGCAGCCGGTGCACTTGAGTGCTGAGCCATCTCCCCAGTCCCTAAAACAATCCTGAAGATTCGTTTGCATTAACGTTCTACTATTAATTCAATTATAAACAAATAAGAATAAGATCCACTCCTTTCCATGCCCATATGCTATTTTGGATGAAGCAATAATACGTTCATTTATATACTATGCAGCAAGGCAGTTATACTACTTATAAGCACCTATAGTATGCAATCAGGATAAAATGTATTTGTTCATGATACATTCAGGTTATAAGTATGACTGTACCCTCGTTCATGTCTCCACCCCTGTGAAATATGCTTCCGGGGATCACTAATAAAGTCACATGTATGCATGCAGGTGTGTGCAATCCTTCATGTCTGTGTGTTTTTACTGACTGGGCTTGCGCAGGGGCTACCCTACTTTGAGTCTTACCATCTATTCTGTCTTTTTGCACTCCCCAACCAATCAGAACAGACATCAGTTTTGCCGGATCCATACAGAGATGTCGGCATCTTTCTTGTGACATAGATTCCCTTTGGCACACAGCACAACATGTACAAAAAGCAAGAACTCGATAGGAGTCAAAGGGCTAATTTTCCACTAGCCGGGAGGAAGGCAGGAAGAAGAAACGGGGGAGCAGCCTCCCATATGACCTTCCTGCTGCCCTATGAAATAAGAGCGGAAGTCCTATTTGCAGGGAGTTAATGGTCAGAAGGTCAAGGGTCGGGACAAAATCCAGCTTGCTATGGAACAATACAGTCAGGGTCAGAATGTGACTTTTGAATCAAGAGCCAACCTCCAAATGGTTCCTTAAACATCCGTTCTTGCCCACCATTATATAAAGGGGGCCCGTCTCACAAAACGGTTCTACATTCAACATCCTTGCAAGGTCCCTATTGCTTGTCCTTGGGACGGTCATTTCCAAATGTCCTCAGTCCTCCTTTGCAGGATTTGCACTTGCCAACACTTGCTTGCTGCCCTAGTCCTCTCAGTTCTACTCCATGGTGACTAAGCATGCAAACACATGAGCTGATGGGAACCAAGCTCATTCAGGCCGCCATACTCAGTTTCCCGGTGAGGACCAATAGCATCACCATGAGGTGCTCATTAGTAGGGGCTTTGAGAGTCCAAGGCAGGGTAGCCTGTAAACAGAAACATGCATACATGGCAAGGGTCCCAGGGTTCATCTGTATTACCCCCAGGAGCAGCAGCTCAGTATTTGCTACCTGTGCTCCAAGCAAACTAATAGGACACAAACTCATAGTAAACAATGACAGATACCACAGCCGTGTTCTCTGTTGCTGCCGTCTAGCTGAGGGGGAGGGGAGACTAGATGACCTTCTCAGGAGGCTAAATGTCCTGACATTGCTGAACGTTCAAAATACACGAACTCAGGCAATCCCCATGCCTACTGGTGAGGGCACAGCATTATTGTGTCAACAATGCTGAGAGTGTGTTAATCAGAAGGGTCTCAGCCCAGTGACAAGAGACTCCCCTCTAGGCTGGGGGACATCTACGTTGAGTGGAGCTTTGCCATCCTATTAGAGATTCCAGAGAGGGGAGAGTTCAGATAGTCCAGAGAGAGGTGAAGAACGTTCCTCTTTCTAACGGGGCGCCTGAAAGATCCGCCTTCATCGTTCATGCATTTGTTCATCCGGTGCCTAACCCATCCCAAGGCTTTGCGACGCTGGGGATTCAGTGTGGAGCAAATCAGATGAAAACCTGAGGCGCAAGGGAGGCGTGTTCCCGAGAAACCACAGACAGGCTGGATCATGTGGGTTTAGGTAAAGTCTCAAGTACTGTGATTCCGACAGAGGCAAACACATTTCCACTTTGTCCAAACAGGCGAGAGCATTGAGCTAGCCAGGAGGAAAGACAGAGGCAAGTCCTGAGCTGCCCGCAAGACAATGAGAGGCCACCATGCGTTTCAAGAGCTTCCGTTTGCTACGGCGGACAAAGAGCATCCTGAAAAGTCCCTTGGCTGTAAAACACTGAATTCTGGGCAGGCAGAGCAAATAGCCCCATCATATAAGACTTTCCCTAAGAATGAGAGTCCCCTATAGTCACGGGAAATCACTTTTAAGACAATAATAGTTCTAGGCTTTCGGGCAGGACATTAAATCATCTGGAAAGTGTTCATGAGTTCCTTGGCTCAGTTCACGTCCAGACCAATTAGGTCAGAATCTCGGACTGGAGCTCGGGCATAGCCTTCTGCGTCTCGCATACCCCGGCGAGCAGACCAGCTAAGGACAACTGCTCCGGAAGGCGAGGTGGCCTTGTACCCGGAAAGTGGCAGGTCATAATGCGCTGCCGCGTCCACTCAGCTCGCAGGTGCCCGGGCTGCAAAGCCAGTCATTTTCTCAGCCCTCCTGTCTGCACCCTCATTTCCAGTCCGCACTTGTGACAGTCAATGGCATTATCTCTCAGACGCAGGCGGCCGACTTAAGTGGGCACCTCCTGAGTCTAAATCTGCTCATTTACAGTGGAATGTTTTGATTCTTTTCAAATGTGCTCCTGCCAAGCTGAGGCCACACGTGTAGGTCAGAGGACAGAAACACAGCGAAGGAACTATTACAGTTTTTATCAGCAAGACTCTAAGAGCCGAAGACGATGCCCAGTGTGTGCCCCCTGGCATTAATGGCACTCTTCCTTTTCCAGATTGTGACTTTTATTCACTGTCCTCTATGAAGTCGATAGTTTAACTAATATATATATATATATATATATATATATATATATATATTTCAAACAACTTATTAGGGAGCGTTCCTATGTCAAAGCTGCTAGAAGAACACACACTGAAGAGACAGGCCAGTGATTACTGCGTTGAATGACCCCTGAACCCAAGCCGAGGACTAAATAAGTAAAGAGTGCCACTGGAAGTCAATACGTGTGACACTGAGCTGGAAGACGGACACTTCCTGTGCCCTAAAGCTCAGTACCTATGCCGGCCATGGAGTCTAAGCACTCGTGCCAGTCACTAGACCCTCTTTATGGAGTCTGAGATCCCCCGGGGACAGGTGGGATTCCTTGTCCTCGTTGAACAAGGTGGAAGTTTCTAGAGGTTGGTCTCTAGCACTATGATCCTGCACCGTCATGTAGCCACACACAGTTTTCACATCTAACCTGGGGACGGACACACAAAGCAGTGTTGGGTTTCCACTGGTGAGAGTGAGAGAGCATCCCGCCACAGAAATGACACTTTTTATCTTTATTTATTTTTTAATCTTTGCGAGCAGGTTCTACTAGAAAGCCTATGCCAGCCGGGCAGTGGTGGCGCATGCCTTTGATCCCAGCACTTGGGAGGCAGAGGCAGGCGGGTTTCTGAGTTCGAGGCCAGCCTGGTCTACACAGAGAAACCCTGTCTTGAAAAAGCCAAAAAAAAAAAAAAAAAAAAAAAGCCTATGCCAGTTTGGAACTTGTAAGCTTCCTACTCCCGCCTGCTAAGTGTTGGTATTACAAGTGTGTACCCCTGTTGTTGCTTTTGTTGCTATTTCAAGGGCGCTTCACTCAGGCTTCATCATGCCAGTAACAAGAAGAATGGAACGAGGCCTTTCCGTGCATTAGACGTCCATATTGTTTTCCTGTGTTATCTCACCGTCCTAATACCTTTAAGTGGAAGATAGAATCATAGCTGCTTTTCAGCTAAGAAAACAATGAACGGAGTGAGTTTGGCTCAGACGACAGGGAGGAGGGATAAAGGACTGACTGACTGACTGACTCCAGAGTGCGCACGCAGAAGCTCTGTGCTGTATTTCTGCACACAGAGCATGCAGGTCTTGCCTGCTGAGGCACACTACGAGCATACCACACGAAGTAAAGGTTGACTAGAGACAGCCCGGTATCAGCCCGGAAGTCCCACTGTACCTACAGTCACCACGGGCCAGGCTGGGAGCGGTCTCCCCCACGTTGGGCTTATCCTGACTGAGGCCATAGGGTCCAGGTGATGGAGTACATAAAGATCCTAAGATATCCGGAAGCACTTTCTCAGGGTGGTGTTGAGAAAGGTAAGCCTCACTTCTGGATGTTGTGTACTGAGCCTCCTGCTTGTCCAGGAGAGAGGCATGCTGAGTGTTCTTACAGGGGCGGGGCGGGCGTGGCTCTGGAATCTGGTGACTTGAGCAACTGCGCTGAGCAGAGCTCACCACTTAAAGCGGCTCTGTAACCAGCAAAGGGCGAGGGGTGGGGGTTGGAGGGGTGGAGGTGGGACCGGGAAAGAAAAGCCAATTTCTCTGAGCTCAGCTAGACAGGAAAAAAGGGGGCAGTCTGTAATGATGAGCCAGGCAGGATGGATAAAAAGAAAAAGTGCTCGGAGGAGAGAGCATTTGGGTGGTAGCGAGGGACTGGGAGGCTCCCTTTGCTTCTTCTCCGCTGAGTTTAGAAAGACCTGCCCTGCCCTGCCTCGCCAGTTACCAGTCAACCAAAGGCTCCATGGCACACAAAGCCAAGTCAGATCCACTCTACTCTACCACTCCGAGCCTCTGATCCGAGACACACCTGAGCCCACAGGGGCCTCCAGCTCTGAAGCCCAGGCTTGTCAAACCTTGGGCACCGTCTTTATCTCTGCCCTGGCTTGCCCTCTCCAGCCGGGCTTAGCATCTTTAATAAGGGGCCACACTGCAGGACCCCACTCCTTGATGTCTGAGCTCAGAGAGAAGCATGCATTTCATTTTCCATCAAAAGCTGGTGGCTTCCTGAGCGGCTCCTTTCTGGAAGCCAAGGTTGCCATCTAATTGCTGAAGCCCCGATTGAAATAAATCCCCCTTTGGATCCCCCGAGTTCTGAAAACTCCCACGGAGAATGAACCAGCTTGGAGTCCTGCAGGCCTGGGCCGCCCTGACACATTCCTAAAGCTTCATTTCTGTGTGGTCCTTTTCAAAAACCTTTTGGAAAGTTCCAGGAGATCCATTTCTTGATAAATGTTTTCATCTCTGCCTGGAGTGCAGCCAGGAGAGAGCAGAGCAGATGTCATATCCAAAGCCTTTCCCCGACCCCAGCACTTGACCGCCGCTGGCTGCTAATTTGTGCTGATGTAAATGAAATGCCTGGGAAATGTTTCTCATTCAAGCTGGGATAAAACTCATCACTTATATGCTGACTTAAAAAAAAAAAAAAAAGGCAAGCAGGCTTCTGTAGAAGATGGAGATGTCCTATCTCCCCCAAAAAAACACCCCGAGAAACAGAGCAAAGGCAGTCAGCTGCACCAGTGCCTGGCAGAATATTAATTAATGCACTAGCTTTTTTTTTTTCTCTCTTCCAGTGTCAAAATGGAACATGATGAATTGAGTTCTCAAATTCGTCTGTGAATTTTCCCTCTGCACCTTGTCAAGAGTCTAACACTGGTGCTGGAGAGATGGCTCAGTGGCCAAGGCTCTGCTCTCCCCCAGAGAGGTTCGACTCCTACCACCACGAGGCAGTTCAAAACTGTCGGTGATTCCAGTTCCAGGGTACTCAAAACCCTCACGCAGACAAACGAGCAGGCGAACCCACCAGTGCATATGAAATAAAGGTAAATTAAAAGATTCTAATTCTAATGCCACTACTACCAACAAATAGGCTTCAATACCTGCAGATGCAAATCAATGAGCAACAGCGGCGATACCCATGCCCCCCCCACCCCCGCCCTTAGGTGTGGAGTAGATATTCAGGTTGTGAAAGCGGAGAGATGCTTGGATTACAGTACGCAAGTCATCATCCCGGGAAGGAGGAAGTCTAAATCTTCCCACTGTACACTCTTATCCCGAAGTCCTGACAACTGCCTTTTGACAGCAGCCGGCTCTTCGAACCTCTCCGTTCGGCTTGGCCTTGGCCTCGTGGACCTTTACTGTCCGTCGATGAGGCCCCTCACACCTCATGACAAAGTTGCCTTTGTCAACTGAGGTCACCCGGCCTGCTTTACCTGGCTTGAACCTTTCTTAGTTCTCAGAGGCAAGACTTCTGTGTTACTCTGGCCTGCTTCTGGGAACAGCAGGATTTCCTCCCTGGATTTCCTGGACAGTTTTGCTGCTCTTCCCCCCCCCCCTCCCCATGCCCCCATACTGTCCCCCTCCCAACCTTCTGCTGGGTTGCTGATGTTAAGGGGGTGGAGCCTGCTGTAAGTCCCAGCTGTGGCTAGTTAATCTTGTCCTCTGTTAACCCAGAAAGCAATTCGGCACATTAGCTTTTTTCAAAAGGGTCAGATCGGGGTTTTTTTTTTTTTGCCCTTAATTGAATTTGGGATAAAACGTGATTCAACTCTTTAACACACATACATTTCAAGTGAAAAGGAGACACGCGTCCCACTATTACTCTGGCTTTCTTCTCCTGTTCCATCAGAGTCTCCGTGTATGGTGTGTTTAGGGGTGCTCTTCACCATGGGCATTTTGAGAGCCTCTACCCCAGACCCCACTCTTAAAGAGAAAAGGATATCTGGAGACATCTTTACTATTACCTCAAGTGAACAGGCACATGAATTACTGGGTATACCTAAGTTTCCATCACTTTCAAAACTTTCTGATCTTGTCACTCATAAACTCCAAAAGAGAACGAGACTCATGGATCCCCCTGGCTTAATTCTTTTGACAGGAACTCAGTATTTCCTCTCTACTGGTTACTAAGAAGATGTTTGTGCTATAGTTAAAGGCGTAGAGGCTAAGTCAGAACCCATATGGGGCAGCTGGAGGTAGCGGAAGCTCACAGTCCAATCCACTGGGAGGCAGATTTTAGAAACAGGCAGGCCGACTGCCCTTGGACCCCACCCAGAGTGAGAGAAGCCAGCTGCCCCTGGACTCCAACCAAGGGCATTGTGTCAGTGAGCTGTCCAAAAGAACACCCGTATAAGGCAGTTTCTTCTAGAAGGCAAGTCTCTAGTGGACCCTTCTAGGGACAGGACAGACCCAAACTAAGGTTGTCAGTAACTGGCTGCCCAGCTCCGCCATCCCATCTCAGAGCTGACCAGGGCGAAGGAGGGGAACGTGGTGACAGCCTCTTCTCCTCTGCCTTCCCAACTGAGGTCATTTCTCAGCTCTAATGAGGCTTTCTCGACTCCCACACAAGCACGCTACAGTATTCACGTTACAGGTTTCTTCCTGGTGTGTAACCTGAATGTCCCTGTGGCTATTTAATTTAGACTTTTAAGTTCTATTTCCTGGAGGATCTCTGGAATGGGCCCTTGCCATTTAGTAACCGATTCCCAAACTGGGTAGACTGTACCTTGTACTCTGGAGTGCTTTTCTCTAAAACAGTAGTTCTCAGCCTATGGGTTGTGACCCCTTGGGGGTGGGGTGTCGCATATCAGAGACCCTGCATATCACACACTTATATTACGATGAATAACAATAGCAAAATTACAGTTATGAAGTTGTGATGAAATGACTTTATGGTTGGGGGTCACCACTATATGAGGAACTGTATTAGAGGGTCACAGCGTTAGGAAGACTGAGAACCATTGCTCTAAAGGGACCCTGCCTGAGTCCTTTACCCTTCTTTAGAACTGCCTGTTCTCTTTCTAAAGCTACTCCAGGAGATCAGAGCTTTCCTACAATTTGGTGACTAAAACAAGAATTAGTGATCTGCTCACTGTTCTAGAAGCTTCTATGTTTAACAAGGGCAAACAAGGCCAAGAAAGTTATAAAACTATAGAAGCATTATTATTGGGTTGGGGCAGGTTTTTTTTTAACATATTTTTTTTTAATCGATTATTTGGGAATTTCATACACCTGGATCACACTCACTTCCCCGTCCTTTCAAGTCTGCTCCCCAACCCTTGTGACTCCCCCAAGCCCCCAAAAAAGGAGGAAGAGGAAGAGGAGGAGGAAACAAGTCCAATTTGTGTTGCCCATATATGTACTGGAGCATGGCCATGCCCCCCAGCGGCCAGCCCCTTAAAGAAAGCCGAGTGCTCCCCCTCCTGCTCCCCCTCCCGGAAGCCATTCATTGTGGAGAGCTACACTTGGAATCCTCACCACAGTTTTAAAGTGTTCTCTTCATGGCTTTCTGCCTAGGCTGTTACTTTTGGGGGTGCATGGAGTCGGGGAAGGGGTTATCACAGAAGCCTTGTGTATGTCTCGTTCTCAACCGTGAGTCTGCAGTCACTGACTCTCTTATAGGCAACTTTCCCCTTTCTCTCTGTTTTTCTGATCTGAGAGCAAGGACAGAGGGTGACTTCATGGTGGGGCTGTAATTCAGAGGCATGCTGGCTAGGATGTGAGCCATCTAAGACTGGACTTAGTAAGAATGTTCAGAGACAAAGGGAGCACTGGGCACACCTTGGTAAACACAGCCTGTCATGGCAAGTTAGGGTCTTGGGACTGGCAGTTCTTAGACATTTTCTCTAATTGTCTTCTGTGTTCTTTGACAAACCTCTCTTCAGTTGTTCCTACACCAACCTCACCTTCCACCTCTGTGAAAAAGGACCTTCTGCTTTCTGCTCCCGTGAGTTTGACATTTTACGTTTCCGTGCAGAAGCTAGATCATGAGGTATTTGTCTCTTTGAGTATAGCTTACTTAACGTAGTCTTCCGAGTTCCACCATGCCATCACAAATGACAGGATCTCCTTTTGTAAGGCTAAATACTACTCCATGTCCTCTTCCTCCTGATTCCCTTCCCACCCCCATACTAGATCTTCTTTAGCTAATGGTTTTTATTAATTAATTTCTCTATCTCAACCAGGATATCACTCCCCCAAGAAGTCATTATTGGCTCTTTTCCCCTAAATCTGGACACTTTCCCAGCATAAATCTGTTCTTTTTGCAAGACAGAGTTATCTTAACAAAACATTACATTGACGTGTCTGGTCTCAAGATAAACCAGTCCCCTGACAAGTTCATTGGCTGTTGGAACTCCTCTGTTTCAGCATCCAGTGGCGTTCCTGGGTTCACGCAAGGATAGGAATGGCACAGTAGCAATTACATGACATGTTACCAAACTTAAAACAAGTTTAAAATGAATCCCTTAGAGAAAGGGTTTTAAATTTGCCAAATAAACTTCCCTGAAGCTTTCTTCTCCTTCTCCTTCTCTCTCTCCTTCTCTCTCTCTCTCTCTCTCTCTCTCTCTCTCTCTCTCTCTCTCTCTCTCTCTCTCTCTCTCTCTCTCTCTCTCTCTCTCTCTCTCTCTCTCTCTCTCTCTCTCTCTCTCTCTCTCCTTACAACACAGCTCCTGGACCTGATTGTAGCTCTCAGTGTAAGTGAGAGTCTGAGGATTTGGTGGAAAGTGACCCTGGTATCAGAGCTCAAGATGGCCCAGAACAGTGTGTCAGATAAATTCCCTGCTTAGACTTCAGGAAGGCAGAAGCATACAGTGGAGGCAGGTGTGTGAGAGGTGTGTGTGTGTGTGTGTGTGTGTGTGTGTGTATGTGTAAGGGCACACAGCAGGGAGCCTACTGTCCACATTCCCAGAGGAAGGCCCTTCCCCAAGAGTCTCCTCTGTCTGACTAACATACATATACTAAGCTCTAACTGTTAGCCAGACATTGTGTTTGAAAGGTATTATAAGACAGAGGCTGCCCTTTATTCTAGGAGAAAGACAGACAGTTAAGGAGATGGCGGGATGGTCTACACTGCACAGCTTATTCTCCACGCAGGCGAATGGCCTCACTCCCCCTGAGATCTGTGCTCTTCCGCTCACGGCACTGCCCCACCCACCGCACGCACTACCTGCCTCACTCACCCCTAGCCTTGATCCCATCTCCCTGTTGTACATTTTTCAGGGTACACACAACTATGTAAAAGCATCTTTCGTTCCTGCCTAAAGCTTACACTGAACTCTGAAAAGTTGCTTACGCTGAGACCAGAAGAGGGACGGAAGGGTTTTTCATCCATCAGTCCATTCAAGTACTGATCTGGGCTCTGGGAGATCTGGGCTCTTTGGGCAACAAAGATTCTCTTCTCAGGCAGAGCCGACTTTCTGGTTGAACAAGGATGCCGATCTTCATCCAGTGGTTTCTACAGTTACTTCTGGTGGCATTTAATCATCATAAACCCCCGCGATATAACGGTGACCCGGTTCTACAGGCGAGGAACCTTATGACCGAGAGGTCACGAGAGAACAAAGCTGGTGGTTCACGGTAGAGTTAACGTTCATAGCCAGGGGGCCAGGTCTACAGCTGCTTGTCAGCTACGGAACCTCGGAACAAATACACAGCATGGATCCAGTAAGAATCCCTTGATGTTGAGCAGTACTCGGAGAATAACTAACGTCATAGTGGAGCAGGGCAAAGTCAGGTCTCACAGAGAAAATGACACGAATTCCAATGGAGGGTGTGGGTCTGTCTGTGTGTCTCTGTGTGTATATCCTTGTGTGCATGTCCCTGTGTCTGTGTGTGTGTGTGTGTGTGTGTGTGTGTGTGTGTCTGTCTGTCTGTCTGTCTGTCTGTCTGCAGGGTGTAGGCAGGAGGCACTCTAGGCAGAAGGCACAGCATTTCCGAAGGCATGCAGAACACCATGACTGCCTCACCATCTCTGTCCTGATTTTTTTTTTTGAGACAGGGTTTCTCTGTGTAGTCCTGGCTGTCCTGGAACTCACTCTGAAAACCAGGCTGGCCTCGAACTCAGAAATCTACCTGCCTCTGCCTCCCAGAGTGCTGGGATTACAGGCGTGCGCCACCGCCCAGCCTGATTCTTTTTTTTTTTTTTTGGTTTTTTTCGAGACAGGGTTTCTCTGTGTAGCCCTGGTTGTCCTGGAACTCACTCTGTAGACCAGGCTGGCCTCGAACTCAGAAATCCACCTGCCTCTGCCTCCCAGAGTGCTGGGATTACAGGCGTGCACCACCACCGCCCAGCCTGATTCTTTTTATTAAACTGAATTGTCAGTCTCCCCTTCCAGCCAGCCAAGGACCCCAGTGAATTCTACTGGCACTCAGTTCACAGTGACGGCTCCAAGACTTGAGATTATTAGCTCATTATCTTTCTAACAGATTTTCAAGCAGATGGCTTCGCCGAAATACAGAATCAAGCAGGACAAGCTCTCTCTCTCTCTCTTTCTAGAAGGCATTAAACGCTAATCTCAATGAAGAGCAACACCAGGAAGTGCTCCAGGGATCTAGGGAGAGTGCTCAGCAATTAGTAACCAGTGCGTATCTCCTTCATCGTCAAGACCGGATTCGCTCCGTGCGTCCCCAGCTATACACAGCTGAAGCTGGCGAGCGGCTCAATAAATATTATGCTCAACGGAAATGGAGGAACAGAATGTAGAACGCCTATTTCACTGGGGCTGAGTTCTGCAAAAATACACCTTCTCTCCCTCAATGCAAACACGATGCAAGTTTCTTTTTTTTGGGGGGGGGCAAGAAATGGCTAGAAGAGGGGAGGAAATACACTTTTATTCTCTGCAAAGACCCAGTGCTAAATGGCGCATATGTAAGCGGTACTTTGGCCATTTAGCTCTTGTCGAGGTCAAACCATACCTAGGACCCCACATAAGTACACGATCGCCCACTCTCCCCTGCTGAATGCTCCCTGGCCTCTTCTGCGCCCTCTGGCATCCTCTCACCAGAGCCTCAGAAGCCAGCCCCCATGTTTGTCAGGGTGGGGCGGGGAGATGGCAGACGGTTTATGTCAAGGATTCCAGGTTTAGATGCTATTTCTCACCATCTTCCTGGGCATAAAGATGAACCCAGGTTGCACCCTTAAAACAGTTTGCAGCCTGGAGCGGGACAGAAGAGCTGGGCGACCCTGGCAATGGGGCAGACTGGGCTGGTTCCTTCCTTCTCTCAACACTCAACACAGTATGAAGAAATAAGAGGGTAATGATGAAGCTAACTCTAATACAAGTACAGTTATGAAATGTCATAATGAAACCTGCCATTTTGTATAATTAATACATTATTTTATTAATTATAAAATAATATAAATTATACTATTTTACAAATATGTAATATATAAAGAATATATAATATATATTATGACTCCTGTAATAATTATATAATAAAATATAAAATAATGCAAACATATAAAATAATAAAAATGAACAAAATAAACTCGCCACGGATGAGCAAACCCCACTTGGGAAGTCATCAGGCTAATCTGCTGACGGGGCAGAGACGCCTGACCCTGAGACTCTAGGAAAGAAGTCTCCCCTTGGGAGATGTATAAGAAACTCTCAATGTTTGGAATGAATTCACAATGTGCATTTCCCTTCATGATGTGCCTGTCGTGCAGGAGTCGAAGGGGGAAATGGCTGTTTCTGTTGGAAACTGGGGTACTTGGTCTGTGATTTTATAAACGTGAGGTGATAAGGGGGGGGAACTGTGAGTTACACCGTGCAAGGCTTTCAACTGAGAACTTTGACGCCGATGGCACAAAGCCTATTTGCATATGGATTTCTGGGGAAAGCTGTAAAGCAAGAACTGTTCCTTGGAAAATCTGGAGAAAGTCTGAACTGTGTTCAAGGACTGACAGCTGACTTTCCTCCCCTCCCCTTCTACCTTGGCCAAGGCCGGGGCAGCGGCTGTCAGCGCAGGGCTCTAACTTTCCCTGCACACCGCTGCTCACGGAAAATGTTATTTCGGGCACTAGAGTTAAAGTTTCTGATTTCTTTTGTTCTCTCAACCTCAGACTTTTTTTTTTTTCTCTCCCAACTTTATTTGTGCAAGCTTGAATTAGTATGGGATACAAGAGACAAACACAATGTCAAAGCCATTCCTATGGAACCTTGCATCCTGTGGACAAATTATGAAAAAACATTACTAAGGCCTGAGAAGAAAAACAACATGGTCAGAGGGTTCACATTAGAGCATTTGTGTTTCTTTTTACCTCCAAGTATAATGTTATCGTTTGATAAGTGGAAACTCCAGTACTTGAATATTACTATGAACTTCAACTTAAAAAAATTATCTAGTTACTAAATCGACTTTCTGAAAGTCTTTGTATTTCTTTGCTCACCCCTTCTAGCCATCTCTCTGTACACACCCAAAGGAAAGAAAAGGAAAGAAAGAATGATAGAGGTTTCCAAGAGTGTAGAGGCTTGTGAGACTTGCCCTGCAGGCTAGTTGGGTAAATTGTGCCTCCGAGTCTTGGAAAATCTTTTCTATATTTACACCCGTTGCTGCGATTTCTCACTTTCTTGGCGTACACAGGCATCTCCAAATAAAACCATCCCAAGAGAATCGCGGAGGCGGTTCTCCTGGCTCGGGACACAGGGCAGCCATCAACTCCACCCTCCCGCGGGTCTCTAGGGATGCTCTGCGGCGGGGCGGCGGGGGGAGGAGAGGGGAGTGGGCGGGGGAGGCGCTGGTGCCCACCTTGCTCGCAGGTGCCCTTGCTGACCTGGGTGATGGCCTTCTCCCCGCGGCTCTCGGCGCGCAGGCTGGCGGCGCGCAGCTGGCAGCCGCTGGGGTAGGTGACGCCGTCGCTGCCGCACACCGGGTAGCGGCTCTTGCACACGCACACGGCGAGGCTCGCGGGCCCGCCGGCTGCTGCCCCGGCTTTACCCTTCCGCCTCTTGCGGCTCTTCACGCACTCCATGCCCGGCGCGCAGTGCCCCCTGCCGGCCGCGCCGCCCCCGCACGGCTCACCCTCGCCGCGAGCGCACACCGGGCAGCAGCCGCACGCGTCGCGGGTCTCACCCAGCGGGCAGCCGAGCGGGGGCAGCGCGGGGCAGGAAGCCGGCACGCACGGGCCGCAGGCATCCGAAGAGGAGGAAGAGGAGAGGGGCAGGAGCAGGAGCAGCAGTCCGGCTGCACCCAGCAGCAGGGCGCGCGGCGGCCGCTCCATGACGGGGGATGGCTGGACGCGAGCGCGCGAGTGAGCAGCCTGGGTCCACGAGGCCAACCCTTAAAGCCGCTGCTCCGCCCGGCGCTCCGCAGGGTCCCTCCCCGGGGCGGGGAGTCAGCCCGCTGCCCGCCCCGCTCCGCCCGCCTGCCCGCCCGCGATCCAGCCTCCCGTCGTCCTCACCGGCATCTTCGTTGCCCTGGCGAGCCTGTCCCACGCCCAGCATGCACGCTAGCCAGCTCCCGCTCAGCCCCCTGCCCCTGTCCTCATTCTCCAGCACTGGAGGGAACGCACCTCCCGCTTCCTCTCCTCGCTTTCCAGATCCAGCGAATTTTTAAAAAAAAAAAAACCTTTTTAACAACTAGGACTTTATGAGAATACACTGTTTACTTCATTAAACTCTCGTACACCTGGAAAACCTGAATGCTCTGTGGTTACTCTTTTAAGGACAGACTACCAAGGGTGTAGAGTTTGTGTGCTTTTTGGCTGGTGTGGTTTTAGATGTCATAGTCGTCTTTTTGGAGTCTCATAATCTTGCTCTTCCCGCATGTCACACAAGCTATCTGATGCTGAGTCAAGTTTAAAAGTCTTTTAAAAAGTTATGGTTCTAGATTGATTTGTTTTCATTTTATGTGTATGGATGTTTGGGCTGCATGTATGTGTACATCATGTGTGTGTGCCTGGTGCCTCCGGGGGTTGGGGGTGGGCGGGCAGAGGATCTGATACCCTGTTACTGGAGTTAATAGACAGTGGTTACTAGCCTTGAGGGTTCTGGGAATCCAGCTCGGGTCCTGGACGTGAAGCTGGTGCTCTCTTAACTGCTAAGCTGTGTTTCCAGTCCTGTACTTTTGTGTGTGTGTGTGTGTGTGTGTGTGTGTGTGTGTTTGAGTGAGTGTGTTTGTTTGTGGGTTCACATGCCAAATGTGTAGAGGTTAGAGAACTACTTGGGGCAGCTGACTTTCTCTGTCTACTATATAGGTCCCCAGGCTTGAATTCTGGTTATCAGGCTGGTTCACAAATCACTGGGCTGTGTTATTATTTAAAACACACAGAGAAGACCTTTTAGAGGAAGGCGAGTCCCTTCCAGGACAATGGCCTTGTGTCCTGTTTCTTCAGGATATTTAGCAGTTCAGTGCTCACACAGACAGCAGTTACCAGGGATCAGGGGCTCTGGTCCCAGAAGGTAGCGTTTGAGACAGTCCACTGAGTCCACAGTAGCATTAGCCTTAGGGACTATATTAAAAGAACAAAACATTCGCTCATTTTAAGAGTTAATGAACACAATATTAACCAATTAAATAGCAAACATCTGCCACAGACACATATCTTCCCACTTCAAAAACTAAGATGACCATGCTCCTATGAACAACTGTCACAAGAGCCCTGGCTGTCCCTGGCTGTCCCTGGCTGGTCTGCAAACAGCTGTAGAGGAAGGAAGGCTGGCAGAGGGCCAGGTTGTGGAGCCCACGGGAGAGTTGAGCTGCACCCTTTTCTCTCCATGAGCACAGAAGGTGTGGAGACCAGACGTGACCAAAGCCAGTGCACGCACTGGCCACATCTCAGGGGTCACCACCCACTGGCCACATCTCAGGGGTCACCACCCACTGGCCACAAATCAGGTGTCACCACGTGATCAAAGCCACTGCACCCACTGGCCACATACCAGGTGGCGCTCTGTGGTACAGAAGTGACATGATGGGGATGGTTCCAGGGATGGAGGACCTACCTAGGTCCATGGTACTTTTTTTGTTTGTTTGTTTTGCACAAATCCCAGAATTTGTAGGGTTGCTATGTGAGAGAAAGAAGTGATATCCACAACACCACCAGCAAGGTATGTGGTTGCTCTTGTGAGTGTGACCCTGACTACTGCACACTGTAAAAACATTGAATACTTGTAGAATCAGTGAGTTGAGAACTCTTTTCCCACCTAGAAAAGGGGCTACTGATTTTTGGCTTCTCTTTAGAATATTCTAGAAGAGTGGCGTGTTTTTTTTAAAGAGTCCAAATACTGATAGTTTAACAGCCAATGGACATTTTCAAAGGATTTTTTTTTTTACATATGTGCTTGCTTTTGTCTCACAACAAGAGTTTATTAGTAAATTTGGTCTTAATCAGAGCCAACAGAGTGCAGCTTCAGTTTTATTGACCTTTCTAGAGATCTCAAGTTGATTCAACAATCTGCTATGACTATTGCTCATAGCTCCAGGTTCCCCAGAAGTCAAAGCTGCCCCTGACACAAGGACTGCAGGGCAAGTCGTTTACTCGGAAGGTCACACAGAGGCAAACATAATACCCTTTGGGGGTGTGACGGACAGGAAGAGAACAGGAAGGGAGGACGGCAATTAAGATGCATATATTGGTGGCCAGTCTTCTGTGTGTCTGTATGAGTGTGTGTGTCCAGGTGTGTCTGTGTCCATGTGTGTCCATGTGTGTCTGTGTGCATCTCTGTGTGTGTATGTATGTATGTGTGTGCATGTGCGTGCACGTGTGTGGTTGTATGTGTGTCCATATGTGTCCGTGTGTCCGTGTGTGTCTGTGTGTGTATGTATGTGTGTGCATGCGTGTGCGTGCATGTGTATGCGCATGTGTATGCATGTGCGTGCGTGTGTATATGTATGTATTTGTATGTGTGTGCGTATGTGTGTGCGTGTGTGTGTGTCCATGTGTGTCCGTGTGTGTCTGTGTGCATCTGTGTGTGTGTGTATGTATGCGTGTGTCTGTGTGTGTGTGTGTATGTGTGTGCATGTATGTGCGCGTGTGTGTATGCATGTGCGTGCGTGTGTATATGTATGTATGTGTGTGTATGTGTGTGTGCATGTGTATGCGTGTGTGTGCCTCTGTGTGTGTGTGTGTGTGTGTGTGTGTGTGTGAGGGGCAGGAGGCTGTGATTGCAGTCACAGGGGTGGGGTTGTTCCCCAGTGTGTAAGTCCTGTATCAGAGCTGGCAGCGAGAACTCAAGCATGCATAGCAATAAGCTCCTTTCTCTGACCCCTTACTGCTTAGCCAGCGAAACCAGCAATCAGAGTTCCCTTTGTGAGGGGGCACCTAGTCTGTGGTAGTGTCAATCAAGCGGAAAGACACGCAAAGGGAAAGAGACTTGGTTATCTGGAGAGAAGAGAAAAGAGGCAGTTTTAGTTACTATCTCAGTAGCCGTGGAAAAGGCGTTTGACAAAGCCCAGCACCACACTCTGACTGGAAGTGGGTGAACACTTGAAGAGGCATTTAACACTTTCCTTCCAAGTGAGATGGTGTCGCCTGCTTGGCTTCAGTTTTAGTGAAATGAGGGCCAGGGTATGGACCCTGGGCTATGTCACACGCAGCAGAGACATGTGTGCTTCTTTCTGCTTCATACGGGGCCTTTTATTATATTCTTGCCCTGGTCAGAGTCTGTCATCTGTGTTGAGCAGACGTGGGATGACTAGACATCCGTACCCGGTCTCCACCCCCGAGGGGGTGCACCCCTCTGTCCTCCGGGAATGAAGTCAGCGGCAGGGGTCTCACAGGTGGTCTCATCAGATTGAGAAAAGCCTGTTCACCTCCAGTCAGAGGAATGTTCTTACGGAGTGTGGTGTTGGGTTTTGTCAAACGCCCTTTCCACGGCTATGAGATAGTAACTAAAAATGCCTCTTGTCTATCAACATGATATGCTTCATTGATTGTTTTATTTTTGAATGTTGACACCATACTTGCATTCCTAAAATAAATCACACTTCATCCCAGTATGAAACCCCCATTTTGTGTGTTTCTGGAATTTACTCTTTAATATATATTGCTTTTAATCTTTGTATGTTATCCATAAGAGATGCTGGCTTTGTCTTAGGACTTTGGTTTTGCTGTTATGGTGATAATAGTACCATGCAATGAGTTAGAACGTGTTTACACATCTTCTACATTGGGGGTGGGGAACTGATCTCTGAATAATTAATAGTAAACCTTTGGTAGCCTTCTTGAGTGAAGCTTTTCTTCTTTTTTAAAATGATTTATTTACTTATTTTAATGTATATGTAAGCTCAATGTAGCTCATCTTTAGATTGTAGCTGTCTTCAAGACACACCAGAAGAGGGCATCAGATCCCATTACAGGTGCTTGTGAGCCACCATGTGGTTGCTGGGAATTGAACTCAGGACCTCTGGAAGAGCAGTCAGTGCTCTTAACCGCTGAGCCATCTCTCCAGACCCAAAGCTTTTCTTCTTGAGAAGTTTTTAAATGACTAGTTCTTTTCTTTCATTTTCTTCTTTTCCCTCCCTCCCTCCTTGCCTCCCTCCCTCCCTTTTTTTCCTTCTTTCTTTTCTAAGACAGATTTCTCTGTGTAGCTTTGGCTGTCCTGGAACTTGCTCTGTAAACCAGGCTGGCCTCAGACTCATAGAGATCGGCCTGCCTCTGCCTCTGCCTCTCAAGTGTTGAGATCAAAAGGTGTGTGACATCACCACTTGCCCTTCTATTTTTTTATTAAACTTACAATAGGCCTGTATAGTCTGCTAGGGTTGTTACTACAAAGTACCACATCCTGGATGGCTCAAACAATAAGAATTAATTTTCCCACCGTTCTGGAGTCTCCGAGACAAGCGAGGAGACCCGTATGAGAAGGCGCTGCTCTAGGCCGCTCTCTGACTTCCACACGGCCTCTCTACACACTTGTCCACAGCCCTTTGTACATGCACAGCTTTGACACCAACTCAAGAAGAAATAGAAAATCGACCTATTATGGGTTGAATCTCCCTCACGTCCTCAAATTCATCCGGGGAAGCCCTAATCCCCCACTCATCGAATAGGACTGCATTTGGAGATGGAGGCTTAGAAGATCCTGACGCCTTTAGAATGGGATCCAATATGCCTCACTAGAAATTACTGAGGGAAAAAGGAGGGGACCCTGGGGTGTCATTCACACAGAGAAAGGCCAGTGAGGCGTCACTGAGACAGCAGCCATCTGAAGACCAAGAAGAGAGGCGCTAGAGAAACACACTTGCTGCACCATGGCCTTAGCCCATCCCTTTGAGAGAATACATCTCGGATGCAAGCCATGCATCCTGGTGCTTAGTTATAGTAGTTCTAGGCATTCAGCACACCTAGGCCATAATCATCTGGTCCGGTGACCTTGAGGGAGCCAAGGATGAGAGTCTATTTCTTCCTTGTCCATTTCTCTTTCCTCCCTCCTCTCATTTTGGTGTGTGCTCTCAAGGCTAGGGCCGAGAAGGACTGAGAAAGAGGAGGAAGCTCCTGTCTCTATGATTCTGGCTATGTCTAACAGTCCTTTCATTATTGCTGCTGATTTTACAGTCACACGGAACACTCACGGATCACTGGTATGAGGCAGGTCTCCAAAGACTCGCTCTCTTGTAGGGCCCAGATGTTGATTCCTTGAAGGGCCTTGTGGTATCTCTTCATAGCACAGTCCACTGGCCCATGAGAAAGGACCAACGCGGCTGATGTCCAGGAACTGAGCCAAGCTCACAGCTCGTCCACAGTGTTTTTACAAGTTGACCTGACATCAGTAGCCAGGCCTAGGTGTTATTAGAAGCCCAGCTGATGCTTGCAGCTGAGCCCCACTGTTGTCCTGTGGGGCATAAACAATCTCACAGATCATTCTCTTTAGGCAAGGTCATCAAGTCACCCAGAAATACCAAGCAGCGTCTCCACTGCTAAGCAAGACCACTTCGCAAATTACAGCTCTGTCCTGCTGCCGGCTGCCTTCCCTGCAGATAAGGTAATCCTAGGGGAGGATTAATTAATTAATTAATTAATTAATCCCAAGAGGGGAGGGGAAGCTCAGATGGCATCAGACTCTATGTGCCACGCTTTTTTTTATTCCCTAAATATGCAAACTTCTGACAAAATTTAATTTGTAAATCAGTCATAGTAAGAGATTAGGAACAATGATAGCTAAGATGGAACAATTATAACAACATATTGCAGTGAACTTATTTAAAACGGACACACTGTTTACTTCTGCAATTTTCTGTTTAGTATTTTTGGCCTGGTAGAGTGTGGGTAATTGAAATGGGGAAAGCAGGGCTTCAGCTGAGGAGCGATGACGGGACTCACGGGACAGCCCCTGTGTCGTGGAACTGTCCTGTTCCCTGACCATACCAACCGACAGCCTGTGCCTCCTTCCCCTCTCTCAGCTGAAGTTCAAGCTCTCCAACACTCTCGAGAACCTCATGGTTCCCCGTGGGATCCACTCTGCTGTAGTAAGTGATAGACCCGACTTACCCAACTATAAATGTGACCCTTGTGGGGGTGTGACCGGAGGCCAGGGACATGGGTGATTTGCCTTCCTGTCTCATCTCTCTCACCAATTCCAACCCATAATATACTCTAGAGCTCTTTGCTGATGGATCTTTGATGAGCTGTGGCTGATACATCCCCATTCTCTTCTTCTTTCTCCTCTTCTTCCCTCCCCTCTACATCCTCTTCTTTCTTCTCTCCTCACTCCTCTCCTGTCCCCCCTTCCTCTCTTTTCCCTCCTTCTCTTTTTTGAGACCATTGCCTGGAGCTCTCTATATAGCCCAGGGTGGTCTTGAACTCACGATCCTTCTAGAAGTAGCATAGCCACGTGCCCCTAGGCCTGGCTCATGAACTCTATCTCCAACATTTTCAGTCCAATGCTCTTCCTGGCTTCTGTAGAAAGTACCTGGCACTGTGCCTCCTGCCTCTGCTACATCCTCTATTCTGAGCCTGCACGTGGTAGACTTCAGTTCTCGGGTGGAGCCTAGCTTGAGAGTGGGATGCTTGTCTTCTTTTCCTACAAGAATCATGAATCCCACAGTTCCTGTCTTCTTGCTGGTTCGTTTGTTTTGGGTCTCGCAGAATGGGAAAAGCAGGCTGGCAGGGGAGGAGGAATCCCTCTGCATCTGCCACTGGGATCTGACTTACCCCAACCTGCCTTGCAGGAACTGGGAGGAGAATGCCCAGGGTTGGGCTCACCATGACAGTGACATTTTGCACTGCGGAAGAATCCAATTTTGGGGTGGGCTTTCTTTAGCCTATGGTGGCGCATAGCACCTTTTGAATTGTGCATCCTAGGGCCATTATTCGGTTAAGGAAAAGTGCTAATTGACACTCTTTTGTATCAGTACAGTATCTTTCATCATCATCATCTCTTCATTTTTCTCTCCGCAGCATCGGTGTCATCAATGGTAGGAGGGAGATTATCAGGGTGTGCTCAGTATATATGATCATTCTAGTTCAGACAGCAGTGCGCGAGCAGGGGCCAAGCCAGTGTAAATCACTTTGGCTCACTCCAGCAACCAGGGGAAGCCCAGTCTAGCTGAAGTGTGTTGGCAGAAAAACGAAAAGCAACGGGGCTGGAAACAGGGCAGATGCTGGTAGCCCAAGGTCCTTGCGTACAATGTGTTGGACTTCTGACTGGACCATGTAGAAACTATAGTACAGTTGATGGTGAGCTATTGAGAGATGCAGGGGAGAGGCAGGGCCAGGTCTGTGGGTACAGAGGTCACCATGTAAGTAAAAGGGAAAGGTTTCTAACAGGAATAGACCTCAGGAAGGAATGGGATTTCCACTCTGTCTACATGGTGCCATTTTGGGAATTAGAAGACAGTGTGTGTGTGTGTGATGCAGAAGATTAAAGACATTGCAAGCAGGTGCTACCATTGTTCAAGCAAAAACTTGCCCCTCCTCGTGGGAGGTAGGCCCAGCCCATATGAGGGTGAATGGCCTAGCATGTAGTGCAGAGTTCAAAGTGCAGTTGCGCCTTCTGGGTTGGGCATTAAACCTGCAGGGAGGTTCAGAGCCAACCTTGTTTCTAGTACAGAAACGGTGCTTAATTAAAAGATTCAAATGTTTGTGGACAAAAGACAAGGGTATCTGGGCACCTACTGTTGCCAGGACTCCCTGAAACCTTGGAGTGAGTTATGGTCACGGAACAGAAGGCAAAGACGATCATGTGTGTCCGTTCCTTTACACGTTGTGACAGAAAGGGATCGCTCTCCATAATTATGCCGAGATCAGGCCTGGATGGAGATGACACCAGATGATGAGAGATAGGGTTCCCTCACAGAGAGGGGCGTGGTAGATGAGAGAGTTTAAAAGCAGAATCTGCAGGCCTTGAAAAGCGGCTGAGGGAGAGATGTCAGCAGAGACCCTGACATTTCTCTCATGGTGGACTGAGGTAAGGTGGAAGCTGCTGATGAACTGGACTGTGTTGGGGGTGGTGGTGGTGGAGAGAGCAAACACAGCTTCCGGACTGGTTACTTGATGTCTGTCTGTCTGTTCGGAGTGGGAAGCCGGGCCCTTCCCAGTGACCATATCATCTTGTTTTAGAAACATCTGTGAGACAGACTCCACATAAGTTCCTCTGTTCCCGATGGAAAAGTCTCATTGGTAAATTTTTCTCGTGTGGCAAAGGACAGACGACTATTTCTTATCAGCGTCTGTCTCCTATCTTAAAAAGAGGCATAGCTGTGTAGGGAAGTCCACAATGATATAACTGAAGGAGGATTAATAGCTTAAAGAGTGCAATATCAGAGAACCTAGGGGAGTCTGGCTCACTTAAAGCTGAGGATGTAGCATTTCATGAGCCCTGATCTTCAGGTGCCAGAGGCCAAAAATATCTAAAGAATACCATCATGGAGGACACTTCCGGTGGCCTTTTTGTATTCCGATCCACACGGTGAAAGCATTGCAGAAGGTCACTGTAGAACACCTAACTTGCAAATGTGCATAAGATATGCAAAAATTTTAGATTTTTTTTCAACTCTGACTTTCCCTTACCTATCTATCACACAGGCCTGTTACGTCTCTAAGAGCTTCCGTTCCTGCCTTGACATTCATTATTTTACGTTTTAACTTTTGAGTTAGCATAGAGTTTTACATGCATGCCACCCTATCAGATGAAGAGGGAGAGAATGTCTTTGTGTGTGTGTGTGTGTGTGTGTGTGTGTGTGTGACAAGTTGAAGAAATCGTCTTCGGGTTATTCCGTAATGAGGCTTCATCCTTGCTTTGTAGTGAGCGAGGTAGCTGCGTTCACTGAGTGGGACACTGGGCAGTGCTCCGTGTGTGTTGGTCGTCTCTCAGATACCCTATTCCACAGTTCACCTTGGCAACTAGACAAACAGACAGACAGACAAACAAAGCCTCATCACTGTAAGCAGCCTACGAGGCCACCAAACCTGGGTGGGTAAAACTTGTCAGCGGGTTAGTCAAATGCACAACTGTGAGAAGCCGGCCTAGGAAGGTGTCTCTGAGGTGCCTTGGAAGGCTGGTGAGGGAGGGTCTCGGAGAGCACCCAACAGGTGCCGTGGAAGCAGACAGTCAGCTGGGAGAATAAGATCTTGAATAATAACAATGCTCCTCTCAGCGATCCTGTTTGTTTTTAAGCTGGTTAAAGTGTCAGAGCAACAACGGGTCCCTTTCACCGACACAAAAGGCTCACTTAAAAAAATGGCGGACACACAAACGGATGTTGGTAAGTGTTTGTAAAAGTTTCATCTGCACCTGGCTGACTCACCAGCCTCTGGGGAAAGAGGGGAGTGGGAGGGAGGGGAAGAAGGGAGGGAGGGAGAGAGGGAGGGATGGAGGGAGGGAGGGAGAGAGACAGAGAGACAGATAGACAGACACACACTGAAAGACAGATAGAGACAGAGAGATGGACAGAGACAGTGACAGACGGTGACAGACACACACACAGAGGGACTCTAAAGAGGAATGGTATTTCCTTGGCAATGGCAGGGCACTGCAATGGAGCACGTGTCAACTCTGAGTCAGCAAAGGGGGTTGAGGGAATCGGAAGTTGTTACAGATGAAGTGAAAAGGAGAGGATTGCAGGCGAGATTTCAAAACACTCACCCTTGGCCACCCGGATTAATAACAGGGTAGCATGTGTCCAAGACTCAACAGTTAGCTCGAGCAGAGGTCTGTGCAGGGGGATTTCGCCGGTCCGGTTCGCCCTGGCTCCTGCCCAGTTGTGATTCCGGCAGAGCCTTTTGCGGTGGTTCTGTTTGTTAGCCATTTGTACGGGAGCGCCTCTCCTTCACAACTTCCTGGCTTTCTCTTCCATTCACGTTTGCTCGAACTTGATACAAATCATTTCATTTTGGTGCTGATACATTTTGCACTGCCAAGCTTCAGATCAAAATCTCTTCGTGCCAAGACCCTACCCTCGGTGGTCCTGGCTCGGGTGCCAGGGTCTGCTCCCCACACTTGCTTTGAAAGAGAAGTGCTGATGGCTCCATGAGTGGGGAAGTTGGAAACTAAGACGCCATGTGTGTATTGCCTTACTGAGAGGCGCCACTTTTAGGCTTTCCCCGAGGTTTAAAGATAACATTTCTGTCCGTATGTTACTTAGTATGGGTTCTCGAAAGCCTACATAAAACATCAATAAAGTTGGTTACTGGCTTGAATGTCAAGGTCTTCAGGGGCAGACAGGTTGCTCCATAGCCTTCTCATCCTTGGCAAAGTGATCGGAAGATGCCAGTGACTGACTCTGTAAACCTTAGTGAAATTTCTATGGCTCTTCCGGCTCCAGTTTCAAGTGAGTGTATTGCTGTGAAATCTGTTGGGGGAGTTGTCTGTTATATGTATGTGTATATATATGTGTGTATATATATGTATATGTATATGTATATGTATATGTATATGTATATGTATATGTATATATATATGCTAAAAATTCTGAACCCTAAGATCTATCTGGTTGCCATCCAGATGGGTGCATTCTCACGTACATCTGCCTTTGTTGGTTACTGCCTTTGTTGTATAAACCTTGCTTCCCAACTTAAAGCTATTGGTTAATAAAAGGCCAGTGACTGGGCAGTAGAGAAAGACAGACAGGACTTGAGGATCCAGTGAGGGGGTCTTAGGAGAGACCACAGGAGAAGAAAAAAAAAAGACAGAGGGAGGAGGAGGTTGCCATCAGAGGAGATGGACCAGGAGCATAGAACTTGCCCAATTTAGGCTTATAGCTTATATATATATATATAAAAAAACAGGCTTTTGAGTCTTTTTTTTTTTTTTTTTTTTTTTTTTGGTTTTTCGAGACAGGGTTTCTCTGTATAGCTCTGGCTGTCCTGGAACTCACTCTGTAGACCAGGCTGGCCTCGAACTCAGAAATCCACCTGCCTCTGCCTCCCAAGTGCTGGGATTACAGGCGTGCGCCACCACACCCGGCTTTGAGTCTTTTATATGGGCAAGCTAGAATAAATAATTCATTTACAGAGATCAGTGGAGGCCTTACCGGTGAGATACAGACGCTGTGGAGGTGTCCAGGGAGGCCATCAGCAGAGTGTTAAGAAGGGCTGTTGAGGGGCAGTGATGATTCCTAGGAGAAAGGATCTTTTATCTCTTTAGTCATCGGAATGAGGCCGTCTCACCAACCTTTGAAATCCTTTTGGTCACAGATTTTGGGTAATTCTACACCCATAGTGTTAGCCAGAAGTGGCTCTTGAGGACTGAGTATATGCTATCTCCAGTTGAGCGCAGTGGCTGATGCTTGTGTTCTTAACACTGGGGAGGCTGAGGCAGGAGGATTACCAGTTTGAAGAAGCAAGTACGAGCTACGTAATGAGTTCTAGACTAGATCGTGCTGTGGAGTGAGAACCTATTTTAAAACCAACCAAACAACAATTCAAATCAAACCAAATGAAACCAACTCATTTCTGCTTTGGACCAGTTGAGATTCTTAGTCTTGGCTTCTTAACCATTCCTGGACCCTGGAAAGTTTCTACTATGAAAACTCTCATAATGGAGTCTTTCCTGGCACGGTCTGTTAAAATGGAGCCAAGCGGCCACTTAGGTCACAGCCATCTGCTTCAGGGAGTATCTTTTCAGCTCAAGCCAACGAAACAGCTGGCCGTGACTTTACATTGCGACTGACGAATGGCCGTGACTTTGTTCTCGCGTGTAACTGCTGCCACTGGGCAATCAGAGCTTGCTAGCTTTGGCCACCCAATACAGAGATTCCTTTCAAAATAACACATGGCTCTCTCTGTCCCAATAAAATCTAAGTCTTTTCCTGTTCTTTAGCAGACTGCACTTTGGCCTGTGCACGGATGCCCCGATCGGCGAGTCTACTTTGTGTTCTTTATTCTGCACTAGAATGATTTAAAAGATAAAAATTGGCTCTGCATTTTTTATTCTGGCAAGACAGCCATAGAAATCCTGTTTTTTTTCTAAGGGCGAGAGGCTTGTTCTGGTTGTTTTGCCCAGAAGCTTTTCAGTCCTGCCCTCCAGCTGCACTGCTCCAGTGGTGCCCTTTCCAGGTTCTAGGAGCCCCATCTCCCCCAGAGCTCCCCATGAACTCTCCCATCTCCCCCAGTGCCCCATGAGCTCTTCCATCTCCCCCAGTGCCCCATGAGCTCTTTTTTTAATTTCGGGAATTCCCCAGAGGCTGATTTCTTCTTTCCTTCACTCTTGGAGTCTGGCCTTTTCTCTTGGGTTCAGTTCTGGGAATCGTCTTGCTTCTGAACCCCAGCCAGGCCTGGAATCCTGGATGCCAGCCACTCCCACACGGTAGACATCTTCAGTTAGGAGGCCCAGCTCCTCTTGCTGCGAGCCTGGGTTTGGCTGGGTTAGGGACGGCTTGCCCTTGTCGCCTGTGGTGCCTTGCGAATGCATGTGTACCTCCCACCTCCCAGGCTGTGTGTTTCCCCCTGAGTAACTCAGACAGACAGACCGACTGTGACCAACTTACTTCCATCTTTCCTGTCTGCCTTTCTTCCTTCCCTCCAAATCCCATCCTACAGCCTTTCCCGTCTATCCATCCACCAGCGTGGCCTCAGGGAGAGGCCTTTGCCAACCCCCTTTTCTTTCCCTGGGGACCTTTTAGGTGGGAGTGAAAAGGAACTCTGACTGGCCTTCTCTGGAATCTGGCTGTGCTGTGTTCTCCTTTAGAGTTTATTTTAAGTGATTTTTTTAAGAGTTGATTTAAATGTTTACTCAAGATCCGAGGGAAGGAAAGGAACCTTTCCCAGAGTGGAGGGATCAGCCCCGGCCCCCAGAGTCCCCTTGCTCGTCCCTCAGGACCTAGCAGGCAGCTTCTAGCTCAAGGACTCTTTTGTCCAACCCTCATCTGGTACCTCCATCAGTACCTTAGCCCTAAGTGCAGTATTTTAACCTTCATGCTGGGAAGTACGGAAGACAGCATCTTGCCTCAGTTAAACTGGTTCAGTTAAAGAAAACAAGTAATGAAAACCAGAAGCCATGAGACTGAACGCCAGGAATTAGTATTCCTCAAAAAACAACAATAACATCAAGAATAATCTGAAAAACCTGACTCAGCCTTGCTTCGTCTGCAGTGGATGAGTGAACAATTTTTCTTTTTAATCTATCCAGTATATACTGGTTACCTCCCTGCCCCCCAACACACATACATGCCCTGTTTTAGATACTTGATCCCTGGTTGGCCAAACGGTTGTAGGAGACTTAGGAGGTGTGGCTTTATTGGAGGAAGTATGTCACTGGAGACATGCTTTTGAGTTTGTAAAGACTCATGCTATTTCGAGTTTGTGCTTGTGGTTCAAGATGTAAACTCACAGTTCCTGCGGTATTCACACATCTGCCACATCTGCTACCTCTGTTCTCCGTCATAGACTCCACCACTCTGGATCGTAAGCCCAAACAAACTCCTTCTGTAAGCTGCCTTGGTCATGGTGTTTTATCACAGCAATAGTAAAGTAGCCCAAACAAGGCCTTACTATGTAGCTCTGACTGCTCAAAAACCCACTCTATTCAGGCTGGCTTCAAATGTACAGAAGCCTCATGCCTCTGCCTCTGAACTCCAGTGCTGGGATTAAAAGTAGGCACCATGCCCTGCTTAGCTTTCTGATAATTTCCACACCAAGGTCAAGGTTAGGTCAAGACTATTCAGAATTCAAAATAGGTAGCTTCGTTTGGACCTCACTAGGAGATGCCAGAGAAGCAATCAAGCAGTCGCAGAAGCCCCGCCCTCTGCTCAGCGCGCGCATGTGCGTAAGTGTCCCAAGTGCATAGGAATTGCTGGCGCATTCACAGACCAGCATTAGCCCATTCAATAACTCCTCAGAGCTTGATTTACTCATTACGAGAGATGTTTTGATAGATAACATCTGCTGTTGCTTTCAATTAAATATTATACCGCTGAACTTTGATTAAAAATGGATTTAAGCATTTTAATAGCCCCGTCTCTAGAAGAGGGCTAAGTGTAAAAAAGAAAAATGTCACTTCTTTAAATTGTTTGTCCCTGCGCTTTGTTGCTCTATTTTAACCGAATTTCCATTAATGACTGTTTAAAGCTCGCACAGTTTTCGAATGCAGTAAATCGAGATGCAGGAATAGGGTCTCCAAGCCAGCACCGCTGTGCTCCCCCCCTCACTATGGACGCCTCGTTTCGTTTTATGCTTTAATTAAACTGGGTATATTTTATGTTTTAGTTTGCTTTAGAACAACTGCAGCGAGTGTAATCGACACTATTTTATCTCTGGTACAAAGTGCTGAGCTGAATTAAACACGCCACTTCCATTTCCTACTGCATTTAATCTGTAGAAAAACTGAGAGAGGAAATAAGAATGGTATGTCTCTTCCAAGTTTCTCTGATAACGGAAAATGACGACCCGCCTAATAAATACTAATAAAGACAGACGAAACCTTTACTCTTAGTGTAACTCTTATCTGCGTGGAAATAGATATTCAGTTGTGTAAGGTACTTTTACTTCGTAGCTTTTCCCAAATGGTGTATAGCAAATGGAGAATGAATTCATTGTGGCTGTTTCACCACTCTGTATAAAAGGTAGTAGTTCTCCACACACGCTTTTTTAAAAAAAATTTTGTGCTTGGCTCTATTAATTTTAGTTTCTGTCATTGTGTGTATGTGTGTCTAGACATTCGCATGCCACAGCTGGTGTGTGGAGAGCAGAGGACAGCTTTGCAAATTTGATTTTCTCTTTCCATCTTTATGTCAGTTCAAAGGATCAAGCTGAGAAGGTCAGATTTGTACAAGCTCTCTACCCCAGAGCCATGTCACCAGACCGTCGGTCACATGTTTTAAAACATCTTCACTCAAGCGATTGGGGTTAGCTTGAGTCCATGTGGAGGGGAAATTGTGTAGCATATTTCAATAGAGTTTGGCCTGGGGGCATTTTGTAAAGGGCTTGATGGTGAATACCTTCAAATTTCTGGATGCTACTGTTTCTCTCAACCACACAGCCCAGCAGGTGCCATATGAAAGCCATCGTGGACGATATGCAAGCAAATGAATGTGGACTCTTTCTGGTAAACCTATTTACAAAACAACCAGGTGGCTGTTTCGGAGTCATTGGCTTTGTTGACCCTTATTATCATGGATAATGAACAAGATAATGTTCACAGTAGAGGAAAATCAACAGGTTAGTTAATGAGCAAGGGGCCTTAATATACTTCTGTTTGTGTATATGTGATATGCATATATGTATTTTTGTTTGTCTTGCAGTGGCTCAAATTGACTTCATTTCTTCATTTCCAGGTTTGAATTCTCCAGTGCACCTTGCCGCTTAGAACAGAGACCTAAACTCATCAACACTTTCCTAAGTGTTCATTAAGTTGTCAAATAATTATCCTAATTAAAACTTACTCTCTTCACGTCCATGGTGGCTCAGCCTGTAATTGCAACACATTTGTCTTACACACATAAACTCGGCTTAAATCAAAGTAGACTCTATAAGTCCTCCCCTTATACAAGTGCGTTTTCAGTTCAGCCCTGGATTAGGAGGGAGTAGGGTCAGCTACAGTTACAAAAGCCAAGAAGCTTTGAATGAGATTCAGAAATTGGATACTATGATTTTCTTTCTTCCTTCCTTCCTTCCTTCCTTTCTTTCTTTCTTTCTTTCTTTCTTTCTTTCTTTCTTTCTTTCAAGATTTATTTGTTATATGTAAGTACATTGTAGCTGTCTTCAGATGCACCAGAAAAGGGCATCAGATCTCTTTACAGATGGTTGTGAGCCACCATGTGGGTGCTGGCATTTGAACTCAGGACCTTTGGAAGAGCAGTCGGTGCTCTTACCCAGTGAACCACCTCTCCAGCCCTATGATTTTCCTAAAAAAAAAAAGAAAAATTAGACATTGATTTTTATTTTTGAAATCTTCTGTACATGTTGATCAGTTCCTCACAAATATTCCTGAAGAGTGTGACCTAAGTCTGGCCCATGCTTGTCATAGTCTCATAGTTCATTTGCCGTCCTTGGCTTTGTGCAGACATGGCAGTCTTCCTGAAGAACAATCGCTCGTTCTGTGCTGGTTGCTTTGTGGCAGAATAGGTGCTTCCTGGTATGTAATTGATGTTGCAAATATTACTTATTAAGAAGGCATTGCCCCAGTGAAAGCCAGTGACTGGAATATTAATTTTGAAAGGATAGCAGCATATCTGCCTGTCAGACACTTTTCCTTTGTGTGAGGTTGGGGTTGCCTGCAGAAGAGAAAGTCACCTGCACTAATAGTTCCTTTGTAGGTAGAACTGTCTAACTATGTATGTATGTATGTATGTATGTATGCATGCATTTTAAAGACAAAATATTTCCCAGGCTGGCTTCTAACTTGAATTTCCTGCTTCAGCCTCCTGAGTGTCTGGGATCACAGGTCTGTGCTTGCATATCCTGTGATACTTGTTTAAAAGTGTCCACCATTATCCTGGTGGGAAGGTCTATTATGTAAACAGCATTTTGAATGGGTTTTGTCTGATCCTCCCAAATGTTCTTGGTGGGTAGGGATTATTAGCTTGTCACTTGCATAGAAAGGAAGGCTCAGGAATTTATCAATGCATTTATTTTCTGAAGTGTTAAGAATTCTCTTCCTTTCCACCCCCCCTCACACACACACACACACACACACACACACATACACACACACACTCTACCATACCTTTCTTTTTTTTTTAAAGATTTATTTATTTATTATATATAAGTACACTGTAGCTGTCTTCAGACACACTAGAAGAGGGCATTAGATCTCATTACAGATGGTTGTACGTCATCATGTGGTTGCTGGGATTTGAATTTAGGACCGCCAGAAGAGTAGTCAATGCTCTTAACCACTGAGCCGTCTCTCCAGCCCCACATACTCTTTCTTGAGCTGCCTTGAGGGAACAGCCTTCCTTGGTGTCCTGGTAACTGTGTATTGTTACAACGAAACACCACGACCAAATGCAACTTGTGGAGGAAAGGGTTCATTTGGCTTCCAGAGCAGAACCACAGTCTACTGAGAGAAGCCAAGGAAGGAACTCAAACCAGACCGGAAACTGGAGGCAGGAGCTGAGGCAGAGGCCACGGAGGGGTGCTGCTTACTGGCTCCCCCTTCACCACTCGCTCAGCCTGCTTTTTATTAAGCTCAAGACCAGCAGCCCAGCGATGTCACCACCCACAATGAGCTGGGCTCCCTCCCATCAATCACTAACTAAGAGAAAATGCCCTACAGGCGTGTTTGTCTACCGTCAGATCCTATGGAGGCATTTTCTCAACTGGGGTTCCCCCCTCTGAGATGAGATGATTATAGCCTGTGTCAAGTGGACATAAAACGAGGCAGCACACCTGCCAAAGGGCTTAGCCACGTGGATGAGGAAGTTCTGGATTCCTAACGCCTCTGGAGAAAATCGTTATGCCCTAATGTGGAGGCAAACACATTCCTTTTCCGAGGGTGGAAAGCCACTGGCTGCACCAAGGCGTGCGCGCCTCTGCCAACTGCTGGAACAAGAAAACCCTCCGCCCTGATCGCCCTGATCGTCAGCACTCTGGCCAGCCCCCAGCTGCTCTCGGTGCCCAGCGTGGTGTGCTTTTAGCTCAGCTAGGCAGCTCTATAGCACCTGGGAAGCAAAACCAGCCAGCCATTCTCTAAACACTCCAGCAAGACGGTTTAAACAGCATGATGTTTGGGAAATTCTCCACACCTCCCGTGTTTGCTGGTAGATTACTGGACAGGCTTCGGAAGGCAGTTCCAGGGAGTGCCTAGTTGAACCGGCCCCATCTGTGTGTGTGGGCAGTAAGTTCTCTGTACACTCAATGAATCACACACACACACACACACACACACACACACACACACACACACAGACAGACAGACAGACAGACAGACATACTGCTGCGTGGTTTGCATTTTCTAGTGGGAGCACTTTGGCCAGCGACAAGAGGCCGACCTCAAAGGTGAGCAGTTAAGTCTCCTTTGCCTTCACCTGCCCTGGGGAAAACAGGAAGTCCTGCTTGCGTCAGTTGGTGCCTTCCTGCCCTCTGGACAACAATCAAAGCTGACCTTCAGCTGCCGGATGCTCTCACGAGTGAAACAAGCTGGTGTCAATCCGCACACGGGACTTTAAAGCCGCTGGCTCCGTGTTCTACCGCTGTCCGTCGTAGCCCTCTGGTGCGCATGCCCATTCTTTGTGACCTTTAAGCTTTACCTAGAAGTCAGTCCTGAGTTCTTCGGACTTTGTAGACCGGGCTAAGAGGCAGGTGGACTGAGCTCCTTTCTAAGGAGGCTGCTCTAAGAGCTGCTGGATGGGCGCAGATGTGGTGCTTTTCAGCCCAGGCTTCCTTCGTTAGGCTTTTCAAAAGCATCCAGATGCGTGTTGTTCCTAGGCCTGATGAAGGCAAGGCCACCTCCCACCCCTCCTGTGGAAACAGAAACAAAACCGTACCGCTGTCTGACAGTGGCAGCCGCTAGTGTCCTAGTGCTTAGCGCCTCCGGTACACACACATTTCCACCAGCCCCAGGCAAATCCCAGGGAGCCAGCGGCCAGAAGCTGGCATTTGCAACAGCTGGAATTCTAAAAGTCAGAGATACAGCTCTAAGTCTTGCTTACTGAGATGGGGGGAGAGGGGGGAGATTTGCTTCATCCTATAAATGTGGAATCTTTTACCGTAGTATAGTACCACCATGGCAATGAATATATACAAAGATAAATCTGAAAGTAGAAAACCCCAGAAGTAAAAACTACAGACATTTTAAACAGAAAGTGGAAAAAAAATACATAATAAAGGTTAGCTGGTAGCTCTCTCACTAATAAGATGCTGTTAGTATTTTCTCTCACTAATAAGATGCTGTTAGTATTTTTTTAAAAAAATTTATTTACTTTATTTACATGAATACACTGTAACTGTCTTCAGATACGCCAGAAGAGGGCATTAATCTCGGTTACAGATGGTTGTGAGCCACCATGTGGTTGCTGGAATTGAACTCAGGACCTCTGGAAGAGCAGTCAGTGCTCCTAAGCGCTGAGCCTTCTCTCCAGCCCTCCCTTTTTAAAGTCAGTGCAGGCTGTCAGCAGGCCTAGCGCTCCTATGTGCCTCAGAATGATCAGGTGGAGTCCCAAGGCACACAGAACAAAAGCAGGGCGTCTGTGCTGGCGTGCGAGCCGTGAGACCCAGAGTCTCAGATCTTCTCCTCACTGCTCCAGGCTGCCTTTGGACATCTTTGCTTTGCGTGAAGACCATGGTCCTGCTGGATCATGGTGTGGTGGCTCCCAACCTGCAGTTTCTCTGTATTCCTTTTCTGCTCTCAGTGGGTTCTCTCCCAGGGCCGTCCTCAGAGCCATGCTGGTCCTTGAGGAAGCTCATGTCTTACTGTGGTGGGAAGGGAAAGAACGCAACAGAGCTGAGTGTCTCATGTGTCGCCTTATTCCCCCTAAAACATTTTATTTCATCATGAGATTATCGGTTTTCACTGTTGAGCTATATCCCTGATCCTGTCTTTTATCCTTGTTCAAATATCCTTTTACAAAGTAATGGAGACAACAGTTTTTTAAAAAAAAATCATTGTTTTCTAGTGGGGGGGCGGGTTAAGGGGGACAGAATTGTCAGTCCTGTGTTAGTCTTCAGGATTTTTAGTTGTCTGAAAAAAAAAAGATAAAAATCTAGTCTCTCTTGCTTTAGAGTCTATTTTAAAGATGATCTGTGCTTTTATACACTCTGGATTATAAATTTACATCTTCATTAAGAACTTGCTTGAATATAGATGTGATAGAATCAGTCACCTCAGGAGGTGTTAATGCGAAGTAGACACAGCTTCCCTACACCTGTCCTCCTGTAAGGATTTAAGGTTCTGTTGTGTTAATTGAGAAAGTTTGAGGCTTTGGAGCGACACGGGAGAAGGGAGCCAGACTGATTTTCTGTCAGAAGAGCCAGGAGCAACTGTCAAAACAGGACAGATCCCAAGGGAGGATGTTGGGATAAGAGGGAAAGGAAGAAAAACAGAATTAAAAAAAATGTTGTTTAAAAACGATTGAACTCACGCCATCATGGGAGAGAGCGTTAAACCCTTTGAGGACAAATGGAAAGAGGACATAAAATCTTGCTTTAGATGCAGTGGCTATGGGTGGCTAGGACACTTAGTGCCCCATTGGTGACAATCTTCCTTGGTACACTGGGCGGGCAGCTTCCCTAGCTGGAATGAAAGCTTCATCTTGTCTCATGGTTCAGAGGTTTGCTTTGTTGTTTCTGGGCTAACGGTGAGTCAGAACATCTCGACATAGACTGCATGCATGATGGAGCAAATCAGCCATACCTCATGGTGACCAGGAAGGGGGGTGGGAGAGAGAGAGAGAGAGAGAGAGAGAGAGAGAGAGAGAGAGAGAGATCACTTTTATAAAGAAAAGCTCTGTTCTCCCAAGCATCAACCCATCAATTGATTAATGAGGTCAGAAACAACACACACACACAAACACACACAGACACACACTCACAGACACCAACACACAGAAAATCACACACACACACACACACACACACACACACACATACCAATACACACACAGACACATACACCAGCACACACACACAGACACACACAGATACACACACAAACCCACACAGAAAACCACACACATTCATCCACACATGCCAACACACACAGAAAACCACACACACTCACACACACAGAAAATCACATACTCACACACACACCAACACACACACAGAAAATAACACATATACCAATATACACAGAGAGAGAGAGAAAATCACAGACACACACCAACACACACACATAGAAAATCATGCATACACACATCAACATACACATAGAAAACCACACATACACACTCACACATATAGCAACATCCATACCACACGTGTGTATGCACACACACACACACACACACACACACAGGGTTTCCTCAATTTCTTTCAGAAAATTAATCCATTTTCTTATTTCTTCCTTTTCCCTTAACCAACCTAAATGAATTAAAACATTTTTAAACGTTTAAAATTATATTTATTTATTTTGGGGGTCGGATGCCATGGTGCATGTGTAGAGGTCAGAGGATACTCTGGGGGTTGGGTCTCTACTTAGGAGTTCTAGGGAGTGAACTTAGTGTGTCAAACTTGTTGACAAGCTCCTTTAGCTACTGAGCCATCTTGTTGGTCCCAAAATTTTTATAAAAAGGAAATGACATGAAAAGGTTTTTTAAGACTAGAAATGCAATTGAATCACTATAGAATCACCCCCACCCCTTTTGATACAGTCTTATGTAGCCCAGGCTAGACCCAAACTCACTTATGTGGCCAAGGTTGACCTTGAACTCCTGCTCTTCTTGTCTCTACTTTTCAAGTGCTGGGATTACAAGTGCGTGCCACCACCCCTGTCTAGAATTACTCTGTTTTTAAGAATTGAAGTGTCGCCGGGCGTTGGTGGCGCACGCCTTTAATCCCAGCACTTGGGAGGCAGAGGCAGGCGGATTTCTGAGTTCGAGGCCAGCCTGGTCTTCAGAGTGAGCTCCAGGACAGCCAGGACTACACAGAGAAACCCTGTCTCAAAAAACCAAAAAAAAAAAAAAAAAAAAAAAGAATTGAAGTGTCCCTCTCTGAAAGCTAAGCGTCAGGGTTCCTGCTCTAGCGACAGTGAGTGCCCTATAGCCCGGCTCCTGTGGGGACCGCTGTGAATTTTCCCTTATCCTTTCCCATCTTGCCTGCTTTTGGAGAGTTGCTTTGGGCTTACAGAGACTCTTTGGCAGTTCTGGAAATGTCCTGAAGCCCCCCAGTCTCCATGGTGTCTCACATTTAGGATTATTTTTAGTTCATCCCTTGACTTGTGGTCCTGGGTTCTATGAGAAAGTGGTCTAAGTAAGCCGTGAGGAGCAAGCCAGGAAGCAGCACCCCTCCACAGCTCCTGCCTCCAGGGGCCTGCCTGCCCTGTTTGGTTCCTGTCCTGGCTTTCTTAAGTGATGGAGTACAAGGGGGAAGTGTAAGCCTAACAAACCCTTTCCTCCCCAAATCGCTTTTTAAATCATGGCGTTTCATCACGGCACTAGGACCTCTAAGTCAGACTGGAACCTCTAGGATCATAGCCCGGAGTAAGTCCGTTTTTAGTGTATAAGTAGTCAGTGTCAGGTATTTTTTTTGACAGCAATGCGAAGCCCACGAATGAACCTAGAATCTGCCAGAATCGAAAGGTTCGCCTGTGCTGTCCTACCCCAGGCATAGCTGCATGGCCGAGGACAGGTACGTAATGGTGGGCAGGGAGATAGCTGGCTACATTCTGAGTCGCTTTTATGTGCTTGTCACTTAGAGATAGAGGAGTTATTTTTGCATTTCTTTTTTTTTCTTTCCTTTTTTTTTTTTTTTGTATGGGAGGGTGTTGAGATGTCCTCCTCACTGGGAAGTGAGACACAAGTTTTGAAGCTGAGACTGAGAAGGAAGAAGGGAGGGACGGTGGACAGTGACTGGATGACAGGAGACAGTTAATATCTCAAAGATACAGCAGGAAACAAAACCGACGAGATAGGGAGGAAGAGGTCATGTTTTCTTAGAAAGGACAAAGCAGCATATTTACCATCAGATGAAGAAGGGAGAGAGGCTTAGGTGATTAGGTACATTCAGAGATGGAGATGGTTAGCCCCCAGTGACCTTAAACCTCCCACGAGGCTCCACCCCTTAAAGGTCCACAGTATATGCCAAGTGCACCATCCTGGGCGCATAGCACATATATCCCCAGGGACATTCCCTAGGCAGGATTTTGTGGAGGTCAGTGGGACCTATGAGGAGGGAAACTTCATTGACTTTCAGCAAGGCCTGCTTGTCTTGAAACGGCAGGTAAACTATTTCTATTCAGGACAGAACTTGGAGGGAGTAAAATGGACACACAGGGATTAGGTGGGAGGGAGTGAGAGCATCCTGTATCCGAGTGACGGAAAACAAACCAGGAAAGAGGCTAGCGGGAGTGTGAGCTCAGCACCAATGGGGTGTGCCGAGAGGAGACATCGACAGTCCTTCCTGAGAGGAGGCGGCAGGAGGCCAGGGCTACTGTCGCTGTCTGACTCCATTTGCACAGGGCAATGCATCATTCAGTCGGAAGAGGACAGAGAGTTAGACAAGGGTTACGCTCTGCTCCCTAAGTCCCTCCACGTCGTCATGGTTTCACGTGTGCCTGCTGGCTGCTCCTGTTTTTCCAAGCCAAGCTCCCAGTGACCACCAGAGATTTAAGGTGGGAGACTCTTCACGCTGTGAACCTGTGGAGCGTTTCTGAACACCTTCCTTGCTTGTTTCTGGAGTCCATCTGCCCTCACTCTGGGAAACTGTGACGCTTTCGCTCACTTCCTCCCCCACCCTGTTGTCCCTCCCCCGCCCTGTTGTCCTGTTCCCATGTCTTACCTTACCTCCTCTGAGCACTTCACAGCCTCATTAAAGCCTATGTGCCCAGCTCGGAGGACAGCTCTACCCAGGCGGAGGTAATGTCCCACCTTCTCAGGTGTTCTATATTATCTTCTATATGAACTTTTCTACATAGATTTTATAAAGGCCATCTGGGACCCTATTTTATAGAGTCCTAAAGAGGCACATTTTTTAAAATGAGGGTACTTTAGTTGGAATAGGCTGCTGGGAAGCATTTCGTACAGGGGAACTTTGAGAAGCTCTTTGAATTCTATCCACGTGACAAGCTTTGACTTAAGCATTTTTTTTGAGCATGCCCCAAACTGTGTCCAAGTTGCTAGGGGTTTAAAGCAGCACTGAGGTGATGCTTATCCTCTAAAGTTATATCTTCTGTTACACCCCCCTCCCCGCCCCCATGACGAACCACCTGCTTTTCTTTAGGACTTGAAAGTGTTCTTGTAGCCAAGTCAGCTAGTGATACTAAGCACCAGAAAGTGAAGGAACAAGACCAACACTGCTGCATTTGAGGAGGTAGGGTGACGTTTGGCCTGGCTTGTGAAGAGATAGATGAGTACACCTTGTGTATAGCTGGTCTCCATGCGGTGGCATTCCCAGTACACAGACTCTATGCACAGCCTCGGGGAGGTCAGGTCATCAAAATTTCAAGTCGCTAAATGGCAGCTGGGCCTCGGAAGATGGGGCTGGTTTTAGAAAAATTCAGTTCTGCAAAAGATTAAAGGATATGGAACGCTTTCACCTTAGTCAAATGCAGGTGATCCATCTGTCCTTTGTGTACCATAAACTGGGGTCTCAGACATACAGATCAAATAATCCAGGATGGAATATTGGCTGGAGAACATCCAGCCTGACCTGGGTGCAGACATTTCTCCGGCCTTGTCTTGTCTCTGGCCACAAATCATCCTGCAGGGATTAGGCTCCTGCAACTTGAGTTCCCACACACATGAAGGATGGTGACTTCAGCGTTATCCATGGTGAAACTCAGAGCCAACAATCAATATGTATTTTCAGGCAAAGAACCATTATTCATTTTCTGTTATCGGACGATCTCAGGCAGAAATCATATCTTTTGTGACTTGAATGCACGGTATTTTCAGCTGTTTTATGGCTGCGATCGAGACTAAGGATTTGATTCGACTGGCTGCGAGTTGCTGAAGTCGTCTGAACTGCCACGCGTGTTGGGGTGTCTAAACCAGGTGTGAGTTTTGAGGGGGAAGAGGGGGTGAGGTGAAAGGAAGCAGGAGCTGTCTGCAGGGAAAAGCTATTTCTGTTAGCTCGAAGCAGCTTAATTTGTTGCTAATGACACCGAGTGCAGTGTTAATTTAACTTTTGCATTAGGAGTATTGACTTTAGCATGAAAAGCCAGATACCAACCATTGTCTAATAATGACCAGCACCATCAGAATTTCAGACCCAGCATGATGTAGGGGAAGAAAGTCTCCCTGAAAACAAAGGCTCTTGCTCCGACTCTTTGCAGTATTAGGCTCGCTACACTAGCCTCTTTGGGCAGTAGTGTACGTTCTGATTCTGCAGACAAATAGACGTAGACTATTGACCGGAGTTCCTTTCGCGGTCCAAAGTCTTTGTGTGGTTAGAGCCATGTTTAGTGCTTTATTAGCATTCTAAATTCCCTAGCGCGGCAGGAGACATAAAAAGACACAGACACAAATATATTAATCCACTTCTGGATGTGCTGTCTGTAGGTAGGACCAGTTCTTATTTTCAAAATCACTTATGAAGATGGAGGATGAGGGGGCGTGTTAGTTGGAAGTTAGTTGCTGCCAATGCTCAACCAGCCCTGTGTGTGTGTGTGTGTGTGTGTGTGTGTGTGTGTGTATGTAGGCTTCAAGTACTTTTCACTTTGCTTCTTCCTTACTTGGTGACTCCTAGTCTCCTAGTGCTACTGAGGAGGGAAATGAGAATATCAACCTCACAGTAAAACCTTGTTCTTCCCCCTCAAGATCATCTGTTTTGTCTAATTGTGCTGTTTTTCCTCCGCATCTTGATCCAAACCTAGTGTATCTGAGAAGAGGGAATATTAATTGAGAAAAATGCCTGCGGGCAAGTCTGGGGCGGGGGCGTTCTCTTTATTAGTGATTGATGTGGAAGGGCCCAGCCCATTGTGAGCATTGCCACCTTTGCATCTCGGGTTGTACAAGAAAGCAGCCTGAACAGGCTGTAAGGGGCAGCAAGCCAGTGAGCGCTGGTCCCTCCTGGCCTCTGTTTCAGTTCCTGTTTACAGATCCCTGCATGAGTTCCTGCCTTGGCTTTCATGAGGGTTGGTAATCCAGACATGTTAGCTAAAATAAGCTCTTTTCTCCTCAAATTGTTATTGGGTCTTGTTGTTTAATAGAATAGCAGACTAATCTATATCTATATCTATATCTATATCTATATCTATATCTATATCTATATCTATATCTCTCTATCTCAATCTCTATCTCTATCTCTATCTCTATCTATTTCAATCTATATCCCTCCTCCCTCCTTCCCCACCCCTCCCTTCCTCTTTGTTATGGCCCAGATCACAGATCAGGGGCTAGGAAGAATCAAGCTTTTGATATCCAGGTTGGCATCTTCTCTATACCCCAAAGGGGCTTTCCAGGGAGGTATGGACTTTTCCACCAGGGCCAGGGAAATGAGAAAGTGTACTGTGAGCTTTCTTTGTCAGAAACAGATGAACAGTGGTAGAATTTACGGACTAACAAGGTTTGGTGCGTTTTGTGGCAGTACTTTGCCAGATATTCCTGTTTTCTTTGACAACTCTGGTTGAAGAAACACAGATTTTTTTAATTCTCATGTTAATTACTAATACTAACTCTCAGGTTACATACTATATACCATGACACACAGTGCATGCGTGTGCTAGCATGTGTGTTTAAGCCACAGAGTGACTGTCAAAGATAAAAGAGGTAGGGTAGAACCCGATGGCATGAAAGAGTGTCTGCGTTGACACCGTACATCATGTGATGCTGTGACCGTGAGTCTGGCTGCTTAGGTCGCAGGTCTGAGGGAAAAAGTATAGAGCTGAATGCGCAGGAGAAAGGGCGGGTATCAGGAGACGGGACAAGGGGGCAGATGGAGCGTGGCTGAGACGGGTGATCAGGAGCATGAGAAGATAGCCTCTAGGTAGGATGCATCATTAGGGGCTGGTCTGATCTGATGCTCCTAGGACAGACAGCAGAGAGTCCTTCGTGTGTCAGTTCTGACCCACAAGTGATCAGTCAGACATAGGTTGGTGGGGCCATTGCCCTAATGGTGATGGGAGTTCACCTTTTTATGGGGTCTAGGTGAAGGAGTTTATACTATTTCCTTGGTTTGCTGATGTGTTTAGTAAGATCTCTCTCTCTCTCTCTCTCTCTCTCTCTCTCTCTCTCTCTCTCTCTCTCGTTTCTCTGTGTAGCCTTGTCTGTCTTGGAACTCACCATATAGACTCGGATTGCCTTGAACTCAGAGATCCACCTGCTTCTGTTATTATTGTTTAATAAGTTCTTGAGCCTGGTTTTCCTACCATGGTTTTGGGTATGCACATGTGCTCCAACTGTCTTAATTTACCCTGATAAATTTATATTTGTCCATCTTCCTAATCCTGTGAGTACCAGCCTGGGCCTTGAGCACGGTGCTGGGCAGACCATACCGTTCATATGTTTACACAGGTGCACAGTTGTCCTCTGTCCTTGACGTGGGGTCAAAAAAAAAAAACTGCTTTTAAAACATAATCTCTCAGGCAAGGGACGATCTGAAAAATCACCATATTGTACAACATAGAATAACTTACAGCAGGGCACAGCCTGACCTCCACCAAGTGTTCTCTGAAGCGCAAAGCAAGGAGATCCTGCATTGTTAGGGAAAGAATTCCTGTGCCCCATGGGGTGCCTGCAGTTGGTGTTCAAGTGGAAAATCTTTTTCTCTCCTTGGATTTTGTACCTGGGGGTCTGCAAATGAGGCTGGTAGCAGGGATGTTCATAAGTAGGGAAAGCAATTAATTCCTTTTCTTGCTGATGCTGGGGATCAAACCGAGGGAGGGCCTTGCACATGTGAGACCCCTACTTTTGCTATTGAGCTGTACCCATTAATGGTTTATGTGCATGAGAATTCAGAAAATAAGTGAAGCTCAAAGAGGAACTTAGATTCCAGGGTATGCATGTATATGTGTGTGTGTGTGTGTGTGTGTGTGTGTGTGTATGTATGTATGTATGGGCATATATATATGCACATACACACATATACACACACACATATATACACTTATATACATATATATGCACACACATGTATATATACATACACATATATGCACACACATATATACATACACATGTATATATATACATATGCATATATACACATACATATATATGCACACACACATATATACATACACACATATACATACACATACATACATATATATGTGTGGCTTCAAGGCATATTATGTATGTCAGTAGGAAATACATGGGAACTCAATGCCAGGAAAGAGCTTGGTGAGGTCTGTTTATGCAAATTGACCTCGGGTCAACACTCTGTCCCCAGTACTCTTTTCTTCCAGCTGTGTGAGTGGAGAGCACATCTCCACAAAGGGAAATGTGCACGCATGCTACTTTTCAGCCTTTCTGTTGAAAGTGCCTCCCAGGGAGAGCCACGCCCAGGAGAGTCAGTTCTTCACTTGAGTTCCCCATCCCGGCTGTGCCATGCTGTCAGAGAAGCCGACTGGGGCAGAGGGGGAGCCAGGAGCTCTGCCTGCATCTTTTGATCCCCCTTGCCCTCATCTCAAAACAGCCCCTGTGCCAAAGTGACCAATTAGAGAATGTTGCACTGGGAATCCTTTCACTGGGAAGAGGGTTCAGACTTGTAAATGCCATGGCTGGCAAAACTCCAACACGTTTGTTGCAGGGTACCTGTGATGGTTTGTATATGACTGGCCCAGGAAGTGACCCTATTAGGAGGTGTGGCCTTGTTGGAGTAGGTGTGTCACTGTGGGAGTGGGCTTTAGACCTTCACCCTAGTTGCCTGGAAGTCAGTCCTCTACTAGCAGCCTTCAGATGAAGATGTAGAACTCTCAGCTCCTCCTGCACCATGCCTGCCTGGATGCTGCCATGTTTCTGCCTTGATGACAATGGACTGAACCTCTGAGCCTGTAAGTCAACCCCAATTAAATGTTGTCTTTTATAGAATTTGCATTGGTCACGGTGTCTGTTCACAGCAGTGAAACCCTAACTAAGACAGAAATTGGTACCAGCGTAGTGGGGTATTCCTGTGACAACCTGTTTTGGGGAGGACTGTGGAAAGACTTTGGAACTTTGGGCTAGATGGTCCATTCAGTGTTGAGACCTCTGTGAGATGTGTAGGAGCTTGGAAGATTATGTTGAGAACAAGGCAGAAGATGGAAGCCTGGCTTGTGAAATTTCAGAGGGAAGATTAAAGACTCTTATCAGGGCCATGAAGATCCTGTGGTTTTGGTTAGCTGGGGCTGAAGAATCAGCTGTGAGTAACAAGATACCAAAACCACTAAAGCAAGCCTTTGTGTTACTGGGACTATTGATGCTGGTTAGCTGGAGCTAAGAAATTAGCGGTGATTAAGAAGAAACCAGCATCATTGAGGTGAAATCTTCTGGGAAGTGTTTTCTGAGAGCACAGAGAGTGTGTTCCAGATAGCCAAGGTTGTGCCTCGTGCTGTATGTAGCAGGACTTGCTACTGTGTAAGAGTCACCCAGGTGGTACTGCTTTTGAAGGCATGAAGGCATCATGAAGAACAGCTGAGGCTTGGTACTGTGAGAGGCCATGGAAGGCCATTGGTGAAAGCGTACCCTCAGTTGCAATTGATGGCCCAGGACTGAAGGGGTCATGCAAAAGAGTTGAGGCTTGGCACCATGAAGAAAGCCTATGAGCGGCTATTGGTGAAGTCTAGTTACAGCAGAAGATAGCAGTGTTTTGGAGATGCCAGTACTATGCGATGACCACCAAGGACAGCAGCAGCAGTGGAGTACAGGCAGCCGGAGCCTAGAAGACAAGGTGTGTGCTACAAAGGGCAGAGCTGGAGAAGTGACCCAAGCCCTTGGAGGAGCCCAGAAGATCGTGAGTTGGATCCCAGACTTTGAACCATTGGAGTTTGAGTTTTGCTTTTGATTGTGACCATGCCCTGATATTTTTCTCTCTTGAAGGAAGAAAGTATTTTAGTGGAGCCCACAGTTAAGAGACTTTGAATTTTTAAAAGAATTTGAATGTTAAGATATTAGACATTTTAAAGGGATTGAACTTTTAATATGTAAAGACTGTGGGACTTTTAATGTTATTTAGATTTAGGGATGAATAAGAAAGTAAGGGTTGAAGATTAATAGTGATATGTTGGTGTGTCAAGTTGACAAGGGGTCAATTGTACTGGCTGGTTTTGTGTGTCAACTTGACACAGGCTGGAGTTATCACAGAGAAAGGAGCTTCAGTTGGGGAAGTGCCTCCATGAGATCCAGCTGTGGGGCATTTTCTCAATTAGTGATCAAGTTGGGGAGGGTACCATCTCTGGGCTGGTATTCTTGGGTTCTATAAGAGAGCAGGCTGAGCAAGCCAGGGGAAGCAAGACAGTAAGTAACATCCCTCCATGGCGTCTGCATCAGCTCCTGCTTCCTGACCTGCTTGAGTTCCAGTCCTGACTTCCTGTGGTGATGAACAGCAGTGTGGAAGTGTAAAATCAATAAGCCCTTTCCTCCCCAACTTGCTTCTTGGTCATGATGTTTGTGCAGGAATAGAAACCCTGACTAAGACAGTACCTTCGTGCGTGGCAGGGTGAGAGTCAGACCGATGCTCAGCCAGCCCCCGGGACGCGTCACTTAAACAACACACTAATTGAAGGAGCCGGTGAAATTAAGTTTCAAGAGAATGTATTTATTTTTATTAAAAAACTCACCTTAATTGTGTGGTATATCTTGGAGTCTAGTACTTAATGAAGCTGCTTAATGAAGAGTTCTATTTTGGCTTTAGAAAATATCTATGTGAACCAGGCCCCTGTAAAGAATAGCTATTTTTACCACGAGGCAATTACTAAGGAACCATTATCTACTTTATCCCAATTATGAGATGCATAACTTGGAAGAAATAAAGAGCTTGGTGGTGCTGAACTTGCAAACAGCCATCTGTAAAGCAACAGCAAGTGTTGTGACTCTTCGGTCTGGAGCCAGGAGCTTGAGCTAAAGCATCCCACCTTCGGAATTACCTTGCAAGACGTGAATACCCCATCATCACCTACAAGAGTCTGGTCTATCAGATCATGTCCCTTGTGATGGGGGGAGGGGGAGTCTAGGGTGACCTAGGAATAGGAGGACTAGAGTGTGCCAGCTTTAGTGATAGTCTCAGCGTTGACATATTAACTTTCCTCCCTAATGTGGGTGCAGAGTACTGTGGTCACAGTTGGCCATTTGGAAGGAATGGTGTCAGTACAGGGGACCTTCCAAGAGACTCTAAAATCTCAACCAAAGGTGACTCTGCAGTTTCTCCCTATCATGGCTGCTCTCCCAAAGAGAGTCAGCCACTTTCCTCCTGACTTTCTCATCCATCCCTCTAGGACGTCGGTGTATGTTTAAGGGTCACCTCACCAGGTAGTCTGGTGTGGTGGTGGTGGTGGGGTTAGGACACAGAATCAAGGGCCCAGCATGCCACTGGTGCTGCATGACTGGATTCAATTCTTGCTCTGAGACCCTGTGATGCATACCTGGGTTATTAAGCCTCTTGGAGGCTTAGTTTCCTTGGTTGCAATTGGGGATGCATTTGGTTTGAGGGCTTGTTCTCTGGAATTTATGTGTTGGAAACTTAATCCCCGAAGTCATATGTCCACGGTCTTTGGAGGTGGGGTCTTGGGAGGGGGATTAGATCATGAGGTTTCTGCCCTCTTGAGTGACTTAAGTCCATTCCTGGATTAATGAAGAACAGTGAATATAGGTATGGTATGAAACAAGCGGTTTCACACTTGTTCTGTGCATTATATAGCACCACACCATGGTGCACCCTGGGACTCTGTAGAGAACCCCACAAGCAATAAAGTGGGTACAGTGGTGTACACTTATTATTGCAGCACTTCGGAAATGGAAGCAGCATGGTCAAGAGTTCAAGGCTAGTCTGGTTTACATAGTAAGATCTCCCCATCTCTGTCTCTTTCTGTCTCTGTCTCTCTCTGTCTCTGTCTCTCTCCCCCCCCACACCACAAACAAAGAAAACCAAATGGCTTCCTCAAATGCCACAATAAGCAATACAACTGAAACAGCAAGGAAGAGGAGTCTCGTGGATTGTAGACTTGACGTTGTTACTTTGGATTTGGGTAGTCTCTGCAGAATAGAAAGAAATACGCTTCTGCGGAGACTACCCAATCTCCGGTATGCCAAGCACAGAAAGCGGAGTAAGAGGAAGCTGGCGTTTGGCTTGGTTTCTGTCTCTAGCTGTGTCCCTACAGTTACAGCTCTATCTAAACGCGCATCTCACACGATAGGACAGACGATGAAAGAAGCCGATATTGAGGCAGGGTGGGAGGAGTTTATTAGGGAACAGAGAAAGGGGGCCAGTGGGTCAGGGAAGAGGGATGAGTTTAACTCAAGTAGGAGAAGTATCAGGGAATCGTCTCATCTGAGAAGGCTGTAGGAAAGGAAGAGGCGGAGCCCTTGTGTCTCTGCTACTCAAGTCACTGGATGTGGTCACCCTGGGAAGGGCTAGGTCTTGAGGAAGGCAGATCCTGAGTGAGAGGGAGTTAGCATCTAGAGTCTGTCTTTTGACCAGGGTCCATGGTTGGTGTGATGGTTTGTATATCATTGGCCCAGGAAGTGACCCTATTAGGAGGTGTGGCTTTGTTGGAGTAGGTGTGTCATTGTGAGTGTGGGCTTAAAACCCTCCCCCTGGCTGTCTGGAAGTCAGTCTTCTACTAGCGGCCTTTAGATGAAGATGTAGAACTCTCAGCTCCTTCTGTACCATGCCTGCCTGGATGCTGCCATGTTTCTGCCTTGATGACAATGGACTGAACCTCTGAGCCTGTAAGCCAACCCCAATTAAATGTTGTCTTTTATAAAACTTGCATTGGTCATGGTATCTGTTCACAGCAGTAAAACCCTAACTAAGACAGTTGGGCAGCAGCCCTTCCCTTGCCGTGGTCTTCACGTTTTGTCCTCATGTCTGTTTCACAGGCGTTCATAGGCATGCCTCTCCTGGTCCTGGACCCATCTCCTCCTTTAAAATCCCGTTTCTCTAACTCACTTCTGCACTCTTCTCTTGCACTGCTCCCTCACGCCGGTCCTCCCAGCAACCCCGAGAGCTTATCTCCACCCAGCAGGAGTGTAGAGTTGGGTGCCTGTCTCAGAGCCTCTCTCTTTAGAGGTCCCCGAAGAAGTATCATTACAAGCTACCCACGACTCCCTCTTCATGTTAGTAGAAAGACAGAAACTGCCAGGTTTTATCCTGCAGAATAAAACGACGCCGGTGCCGGTGTGTGCACTGTCAGCCCATGCCCGCCAGCTGGTACCAACAATAAGAGAGACAGTGTTGCACGCGTTGCTAACAGATTTCCAAGAACACTTACGGGCAGTCCAAGAAGCCATTTGGCCTCATTTCTCCTTCCTTTGTTACATTTCTGAGTGCAGAGGCCGGCTGATCATACATGGGGCGGGGGATTTAATGATGTTTGGCAGGAGGTTAGTGTCAGGGGCACTAGTGTAGGAATCACCGAATTCATAGAACATAGTAGCTTTTAAAGTGCCCAGACATTTAGAAGCTACTCTTAAAAGAATATTTGGTTTCTAGGGCTGGCTAGAGCTGTAACCCAGTGTTAGGGTGCTTACTTAGCACGCACAGGACCCTGGGTTTGTTCCTTAGCAGCCCCAACCCCACCTCCCCGAAGTTAAAGTTGGTCAAGCACTGAGGAACCTGACCACGGACAGGATCCGAAGCAGCTGTGCAGTCTCCGCGTGAGCCTGCGATTATTTTCCTACTGTAGCCGTCGCTAATATTCCTGGAGATGTCACAGTCTGGGGGCGTCCAAGTCCACATGAACTCTTCCTTAATTCCAAAGTGACAAAGAGCGAGAATGGTTGTATCACACAGACCCAGTATACAGCACAGCGTGGTCCTCTGTTGACTTTGCAGGAACTGTCTTGTGTCTGGCTGCCTGGCTGCCTCAGAAAACACCATCTACCCAAGATTTTTTTTTTTTTTTGTACAGTGGTCTCTTGTGGTCTAGCTTCCTTTATGGGACTCAGAAAGTCCTGGAGAAGTGGGAACTTCCTTTCGGGCCCCACTCCAAGCCTTAGCCGTTCTGTGGAAAAAGCCAGCAGCAAGCCGGACGCCTATTTGGAATTTGACTCCATGTTTGGAGACACGAGCCTGGAGTCCCAAGGTGCCCAGTGTGGGAACTGAGCAGCAAAGGCCTTCATCTGCGCAGAGACGGCTCTCCTGATGGTGCCACTGTTATTTGTAAGGCCCGCATAGAGAGAGATCGAGGGCTTCACAGGGTAGGTCGGGGGTTCTGGATTCTTTTGGCACCACAGACTTCAGGTACTTTGGGTATTAGGGGCTGGAGCGATGGCTCCGTGGTTAGGAGTGCTTACTCTCCTTGCAGAAGGAAGACCTGGGCTCAGTTTGAAGCACCGTAGGACGAGTCACAACCACCTGTAACTCCACTTCCAGAAGAGCTGATGCCCAATTCTGACCTCTGTGGGCTCTACATGCATGTGGTGTGTATAAATGCATGCAAGGGAATCCACATACATACATACATACATACATACATACATACATACATATATATATATAAAGAGCAGTCTTTTTATTTATTTTATTTTTTTTAAATTTTCTTTTAAAAATTTTTTTATTTTCTATATTCTTTGTTTACATACCAAATGCTTTCCCCCTTCTCCATTTCCCCCTCCCCATATGTCCCATAAGTCCTCTTCCCTCCGCCCATTCCTCAATTACCCCCTCCCATTTCTCTGTCCTGGTACTCCCCTACAATGCTACATCAAGCCTTTCCAGGACCAGGGTCCTCTCCTTCCTTCTTCTTGGGAATCTTTTGATTTGCTAATTGTGTCTTGAGTAGTCAGAGCTTCTGGGCTAATTAATATCCATTTATCAGTGATTGCATTCCATGCGTATTCTTTTGTGAATGGGTTACCTCACTTAGGATGATATTTTCCAGTTCCAACCATTTGCCTAAAAAATTTCATGAATTCATTGTTTTTTTTTTTTTTTTTTTTTTTTTTTTTTTGCACATAAAGGGTTTATTTTGAATGTTTTAAGGGAGGATAGAGTTACATCATAATTATAAAAATTACTTACAGAATTAACAGAGTTGTACTGTGTATACTTCTAAATGCAGAGAACAGGGAACCATCTACACGTTGTATAAAATAAAATTAAAATTAAAAATGAATTCAAGCTCAAAAAAATGAGGTCGTTTATCTAGTTTTAAATGTGAACACGAAGACCTCTGAACTCTACTCGTTCGTTCGAACTGCACCAACGATGGGAAATACAGAGAGCGCAGCATCCCCGGGAACACAGACATTTCAGCCACGGTCACTCTGCGTGTCTGTCCTGTGTCATCTTTGCAGGACTTTCGTCTCTTAGACAATCAGTGTAAGTGTTTTCAGGCACTACAATTTGTGACGATCAGAACAGTCTTCTTTCTAATGGGTCTACAGTGTTCAGAGATTCAGGCCCAATGCACTTTGGGGTTTGGCACATAAAACAAGAATAGAAATGAAATCTGGCTTAGAAGCAACTGTGATTTTTAGAGCGTGCACAGTCCCTTCGAATGCTGCGTGACATATACAACTGGAATCACCTTCTGTCGGCGCTACGACTGCTTCACCAGTGCGTCTTTACCCTACAACCACTAGAACAGCACAGTAAGCAAATATACAGGAAACCAAAAGCAAACTGAAAGAAATAAAGAAAGAAAGAACCTAGGTCTCCTTAACATGCAATTTTAGTTAGTTACATTGAACATTCTACTTAGAAGAGAGCATGCAAAAATGGATGGTCTGCTTTAAGGTTCTTCTCTGAAGTTTACGTGGCAGCCTGACGTCACACACGCACGCACACACGATACGATACTAGAGCAGGTAAGTGAAGAAGGCCAGTAAATTTTATACACAGATTCACGGCTCGTGTTGCCACAAGCCCCATGAAAATTTTGGAAATTAATGCTGAACTCCTAAATGAGGAATCAACATTCAGATACCAGAACAATGCAAGCAATGCATGCAGATCTGAACCATGAGCCTGAGGGAAGCCCAAGGTGGCAGGCTCAGGAGTCCGTCACCATTAAGGGTGGTGGAAGCCACCAAAAGAAAAGAGTGGGGGGTGGGGACAAAAAAATAACACAACTAAAATATAACCAAACAAACCTTTCCCCTTCCCTCAACCTTATGTAAAGGCAATAAATGGAATAGTGATCAAAGTCACAGTCATGTTGTATTCCTCCAGACCGGAGTTCATGGGGAACCAAAGTTAACTTAGGTTGCTTGCAGAAAACCACAATGCAAGTCATCAGAGAATGGCAGACACATCGTAACTGATCCAGTCCTCAGGACCTTTCCAAGGGAATTTTACTTTCCAGGCACCATGCCATGTTCGGCACCATTAGTGCATGCAGGGCACACTCACCCATTTGTGCCACAGATACCAGTGTGGGCTGTAAGAGTCAGACTCAGCTCGGAGATTTACATGCAGGACGACACCTGGTCACATATACTAGAGGCACCAAGGACTAGGGTATATCACACTGCATTGAGAAGCTTGTCCCTGGTGCCTATGAAAACACTGAGCACACGGTGCCTGCAGCCAGGGACAGAACTGAGGTACTGTGTTCACATGGTGAGCAGTTGTGACCACCCAGCAGCATAAGGCAGTCAGCCTCTGTGAGGACTCGATGGATCTCCAATAACCATGAGCCTTCAACAGTGAATAATTTCTTGCATCAGTCAGGAGGAACCCCAACCAGGTAAGCATAACTACCCTTGTCCAAGCCTCTGGTGTTTGCTTGACAGTATCCAAGACTGTCCAGCCAGATAGGACTTCCAACCTCCATGAGAAAACGGTTTTATAAACCATTTTTCTCCCAGCTGACGAGCTACCAGTGTTCTTCCTAAACAAAGTGAGAGCAAGCAGATGTTTGGCTCGTCAACCAACTGCATTTCAGTTCTATTTCAGCTCCAAACAGCCTCACAGGAACAAATCGTGAATGCACCTGACGGCGAAGAGCTGCGACCCACCCATAACAGGCAAGGATGACCATCCCAGCGACACATCAGACATGCAAAGCCGGAGGCCACCGAGGGAAGAACCTGCATGAACAGCACATCGGAGCACGACCAGACACTGCCACAACAGGACCAAGGCAAGAAGCCATACCGGACTAACATTCTCTGTGAGGGGAGCCAGGAGGAGCGGGGCGAGTAAGGAAGGGGAGAAGAGGCCTTCTGACCATAATCAAATATCAACAAGAGTAGTAAGAAAAATTAAAAAGTCCCAGAGAACTTGATAGAAGGCAACAAGGCCATACTTAACACTTACATTTCTAATACAAATGCACTGTTCTTGTGGGGACTTACCACATAAACAAATCACTGATGTACTGTTGCCTTTTAAGTCCATGTACTAAGATCCTGATGACAGGGGTGTACAAATGGACCAATGTGCCATCTAAAAGCACATCGATATTATTCCATGTGAACCAAGGACCTGGGTTCTACTTTAAAAGTACTTACGATTAAAGAGTAAACAACAACAGAAACAAATAGTAACAACAAAAAACAAACAAAAAACAACAACAAAAAAAAAACCACACAAAAAAACAAAAAAACCAAAGCTTAGAATTGAAGGCAGCCTTTTACCCAGATTTCTCAACAGTTTACTAAATTCTACTGAGGGTCATTGACTGTTTATGGCTAATTTATACCTGGACTCAGCTAAAAGCCTCCAGATTGAAATGGTACTCAAGAAATTCTGACTTTTGAAACAACCTAATGTCTCTGTGTGCTTCCTGTGCCCAAATTTAATTTTAAACAAAAAGCAGGCATATTATAAATATGACTGACTTGGGTCAAGCACTCCTGTTGAACTGGAGAAAACATTATCACCCCGACTCCAATCCGCACGGAAAGGAGTGCCAGTGGTGAGTGCCTCTGTGTGTGTATAATATATACATAGGCACACAGATGCAGATCTAGACAGGTAGCTATATAGATACATAATCTCTCAAAAAAGGCAGTAACAAAAATAACAAACTATGCTTGCATTGTGGCAGCAGAATAAGACAGTGTCAGAGTGAAGGGAAAATGGTTACAACCTATCCAGGTTTAAATGACTATGATACTAGCTTAACTTTTACCACCTTGCTTGTAACCCCCAACAGACAGCCTTCTTGTAAGAGGGAGGACCCCCTCACACAGATGCTTTGAAGAGGGAGGACTCCCCTCACAGATGCCTTGTGTTCGAATCAGTCTGCACTATTCAGAACAACACCAGCTCTGCTGGTGGAGATTGTGGGTTCGCAGGGACATCTAAGCTTTCATTAAACTGGAAAGCAATCAAGTCTTTATGTCTACAAATTATACATTTAATAGTTCCACAAATTTGGCAAAGTTTGTGATGACATCTAGGATGTTTTCACCAAATCGTAGACGTAAATATGGAAGTCGTCATCAAACTTGATGAAATACACAGAGGGCTTGGCCTCTACTTGATGGATGACCATGCCAGTCCTTTTCGAGCCATCTTCTTTGGCATATTCCACTTGCTTGCCTACCAGGCTGTCCACAACTTCTCCTGGCTCCCTTTCTGCTGGAGGTGAATCATTGGAATCAGGCATGATGCGGAGGTCGCCTTCTTTGTAATCGTCTAGGAGCTGGTACATGTACAAGACAGGGTCTTTCTCGTAGGTGATGTAAAACCATGTGTTCATGACAGGGGCCCGTGCCAAGACCATTCCCCTCCACTCATCCTTAGAGCCATCCTCTGTTTCAAACATGTGCTCCACTGCTTTGCCAATCATCGTGTCCGCTAAGTGTGCATCGCTGATCCGAGATGTTGCAACTCTATCAGGGAGGACTTCCAGTGCAGAAACTCTTTCATCCTTATTAAGTTCTAGTCCATAAACACAATCAAATCCATCGTACTTTATAAGATACAGGGAAGGATTCACAGGCACCTGGTCCAGGACAGTCCCCTTCCACTGGGTGACAGGGCCGTTGCCCTCTCTCCACCCATGCTGGATCCTGCAGCCTACGATGTTCCGCCGGGGCTGGGACACGGGCTTGCTTGGTCCCACACTGGTCCGATGTTTTTTGTGAGATGTCCTCTTCTTCATCATGTTTGCAGATACTCCAGCATGGCCCGCATCAGCTCTGGACCGCTGGCCAGGTGTCTTCCCGAATGGGGTCTTCATTCATCTGTATCTATGTGAGCAGCAGAGCTGCTGAACTAGGGTGAAAATCCAATGTTCTCAGCTACGAGGCTGCCCACAGGTCAGTGTTCTTGTTAATCCACCATCCAGGTGTCTCCTTTACAAGTTGAACAAAACACATGGAATCCCAAGCACTCTGTGGGCCACCGAGGCTGCCCACGGGGCCGCCGTGGCTCGCTCGTGCTCCCCGCCGGCCCAGCCCGAGCCAGACGGCGCCTCCCCACCCCCGCTCCTCGCCGCGGCCGCCGCCCGCCCCCCAGCCGCCACGGCGCACGCGCACTGCGCCCGCCGAACTGCGACGGCCGCGCCGCCCCGGCGCCCGGCGCCGCCCGAATTCATTGTTTTTAATTGCTGAGTAGTATCCCATTGTGTAAATATACCGCATTTTCTGTATCCATTCCTCCATTGAGGGACATCTGGGTTCTTTCCATTCTGGCTATCATAAATAAGGCTGCTATGAACGTAGTGGAGCATGTGTCCTTGTTGCATGATGGGGAATCCTCTGGGTATATGCCCAGGAGTGGTATAGCAGGGTCCTTCGGAAGTGTCATGGCCAGTTTTCTGAGGAACCGCCAGACTGATTTCCAGAGTGGTTGTACCATCTTGCAATCCCACCAGCAGTGGAGGAGTGTTCCTTTTTCTCCAAAAAGGAACAGTCTTAAGGAAGGAAAGGCTTGTTCCTAGGATCCATTTAAGAGGGCGTGTAGTCCATTCCCGGGAAGGCATGAGGTCACAATGAGTCCCCGGTCAGGAAGGAGGAAGAGGAACGCGGGTACCAGAGATGACCCCAGACGGGGCTGCCCACATCCGGGATATGCATCCTCTCTTCAGCTAACCCTTTAAGAACACCTTTTCATCATACAAGCCTAGAAGTGTTTCCCTCAGATGATTCTAAATCCTGACAAGCTGACCATCAAGGTTAACCACCATAGCCTGCTGTTGGATTTTCTCAAATTAGAGAAGACCTGGGGACAGATGTTAAGTCCCATGGAACCTCATATCAGTCTCGCTTGATGACCAGGCTTTCAGAGAATGCTGTGGGAAGAGGCCAGCACCCTGTGTCTGTCACCCGGGTATACTGGTCATGAGCTACATGTGGCACCTGGGTATTGGATTGTGTCTCATAAAAGCTGCGGTGTGTTGTAACTCCTAACTTCAAAGTCTTCCTATAGAATGATTTTATATTGGATATGTGTTGGGATAATATTTTGCATGTACTAGGTGAAATAATTAAGCTTAAAAATTGTATCTTACGTGTATGATAACGTAAAATATGTTATTACAGTTATGGTCACCTGCCTCCTCTTCTTTAAACTGCTAACAGGAAGCTCAGATATCTGCACAGTCTTATGTGGTGTTTCCATTTGATTACTCTAGACCCGTCTGTGCCTATGAATGCCTTTCTCCTGTCTAGCTTTAGCTTCTGTTTCTACACGTTCTGTCATTGCTCCTGGTGGGGACTGGCCCGGTCATATGCTTTGGACCTTGAAACTCAAGAGGTAATTCATAGCGTGAGTGCTATTTCACACTCAGGTAAGCATGGTCATAACGAATACTCACGGGGGACTCGGCAGTTTAATGCTAATGAAGAAGTCCCCTGGAGAGTCATGCTTCATCCGGCTAACAAATATTTATGTAGCGTCTTCATGATTGGCTATTATGTCATGCTTTGGGACCATGCGTGAGAAGAAAGGAGTAGACAATAGCCAGGGAGCCTGTACCGTGGCAGGGCAGTGGGCATTATGGTGGTTGCTCTTCTGAATCAGCTTGATTGCACCACAGGGCTTTTAGATATTCAGTTGAAGATTATTGTGAGTCTGTAAGAGAGGGTGATTTGGGATCCGTGTTAGATAGGCTGGTCGTAAAATGTACCTCATCGGATGATGCTTGGGCACTTGGTCCCCAGCAGGTGGCGCTGTTCGGGCTCTTGCAGAGCCTTTAGGGGGTGGAGGTTAGTTAGAGGAAGTGGGTCATTGCAGGATGGGGCCCCATGGGCCATAGCTCAGTCCTATTGGTTATTGATCTCTCCCTCTGCTTCCTGGTCTGCAGTGAGGAATCCTGGCAGGCAAGATCCTGCCACGGTGAACTCCGTCACGCCATCCTGGTCATGATGGATTGTTCCCACTCAATTTGTGAACCAGAATAAATTCTTTCTGGCTGGGGAGATGGCACAGTGTATAAGAGCATAGGGACTTAAGTTCAAATCTCCAGAACCCATGTACAAAGTCAGGCATGGTTTTGTGTGTGTGTGTGTGTGTGTGTGTGTGTGCGCGCGCGCGCGTGCGTGCGCGCGCTGCTCTTGTGTGTAGTCAAGAAGGTTGTTGAAACTTGTTGGTTGCCAGATTAACTCTATGTTTAGTGAGAGACTCTGTTTCAAGGGGAAAAAAAAAAGCAGAGCGTGATAGAACAGAAAAGGTGATATCTTATTCTGGCCCTTTTGCATACCTGTGTGCATATATAGTTAACTCCCCTCCCCATTTTCTTTAAGTTGCTTTTTGTTCTGTGTGGTCACAGCAGTGAGAAAAATACAAAATATAATGAATTTACAATTTGTGTAGATAGACTATGCAAAGCAGTGTGCAATCTTTCCCAGTGCATGTGGCAAGCTAGCTCAGCTGCAGGCCCGGAGGAATCAGAAGTCGGGCTGAGAGGGAGTTTCAGTGCAGGCTTCACAGCCCAGCCTGGAGTGCTGACCTTCTACCCGGGCTCTCAGCGGCCCCTTCAGCTCACCTGGGGCTCCGGCTTTCCTAGTACACTTCTTACAGGCATGGGACTCAATCACTTTCAGTCAATTGCCTGTTCTCCATGTATGTATGTATGTATGTATGTATGTATGCATGTATGTGTGTATGCATCATGTATGTTTTGCCATCTACCTATCATGCTGTTGATTATCTATCATTTCTCCCTGAGAAGTTTTGATTTTTTTCTTCTGAACAGAATTTCAACTAATTTAGACACTGAACAAACGATCTAAACTGATATGATGACCTTGACCTGTAACATGAATCCAAAGCCACCCATTCAGTCCTGGTTAGTTTTTGTCCATTCAATACAAAGTACATGGGGTAGGGGATGGGGGTGGGGGGAGGAGGGAGCCTCCATCAGATTGGCATGTAAGCGCGTCTCCATGGCATTCCCTTGATTGCTGGTTGATGTGGGAGGGTCCAGGCAACAGTAGGTGGTGCCATCTTTGGCAAGTGGTTCTGGGGCATATAAGAAAGCAGGTTGAGCATGCCACAGAGAGCAAGCCCATAAGCACAATTCCGCCATGGTCTCTTCTTTGGTTCCTGCCTCTAAGTTCCTGCCTTGAGGGCCTGCCCTAGTTTCTGTCCATAATGGATTATAACATGTAGGCCAAAATAAAACCTTTTCTCTTCAAGTAGGGTTTGGCCATTCTTTTATCACAGCAATATAAAACAAACAAACCCACTTACAGACAACACTTATTGCCTTCTAAATAATTATATAACTGTTACTCATGGTGTGTAGATATGGGATATGAAATAGCTAGAACCTAAGTAGCCTACTGTTCTTAGAATTATAGTACTCTCTGGTCTTTCCACACAGAGTTCAGGTCTGCAACCTTGTCTTCCAAAATTTGGCTACCTCCTTGTGTCCACAGGGTAACCAGTGATCTGGCCAAGCTCTTCCCTTAATCTTCCCTTCTTCCTGATCTAGAATGGAAAAGTTTCTCCGTATGTTTTCACCTGTCTAGACTCGAAGCTGGAGAGTCTCCCTAAATGAAAATTGTCCTAATTAAGACCTAAGAAATGAAGGTTTTAATGTGAATATTTGAGCTTATATTGATGATAAATGTTCATGAAAACAAATCTTTAGCTAACTGCCTCTTGAGTTCTACATATTTCATGTAGCCCTGTGGGGAGGATAAAAATATCATTCAATATTACTTTTAGAGCCTTGTTATGTAACCTAGGCTGCCCTGGAATTGGTGATCCTCCTGCCTCAGCCTCCAGAGCACTGAGGTTGCAGGCACATACCATCCATGTTATAGTTTTAGGAAACCCTTGCATGGCCATTGAGAGCTTGAGGGTTAGAAATGGGCTTCACCCTGCAGTGTGTGTGGGAAGTGATGGGTGGGTTGAATGTGATGGGGTACACCGTTTGCTCAGAGGTCAGTTCTGGCTACATCCTGTCTATGTGACAATCATCCAGCATCTCTACCCAGTACTGGCTGGTTTCTGTATCAACTTGACACAAGCCAGAGTCATCGGAGAGGAAGGGAGTCTCAGCTGAGGAGATGCCTCCATGAGATGCAGCTGTAAGGCACTTTCTCAGTTAGTGATCAGTGGGGAGGACCCAGCCTGCCATCCCTGGGCTGGTAATCTTGAGTTCTATAAGAAAGCAGGCTGAACAAGCCAGGGGAAGCAAGTCAGTAAGGAACATCGCTCCGTGGCCTCTGCATCACCTCCTGCCTCTAGGCTCTAGCTCTGCTTGAGTTCCTGTCCTGACTTCCTTTGGTGATGAACAGCAATATGCAAGTATAAGCCAAATAAACCTTTTTTTCTCCCTGCGAATGACTGGCTTTGGCATCCATGTGGTGGGTAAACTGAGGCAGGCAGCTGTTAGGTGTCAGTGCTTAGAGCTGCTGACGGGAGTGGATCCAGATACCTACAGGGGCTGCTGCCTACGGCAGTCAGCGATTAGAGAAGTTACTCAGCAGACTTTTTCTCTGAGGGAGCAAAGCTTAATTTACTGGGGCTGTCATTCCCTGTGGCCAGCGGAAAAACTATGAACTCTTTCAAGTCCTTGGGGCTGGTGAGAAAGAGAAGGAAAGAGAGAGAATTTACACACACACACACACACACACACACACACACGCAGTGGATGAAACAAAAGGCAGAGTCCAATAATTCCATACACACAAATATATACATACATGCATACATACATGCATACATACATACATACATACATATATACATCTATACATGCATACATATACACAGAACTACAGACAGGCATATACACATTTTACTGATAGAATAGAGCAAAGCTCCAGCAAACAGGCTTCAAGCATTTCACACATACATACATACACACATACATACATACATACATATATACATACACATATATACACACATATAGACATACATACATACGTATATACATACACATATATACACACATATAGACATACATACATACGTATATACATACACACATATACATACATATATACATAATACATACATACATACATATATACATACATGCATGCATGAATACATACGCACAATTGGAGGATAGAACAAGCTTCAACACACACCCAGACAAGCTTTACACATATGCAAACGGACACATGTTGATGGGAGGCGGGAACAATGTTCCAGCTCTCCGCGCCTTATTTTTCCTTCCATAGCTTACATATCCTGGGAAAAATCTTTCAAGCAGAATAAAATTACAATGTGATACATTTTAGTTTTCTGTTAGTAAATGATTATGAAAAAAAACCCCAGTGTATTTCCCAATACCTTTATAAGAAATAACATTATGTAGTACAGGTAAAGAAAACAAAGTATTCCCCCAAACCCACATACATTCATAACTAAGCAACTTGTTATAGATTAACAAAGTGTGAGCAGGCGAGGAAGTTTTCTCAGCCAGCTTCTCTTATTGGCAGGCAGCAATTTGCGGTTACAAAGAAAGGAGCGGTTATTTTATTATTTATCTTTGGAAGCAATCTTGTAAGACTCTTAAGGGAATCACAGATCTAAACTCTTATATATAAAAATCAGCCGGACCTACCTTAAATCCTCAGAATGCACATCTACTCATCAGCAAGTATTAATAAATCATATCAGGAAGCTGAGGGCAAGCCTGGCTATAAGGAATCAATGCTCACCAGTCCAGCCTCAGTGAGGGTCCCGTCAGCCAGGGGGCCATTGTTCTCGTTCCCTGACCATGAAAGGTCCCTTGCCTAACTAACGAGAGCGTACCTTTCTGAACTTCAAATCGTTTCCTAAGATTCTCTGCAGCACAGCCAGCGGTAAAAACATCTCGGCCCAGCTTCACAAACAACTTCATTTTTCTAGATGCTTTCTAAGGGCCGTGGCCACTGCTGGCAATCTGCATCTCTACATTCTTCTCAACAGTGGTGATAGGATCATGAATCTGCTCCAGCAGCAGTGTCCGGAAAGAGATCAAGCATTAGTACTGTGAGTGCCACAGATACGGCCCAGTGAGGGGCTGGAGGCCCCCTTAGAGTTTTCACACGATTCTTCGATTAAGTGGGAGGTGAGGGCAGCAAGTAGGGCAGAGCTCCTCCACAGCGGCGTAAAGTCCTCAGGACGCGTGGCACACTGAGGCTCACCCACGTGGCTGTGGTACCCAGCGAACCACACTCCATGAGTTCTAAAGCCATTTGTTGTGCACGGCCCTTGGCGCCCCCCCCCCCCAAACTTGCTTTCTGGTCACGGTGTTTCATCACAGCAATAGAAACCTTGACGAAGACATACCTTTGTTCCAATGTCCGTAGAGTGGCATTCGTTCTTCATTTCTTTTCCCGTTGCTGTGACAAAATAACCCGAGAGAAACATTAACTCGTTGAAGAAAGGTCTGCTCACAGTTCACGGTACAGCCCATCACGGAGAGAAAGTCGAGGCAGCAGGATGAAGGCATGCAGGCTAATTCTCAGCTTGCCCGCCCCGCCATCTTACACGGGATCCTCCGCTGACGTAACGGTCCTGTCCACGATTAAGATGCCTCTTCTCACATCGAGAAATGCAATCAAAGTGACCTCCGCAGGGGTGTCCAGAGTCCCATCTCCCAAGTGAGTCTAGATCCTGTCAAGTTGAGAAAACTATCGAAGGTTCATGCCACTTGTAACTCTTATTGTTCAAGTATTTAGACCATGTGTTTGGGTTGATGTGGCTTCCCAGTGACCGGAGACTTAGTGGGAAGTTTCAATGGCGGGGGTGGGGTGGGGTGGGGCGGGGGTGGGGGCTTGCACTGTTTAGTAGGTTCTTTATAATCTGGGTGACTGAGCTCGGACAGAGGGTCGTGCTGAAGAGCCTGTCCTGGAGTGAGAATAAGAGAATAAGAGAAACCCTGAGGATAAGAGACCGAGTGCCCTGTCATAAATGCAGCATCTATGCCAACTCCCAACCGTTCAACCGTTCTCTCTCTCTCTCTCTCTCTCTCTCTCTCTCTCTCTCACACACACACACACCATGGAACACCTCAGAAGAGAAAGCTGAGAAAGTCTGGGCTGGAAGACAAGGAAGAGTCCCGTGAAACTCTGTCTCCTATGCATGGCCTGGCTGTCCCCTGCATGAACTCAGAAGGCTGCGGCACACCCAGCCAAACCTCCAGCAGAGGTGATCTACAGCCCCAGCCCTTCCTGCTGCCGAGGGTTACGGAGAGGGGTGAAGCCATTCCTTACTGAGGCTGTGACTACTGACAGGATTCTCATGCTACAGTGAAGTTGTCGCGATTCTTGGATCACGCCTTGGAAGTCACACAGCATTTCTCGAGACTGGAGAGATGGCTCAGTGGTTAAGATCCCTTGCTGCTCTTAGAGAGGATCAGAGTTGGGTTCCTAAGACGGCAGGCGACTCACAACTGGGTATAATTCCAGCTCCAGAGTGATCTAATAACCCTGGTCTCTGAGCTCTCTCTGTGTCTGTGTCTCTGTCTGTCTGTCTGTCTGTCTGTCTGTCTGTCTCTCTCTCTCTCTTTCTCTCACACACACACACACTCTAAAAAAACAAAAATAAAGAATGAATCTTGTACATTCTTGAGAATTTCATACATACATACAATGAAATATGATTATATTTATCCCCCAATTTCCCCCTCTGACTCCTCCCAGATCTTTCTCAACACCTTCTCCTCCCACTTTCAAGTCCTTCCTCCTCCAAACAACCCACTAAATCCAGCCAGTGCCGTCCACGCATGCAGGGACATGGGGCCCTTCACTGTAGCATGAGAATCCTGTCAGTAGTCACAGCCTCAGTAAGGAATGGCTTCACCCCTCTCCGTAACCCTCGGCGGCAGGAAGGGCTGGGGCTGTAGATCACCTCTGCTGGAGGTTTGGCTGGGTGTGCCGCAGCCTTCTGAGTTCATGCGGGGGACAGCCAGGCCATGCATAGGAGACAGAGTTTCACGGGACTCTTTCTTGTCTTCCAGCCCAGACTTTCTCAGCTTTCTCTTCTGAGGTGTTCCATGGTGTGTGTGTGTGTGTGTGTGTGTGTGTGTGTGTGTGTGTGAGAGAGAGAGAGAGAGAGAGAGAGAGAGAGAGAGAGAGAACAGTTGAACGGTTGGGAGTTGGCATAGATGCTGTATTTATGACAGGGCACTCGGTCTCTTATCCTCAGGGTTTCGAGACTTCAGTTATGCATCTCTGTAATGACTTCTGCCCACTTGGGGGGGGGGAACCAACCAAAAACAACAACAAAACAAAACAAAAAAACCCCAACCAACCAAAAACCAAAACCAAACCAAAACAACAACAACAAAAACACAAACTTACTTTTGATGAAGTTCAGCTTTTGTCTTGTTTCTTTTGAGGCACAGCTTAGGACGGTTCTCCTGGCTCATGGTCGTGAAGATGATACCTGTACTTTTTTTGTTTGTTGGTTTTATAGTTTTGTTCGTTCATTGTCTTGTCAAGGTGTGTGGTCCACAGTGGGCTCATTTTGTGTGTGTGTGTGTGTGTGTGTGTGTGTGTGCGTGGTGTGAATGAAAGGCCCCACTTCATTCTTTCCGCACAGAGACCTAGTTTCCCCAAGACATCCCCCCACCCTTGAATCGTCTTGATTCTTTGGTCAGAAATCAATTCAGTCATAATATGAATGAAGCCTTATTTCTGACTCTGGCTCCGTTACTTGCCGTGTCTGCGGTAGCCGGTGGCCACAGTGTGGTCCCCGTTGCGGTGGAGTATGTTTTGGCATCAGGAGGTGAGAGCCCTTCAGTTTTGTCCTTTTCCAGTATGCCATGTTTTGGAACCCAAACCGAAGCTCGCCACCAGTCAACCAGCTAGGCGGTTTGGGCAGCCACCCGCCTTTCACGCCTTTGCTTTTGATTCCACGAGCACACAGTTCCCCACCGGTGACCCCATCTCTTTATGTCAAACTGTTCTCCAGGGAAGACTATAAGCTTCGCCCTTTTGTTTATAGTTGAAAATATATTTATATGCGGGGGACACGCACACCCAACACAGAGCGAGCGTGCAGGTCAGGGGGCGACTTTCAGGAGCCAGTTCCCGCCTCCTGCCATTTGGGTCCTGGAGATGGAACCGGGGTTGTCTGGCATGGCGGGGGACGCCGCCTTTACCCTCTAAGCGGAGCCGTTTCAGCCGCCCAACTTTTTCTTACTTAGATGAAAAGCTTAAAGGGATTTCCATTCTCAGGAGCATTTTTGTTTACTAAGGGAAAAGTATCGTCACCCTGAGGAATTATTCTCCAGTGGAAATGATGTTTTCTCCAAGCAGGCGAGGATGCGAGGCCGCGCCTTATGCAGGCGTGGTCTAGCATGCCGCCTCTGAACTAACATTAGTCGATCTTCTGTTTCCTGTGCCGGAGGCATCTTTGTTCAAAGTCTATTGATTCTTCTTTCCTAACTGCGAGTATTATCACTTACAAATGAACCCTCAGTGGACCTCGGTTTTCCTTCCTGTTCCGCAGATCCCCTGTATCTCTATGTCCCCCCCTTACCCCCAAGTCTCAGTTCTGGGAATTGAACCTTTGTCTTGAAAATGCTAGGCCGTTGCTTTACCCCTGTACTATATTTCCAGCCTTCTATACATTTTATTTGGGGATGTTATTTTCCAGGCTGGCTTCAGACTCACTCTGTAGCCCTAACAGGCCTTGAAAACTGGTAATCCTCCTGCCTCAGCCCATCTAATAACTGGGTTTAAGAGGCCTGTGCCACCAAGCCTAGTCTACCTTATCTTTTTCTGAAGTGCTGGGCATTGTCTTTACAAAGAGGCTACAAACCTAATCCTCTGTCATCTCCTCTTCATGGGGCTCTGTCTGAGAATCTCTTCAGATTCCCCAGACTGGATAGGACTGAGTTAATATGTACTATGTATTGGTCCATGCATACATATTTGCGATAAAGCTTTATTTATATCTTAGGTGCAGTAAGAGACAATATCTACTGATAAAATAGAAACAATTATATTACTTTATTATAACCTCTCTCTGTGTATGTATGTGCATGTATATATGTGTTGGGTACATGTATGTGTATATGTGAGATTGTGTGAATGTATGTGGATACATATGTGTGTATATGTGTGTGTGTGTGTGTGTATGTGAGTGTGTGTGTGTGTGTGTGTGTGTGTATCTTACTTGTACCATTGTCACCTACAGGTAATAGCTTGGAAAACAAGAATGGGTAAGGGCTAACACTGTTATACCATTAATCAACAGAAGGAGGCCATCTGTACGCTGAGTTCCCACATAATACTTCACAACCTAATTTATTCGGCAATTCCCCAATTCATGAGTATTGCAAATGGGCACGGGTCAGCCAATCCCAGGAAGCTGAGTTACCACACCCTGTCCAAATAAGGCAGCGTATGCAGATCTGCTCTCAGGACCTAACTGTCACCTGCCAGGTGACTGCTCTGCTTAGCCCCTGTGTGCCGCCCGCAGGGCTCACTGCCGCGGCCTCTGGACAGAGACTCCCGGACCTGTGTTTTCAGGGGCTGCCCAGGTCATGAATTATTCTCTTTGCAATCTAATTCTGTTGTATTTAATTTGTTAACAGAAATCCTGGGAAAATCATAGTCAGTGTAAAAATCTTTAGACCGTGTTCTGTTCAGTTGCTAAGAAGACTGACACACATTTCAGCCAAGAGATAGGACTTGGAAAACCAGGCGTCCCGAGGGTTCTTTGGAAGCTCTTCCCCGGGGACAGAGGAGGCCCCGCCCCCTCCTCTAACTCCTCCTCCTCTTTTTGAGCCTGGCTATCATGTTGCCCAGGATGGTCTCAAATTCGTGATGTATGTGCGGATGGCCTTGAACTCCTACTTCTCTTGTGTCCAAACCTCTGAGTGTGAGATTGCGGGGTGTCCCTCCGTACCCAGTTTGTACAGTGCCAGGCATCTCTCTAAGAAGTCCGTGCACGGCACACAAGTAGTGTACGGACTCAGCTACAGTCGCAGCTCTCTTCCTCCTCATCTCCCCCCTCCAAGCTTTTTCAGTTTTGAAATAGGGCCTTTCTATCTATATAGCCCAGGCTGGCCCATTACCATGTATTACAGCTTGCCCTGGAATTCTCAGTCTCTGTCTCTCCTATCCCAGGATTGCAGGATGCAGCGCCACGCCTACCAACAGGAGTGCTTTTATGAAAGTGACAGCGTTCTTGGGGAGGTGTCCTGGAGTGCTGGGATTTATTACATCTGGAGAATGGGATCATCTCCTCTGTACCAGGGGCTCTCAGAAATGGCCATCTTGCTTGCTGTTTTGTTTGGTTCAGACTAGAGTCTGCACTTGGTTAGATCTGGAAGCCACGTAGCTTCAAACTTTTCTCAGCTTTTCCCGAGGATGAGCCTATCTGAGCCTCAAAACCCCTCATGTTACAGATAAACTGAACCCCACGGAACTGACACCCCTAAGCTTCAGTCCTCCCGCCATGTGCTTCAGCGTCTGAAGCTGACAATGAACTTGCACCCCGAGACGGCCACCTCATCACCCTGGCCTGCAGAGTCTTGTGCTCCTTGTTTTTATGCTTACTGGAAATTCCGCAGGGGAGTGTTTTTAGAAGTTTTATTGTTTTAAAATGAAAAACAAAACAAAACAAAACAAAACAAAACACACACACACCCTCAAACCAAAGAGCTGCAATAAACAGCTCCTTATTTTCCTGAGTTACCCCAGTGAGCCAGTGGTGTGTTCGGAGGTCTCAAAACCCACCCTTAATGAAGACGCTGGAGCTTCGTGGGCACAGGCCTCAGCTGTTGAACCAAAGACCTGGAATACCTGGCCCACGCAGTTCTAGAACTTTCCGGTAGATGGCAGCATTGTGCAGACAATCTTTCACGCCGATTTTTTTTTTTTTTTTTTTTTGGTTGTTTTGTTTTCCCCTTTCAGGTGGTAAACTGGGAGGCTCTGGTGCCTGCAGTCGTCCAGGTGTCCGCTGGGCCACGCCGTCTGTATTATGGTCTGAGCCTGGCAGGCCACAACAGGTGTGAATGCACAGCTTGAAGATGACACGGGCACGGATGTTTTGGGGGCATAGCTTTAGCTTTGGATAATTGGTTCAGTTCACCTGACTTTTAATTTTTGCCTTCATCAAGGACAAGTGCAAGAAAAGACAAAAGTCCCATCCAAATGGCTTCCGCTGTACGTTCAAACACACTTCCCAGTTCTCCCACTCTGTGCCCCCACTTTGTTGAAACGCGATTTCTAATTTGATCTTTCTAGAGTTGCCACTTTCTCCCTGAGAAGTCTCCCCACTTTGTCTAGGCTCTGGCGTTTGTCTGGCGGATACCCAGTGTCTGAGGCTCTGGTCTCACGAAGGCTCGTGTAATTCCGACTCTCACCACTAGAGGGCACTGTGGCCACACGCTGCCCCGGAGTGGGCCAGGCAAGGCAAAGAGGCCCCTGATGTCACTCCAGTGTCCTACTAGCGACCTTGGGACCCCAGACTGCTTTTTTTGGGGGGGGGGGTGGGGAAGAGGGGAGGGCATTCTTTCATCCCCAAACCGCATGGATTCTTATGGTACTCCGGACGCCATTCCCACCCATCCTCCATTTTCTCCTTGCCTGCACATCTCTCAGAATAGATTCTCTCTCCCTTTAGCTTTTAAACATCTTTTCAAGTAAACGAGCATCTTGGGGAATCAAGTAAGTTCCCGCTGCGTGTTCAAACACACTTCCCACTTCTCCTACTCTGAGGCCCCGCTTTGTTGAGATGCGTTTTCTTATTCGATCTTTCTAGAGTTGGTACTCTCTCCCTGCAAAGCCTTGCCACTTTGTCCAGGCTCCGGTGCGCACTGTTCTGCTGTTTATTTATTTATTTTGTGTCACGCGGAGACACCCCGACTCTCTACTGCTCTTGGATCTGGTGACTGTTTAGTCCTCACTTCTCTTCGGGGTTACCATAGTTCTTTATTTTTATTTTTATTTTTCAGGATAATAGGACTGCTTGGACCAGCATGGTGCGTGGAGAGACTTTCAGGGCTGCAGGGTGTTAGGAATGCGGGTGTATGCGTGTCCGGGCAAGGGGGGATCAGTGGATCGGAGAGTTTGTAAAACGCAGGCAAGGGCCAGAACACGGAACACCTGGGTCGCCATGGTTTGGAGCATGGCCTTTATCCAGAGGACACTGTGGAACCAGAGAGTCTAACCGAGGAGTCTTGTGGCCAGATAGATGTCCGTGGACAGACGCCTGGAGCTGGGGTCGCGGAAGCAGGGGGCAGAGGCCATTCACAGTGGAGCAGAAGTTGCCAGCAGCATCGGGCAAACTTGAGCCTTACCTTGAGGTTCAGAGGACGGGCCAGCTCGTACTTAACTGCTGAGAGCACTCACTGAAGAAGAGCTGGTGGGTGCGTGGACCCTCCTCTCCCCCCCAGAGTGCCCGCGGTGCTGTTGCTGTGCCCCAGGGAGCCAGGTCCACCTGTCTGTCTGTCTGTCTGTCTGTCTATCCATTTAACAAATACTTATTGGTTACATAACTGTGGGCCACGTATGAGGCTAGTGCTGAGGATAATGTGGAAAGGAATAAGCATCATCACACTGCCGCAGGTGTGCTAGGGAGCGGGGGAGAAAGTCATCAAACAATGTCGTGACTTAGCGTCCTACTTAAGAGGAGAAGAATGTAATTCTCCGAGTGTGGTTAACAAAAGACTCACCTTGGCCAGACCCTCAGCCAAGATGCAAAACTATGAGAAGTTCACCAGGCGAGGGGAGAGGTCTGTAAGTGAAGGAACAGGATGTGCAAAGGCCCTGTGGCCTGAGCAAGCGTGGTATGATCGAGGTACTGGAAGAGAGTGACGGGGAGAGAGAGAGAGAGAGAGAGAGAGAGAGAGAGAGAGTCTTAAGATCTTATCCTGAAGATCTTGCTTTAGATCAACTGTCTAGGCCTGGAGAGATGGCTCGGTGGTTAAGAGCACTGACTGCTCTTCTGAAGGCCCTGAGTTCAATTCTCAGCAACCACATGGTGACTCACAACCATCTGTAATGGGATCTGATGTCTTCATCTGGTATGTCTGAAGACAGCTATGGTATACTCTTTTACAATGAATAAATCTTAAAAAAATTGGCCTGGAGAGATGGCTCAGCGGTTAAGAACACTGATTGCTCTTCTGAAGGTCCTGAGTTCAAATCCCAGCAACCACATGGTGGCTCACAACCATTGCATAACGAGATCTGACGCCCTCTTCTTGAGTGTCTGAAGACAGTGACAGTGTACTTACAAATAATAATAATAATAATAATAATAATAATAAGTAAATCTTAAAAAAAGTTATCGACTGTCTGCGGGGCATAGGTCTCTTATATCTGGAAGATTAAGTAAAATTTAAACTGGAGAATCAAAAAAAATCTCTAAAGATCGAAGTGAGAACTGATGGAGTTTAACACGTGTGACTTTCAGAGCATCAGGTAGAAGTGTTTATGAATGTGAAGAAATGGGGAAGCGAGCGGTCCAACCACAGGGAAGCCATGAACTGTTACATGGTGTGGATGGAATTCAGGGCATTGTCACCACTGCAACTTCATTTGCCAGCCATAAGTGGCTGGATAAGCTGCGGGTGGCTCAGTCTCCCGATCTGGATCACTTTGACAAAAGTAGCCCCCTGGGGCGGGACCGCACAAGGCCGGCAGCAACGTCAGCTGCCAGTAGCCAGTGGTGCGACTGTCCACGCATGCGCAAGGGCATCGGCCAGTGCTTGGGTATGATGTAGTTTGATTCTGTCTTGTTGTGTATGTGTGTTTGTCTTGGTGGAGTTCTGCCTTTTGCTGTATGTGCCTGGGCTCTAAGGTGGAGTCATCTATGTCTTCCCAGACCCTCTAGCTCTGGTAGAATGGACAGCAGTGGCCAAGGCTGGGTCCAGACTATTTTTCTTTAAAGTACTTCCTAAGATGGACATACACATGGAGTCCTCAGCTAAGGTTCATGTCTCTATCTGCTGCTCCTCTTCCTGGGGTAGAGGAAGGGCGCATGGACACATCCAGGTTGACAGAGCACTGCAGAGTCGGGGTCCACCATGGGCTGCCCTTGCCCTTCCCCCACACTGCTGTCTGGTGTGGCTCCTCTCACAGTTATTCACGTGGTTTCTCAAGGTGCTGGGAAGAGATTTATTATGTTTGTGTCCCATCATTCCAGGCCATCGGGGAGCTCGCTCCCAACACCTCAGCATCTTAGTTTGCTGGCGTATGTATATTTTCAAAATGAGGGAATAATTTTTGTTAGCATTCTAAGTAAGGGCTTTCATGATGACATTTTCATACATGCATGCATGCATACATACATACATATACAGTTTGCAGTGTGCTCACACTTCTCTCCCTCTCTATATCTCTTTTCTCTGTTGCTTTATGATTTCCTTCACCCCCCAAATCCCCTACTTTTATGTCCCCCTATACACACACACACACACACACACACACACCATTTGTTCTACGTATAAGAGAGCCTGAGGCGTCCTTCCTTTTCGCCCATCACCCTCTTCCTCTTCCTTCCTCTTCCTCAGACCTCCACTCTCCTCATATTTCTCTGGTATACATACGTACATGTATGTATACATGCTATACATACGTACATGTATGTATACATGGTATACATGTGTACATACGTTTATATTCCTATTTGAATCTAGAGTCTACATTTTCTAAATTTAGTATTGCGTGCACATGTGTGCTACATGCATGTGTTAGGGGTCAGAGAGTAAGTTCAGGAAGTGGACTCTGCCTTCCACTTTGTTGAGGGAAGAGTCTGTCTTGTTCCTGCCAGAGCTGTGTGTAGTGCACCTGCGAGCTTCTGGTTCTGGCTAATTCTCAAGTTTCTGTCTGGTGTCTTGTGGTGGGAGTGCTGGGATTACAGATGTGTGCCACTGCATCCAGCTGTGTGTGTGCATGTGTATGTGTGCATGTCTTGTGGTGGGAGTGCTGGGATTACAGATGTGTGCATGCATCCAGCTGTGTGTGTGTGCATGTGTGTACACGCGTGTGTATTGTGCATGCATTCGTGTGTGCTCATATGTGTGCATGCGTGTGTGCACGTGTGAGTGTGTGTTTGTGTGTGTGTGTGTGTGTGTGGGTCTGGCCACTGGGCTCAGGCCAGTAGGCTGTGACTGAGTCATTGCGTTGGTTGTTTTAAACTAATTTTGTTTACTGGGCTGAAGAGATGGCTCACAGGTTAAGAGTCGTTTAGAGTTTGATTTACAGCACCAAGACCGGGAGGTTCACAACTACCTGCAAAACTCAGGACCCAAAACCTTCATCTGGCCTCCACAGCACCGAGGGGTGCATACCACTCTCCCACATATATGCAATTAAAGTAATATGAGTCTTAAAATTTATGTACTTGTATTTATTTTTGACAGTTTCCTCAATGTCTATCATAAATTTTAGTCCTTTCTACCCTCTTCCTTCTCTCATCCTTTTCCTTTTACAACAAATCCCCTCCTACTTTGATGCCCCCCCTCGTGTGTGTGTGCATTTGTGGGTGCATGGTGTGTGTGTGTGTGTGTGTGTGTGTGTGTGTGTGTGTGTGACTGAGTCCAATTAAGATTCCTTGTATGGGCGAGAGGTTATTTGGAGCATGTGTGGTTTATCAGTGGTTTCTCCACTGAGGAAAACAACACCCCTCTCCAGCCATTACGGCCTGCCGACAATCCTTGGCGGATAGCTGAAGCTGCGTGGGAGCCTCTCTAATCCGCGACACAACGCTGACAGGCTGAACCTTGCGCAGACCTTGTAGCTCGCAGTTTACTGGCAAGACTATTGGTAACTTTTCGAGCCGCTCGGGAAGGAACTTCCCATTCAGTTCTATCTTCCCATTTACAGTTCTGTGGGTCCTGCGGTAGCTGATGTTTACATCGGGCCCACGCTGCTGCGATGGTATCCTCCACAAGGCTCCAGTCTCAGCTAAGGGCTGAGTCCCGAACACCTTCAGACACCAACAGTTAGTGACCGAGGCACCTGCGTTAGACCAGCTGAACCTCTTATTAACGAATGGAAGAAGATGCAGCCAGCGGACCCTGCGCTCTCCCGAGGGCCTCTCAAGGCCTCTTTTACACGCTCTCCACCACAACCATGGCATGTTGGCTTCAGTTTGGAGGGCAGCTGTGGGCAGGGTATGTCGAGAGAAACATCGCCCCCTGGCGGCCGTTCTTGTCTCAGGACGCTGGGTGCCTTCATCTGCAATCTACAAATCAAAAGAAACTGTCAGGATGATTGTTTCCAGGAGGGGGGAAAAAGTGTCCCAGGATGGCTTGTAAGACGTGAAAGTGGCTGGCAACCTTTAACTTGCAGATTTTCTTGCTAAGAAAATATGATAAAGTTCCGTCTCATCGGGGACACAGCTACATATTCATGACAAAGAAACGGACTGGCGAAAATTCTCTGGCATGATATTAGCCATGCCTACCTTGAGTGGTGGGATCCCAGTGAGCTGTTTCTTATACGCTTTGTTTTGTTGTCCGGATTTCTGACAATTGAATATGCATTACCGTCACAATTAGAACCATGAATCCCACCAATACATTTGTTTACCGAACCCGCCGCCAACGTTTGAATGAATACCAGATGGGGAGGTCTGTGTGAATTTTCACCACTGTCTCTGTTCCATCCCAGTTGTCCCAAATGAGAAGCCTGTGGGTGTGCCAGGGGAGAGTTCTGTATGGGACACAGGCTTGGGGCTCTGTTCCCGAGCTTTCAACATAGGTGCTGGTCACAGCCCATCCCTGTCAAAGGCTGTCCCCGGGGCACACATGATGGTTTCCAATACTACCCTCAGGTTTGATGATTTCCTAGAGGGACTCTCAGGATCTAGCAAGGCTGTTGTCCTCACAGATATGGTTTATACAGCCAAAGGATACAGGTTAATAGGCATGTATCAGCATACTATATTGGGTCACTCTACTGTATATGTCTGTGTGTGTGTGTGTGTGTGTGTGTGGCGTGCACACATGCACAACTGACTGATGTTTAGAGTCTTTTGAGGGAAGATGCCCAGGAAGGCAGAGAGTCTAGAAATCTTGTCACATGACAGATATGGCAGTATTTAGTATGGAAGAGAGAAAGCCCACCGGACGCTGTCTGTGCTCGATGGGCTGACGTGGAGAAGTGGGCGCAGCCTCGTGTGGTCTACCCCCAGAGGACATGAAGAGATCTAGGAGGGAAGGGGCAGGGGGCTGAAGCCTGCAGAAGGGACTCCCTAAGAATAAGAGCCCAATGGCAGATACGCATGCTTCTAGACCGTTCAGTCCCCAAACCACTGGAGGATCCCAGAGGTGCACAGGAGCTTGGCTGACAGTGACCTCCACGGCTCCCTCTTCTAGAGTGTGACGTGCCCATTTCTCTTGTTAAGATCCGGTAGGATGCACCAGTCAGAGCAGGCCTTGGTAGTACTAGGTAGTGCTTGGTCGTGCCGCACCTTCGAAGGGGTTGCTGATCCCATGGACTGTGGAAAGCGAAGGCCTCTTACCCTCCACCTCGCTATCTCCCCAGGATGAAATCTCAGCCTGCCCTAGCCACTGTTTCCTTTTAGGATGATGAAGGTCTGTGGCTCCATCTCAACCCATTCATTTTAACTATTCCATTTCCCAAGAATATCATCTCATTACTTTTTCAATGACTCAATATTTTCAGCACAAGTGACTGAGTCCAGAAAGTCATTTCAGCCATTGATTATTTTTGGTAACCTTCTGATCTATTCTAAATCTCTTTTCTTTTAATTCCCATTTATGTCCTCCCGTCTCGTCATCTGTTCCGAGCTGAAAATAGTAACTTGGCTTGACCTTATTATCTACCGTTTAAGATTTTATGGTCTTTGGTTAAATCTCATCTTAATAAGTGTTCCTAGGCTGTAGATTACAGTTTTTCCTTTCCTTCCTTGCGGGCTTCTCTTTGCAGCTCAAATCTGTTATCCCAGCACCAACTTCTCCGCCCTCCCCTAAATATGCCGAAATCTCACTAATCTTTGTGATACGTATTGACCACAGAGCCAGCTTTTAAAAAGATATACCCGCGCACTTAAAACCGAAGACCGCGTCTCCCGCAGCTTCAAACTGTCTCCCAGTTCTGTTTGTGAATATATCCCAAATCTTAACTTGTGTGGGGTCTGCAGTGCCTCTGGGTAGGTGAGTAAACACATGACGTGGTATCAGCTAAGTCTGCACTTAACAATTTAGGAGTCAATCTTTATGTGGGCGAAGAGACGGGACCACAGGGGAATGCTGGGTATCTTTTCCATCCGTAGATATTAGAAGCGTGCTTATTTTATGCTTACATTTTGATAGAAGTACACATTGTATGTTGAACATGGTCACCTTCCTCCAAGAATTCTTCCAGTGAAGCGTTGACTGGCTGGCCAAGTGTCCTGACTCTCGGGGATTTGAGATGGCTCTGTCTCAGGCTAGACCTTGCCATTGCTTTCACGTGACAGGATTTCCAGCCCCTCACCATCCTGGGCATCTTCCTTCAAAGGGCTTTGAAGGTCAATCCTGTTCACAAAGCCCTCAGAGGAGTGCTCCAGGTTGAGCCTGCTTCCTCAAACGGAGCTGAGCAGGATCCACTGTGGGGGGGGAGGGGGGAGGGGGAGGGGAGGAAGAGGGGTAGGGGTGATGCTGGTGGTGGGGAGGGGTGGTGGTGGTGGGGGAGGAGTGGGGGAGAGGGGTGGGGGGAGGGGGAGGGGTGATGGTGGTGGTGGGGAGGGGTGGTGGTGGTGGGAGGGGTGAGGGGGTGGGGTGGGGGGAGGGGTGGTGGTGGTGGGGGAGGGGTGATGGTGGTGGTGGTGGTGGTGGTGGTGGTGGAAGTCACAGAGCCTGTCCCTGAGGAATCTGGGTGTCTTTCATTCTGCAGTCAGCCACGGAGTCCTGCCTGGGCACAGGTACTCAAATCCATCGTCGTCAAAGTCCTCAGAGCATGATCTGTTAGTGATTCAATCTGAGAAGACGCTTTGGATCTATAGCACTTCATGGCGGAAGCCCTCTTCTGTGACCTTCAAGTCCTTGTCAGCCCTGGGACCCAGGTCACCTCCTTGATGAAGTTATCTCTGGGCTCTATCTCTGTTTAACTACAGGGAATGGACCTGAAGTCCTGTCTTAGTCAGGGATTCTATTCCTGCACAAACATCACGACCAAGAAGCACGTTGGGGAGGAAAGGGTTCATTCAGCTTACACTTACACAACCAAAGGAGGTCAGGACTGGAACTCAAGCAGGGCAGGAAGCAGGAGCCGATGCAGAGGCCATGGAGGGATGCTCCTTACTGGCTTGCTTCCCCTGGCTTGCTCAGCCTGCTTTCTTATAGAACACAGGACCACCAGTACAGGGATGGCCCCACCCACAAGGGGCCCTCCCCCTCGATCACTAATTGAGAAAATGCCCCACAGCTGGATCTCATGGAGGCGTTTTTTTTGTTTGTTTGTTTTGTTTTTTTTTTCCCCAACTGAAGCTCCTTTCTCTGTGGTAACTCCAGCTTGGGTCAAGTTGACACACAAAACCAGTCAGTACAAGTCCCTAGGGCATTAGAAAGTTGAAAACTGTGACCCTTTAATACAGTTCCTCATGTTGTGGTGACCTCTCTCCCCAAACCATAATATTATTTTTGTTTCTACTTAATAACTGTAATTTGCTACTGTTATGAATCATCATGTAAATATCTGATACATAGGATATCTGATATGCGACCCCTGTGAAAGGGTTGTTTGAACCTCAGAAGGGTCGCGACCCATAGGCTGAGAACCTGCTGCTCCAGAAAGCCTCTGAAGCATGTCTCTCCAGTCTATCCCTGGTTCCCGTCTCAGCCGTCTTCTTCTCTCTAGAGTGGGACATCGCCCACGATGACTTCACCACGTTGCCCTCAAAGAGCTGGAAAAAGGCTAGGAGGTCTCCAAGGTGAGGTGACAGTATACACTCACAGCCATCCTGTCAAGGGCTTACCATTTTGTTTGGTCTCTTAAAGCTGGGGTGCTCGGTAATCCTAGAGTTGTGTAGAGTCTATGGGAACTCTTTAAAAGGGTTTCTCTTTCAGTAATAATGAAACATTAGTATCAGTTATAAATGTAGAGATATAGTTGTATTCTGCCACGATAACTTATTACTGAAGCATTTTCAAAGAACAAAAACGCACTTTCTTTCGGCTGTATTTGTAGGAGGAATGGGTCGGCCTCCTGACGGGCGGCCCACAGTGGCTCACGCATGCCCAACAGCCACTTCCGCAATCGGCAACTTTGAAATCTGCAGGACGCCTGGGGAATGGATGATCACAGAATGCATGACCAGAACAACTAATCGGACGGTGCCAGCTGCAGGGGGTGAGGTGTCCTGGACCAATGGGGTGCGGGTGGAGCTCATAAGGCACACCCTGATCCCGCAGTAAACAAGTCCGCTTCTGCTTCTCACCCGACTCCTCGGGTCTGTGTGGCTGATTCTGTGCCTTCTTACCCACTACCCCCGAGGACCATCCCGAGGGGCCCAGGGCTAGGGCAATGTTTATTTATACTGGGGTTTGTAGATAATGACGGTGTGTGTGTGTGTGTGTGTGTGTGTGTGTGTGTGTGTGACGCTATTCTTCAGAAGAAACCCTGTGTTATTCAGGTTCGAGCCACACTGGTTTAGATTCTTTTGCTTATTCCTTGGTTTATTGATTCATTTACTTACCCAATGAACGCTTTCAGGTCCTGTTTGCTATGCTCCAGGTGCTATGTCAGTCCCAGAAGCCCCCGCTCCGGAGTGCTCGCTGTGCCACCCGACTATCCGGATAACACACTCTGTGTGGTTTCAGATGCCAACGTCTCTACATTTTCTGTCACTAAAAAAAAAAAAAAAAAAAAAACCCAGTGAGATGATCTTGACTACTTCGGTGTTTTTAGAGTTGTGGGAAAAAAAAAATCACTCCTCAGGGTTTCACAAGGCAACACCAGGCAGAATGAATAGATTACTTGTATCCACATTTATTATTTGCGAGTCAGTGGCAGAGGCTGCAGCCCCGACTCCTGGAGCCTCCCCGCCAGCCGCACTGGGAGGGCGAGGGTCTCCCAGCTCCAGCAGATGAGGCCAGGGCAGAAAGTTTCTGCGGAAGCGGTTTGGGGATTTATTTCTGCTGCCACAGACTAACAATATTATATTTCACAAGCTCTGTCCCATGGGGCTGAAAGTTTCCTCCCTGGGAGTCTTCTCTGTTTACCAGGAAGCCAAGGGCAGAGGGCTGATGGGAGGCATGTTAGGATAGCAACCTGCCCGAAAGCTGAGGGGCTTACTACAGAGCGATAGATAAACAGACTAGATAGAAACATGACCCAGCCACCCCCTTGCCATATATATATGTATGATATGTATGTGTATGTGTGTATCTGTGTGTGTATGTATATGTATATGATATATAACATGTATGTATATATGTATAAATGTGAGTGTGTGTGCATGCATGTGTGTGTATGTGTATGTATATGTATATGATGTATATGTATATATAGTATGTATATATATATGTATGTATGTATGTATGTATAAAGTGAGGGTGTGTGTGTGTGTGTGTGTGTGTGTGTGTGCATGGAGGCCAGAGCATGCAGATTCTGGACCACTCAGTGTAGCTGGGCAGGGTTTTATTTTATTTTATTTTATTTTTTTGATGTTGAACATCCTATCCAGCAGGACAATGTTTTGTTCCTGTGCTTCAAAGCTTGGAGACAGAAGACAGCTCTGCCATGGATTACTTCACCCGCCGGCTTGGCACAGCAAGAAATACTAGGCTCCGTGATGGAGAAAGATACTCTGCTACATTCAGTGACTATTTCTTGTGGGTCGCTTTGTGCCAGATACCCTGCTAGATGCTTGCAATACTGACGCAGACAGGATATCGCCCCCACCCCCATAGACACCAACATCCCAGATACAGACACAGATGAATAAAGACACAGTTACAATAAAGAGTGGCAAAATTCAACCTGGGGAAAGTTGGGGAAAAGTTGGTTTCTGAGGCCTGCCTTGAAGATGGAGAAAAGCCTCGTTAGAAGGCGGCATCCACAGTGAGGCCCAGAGGACCTGCAGGCACTAACATGCAAATGCATGAGTCTCAAGGCGTGGGGTGGGGTGGGGCAGCGTGGCAGTTTGGAAACTTCAGAGGTACTGGGACAGCTGGTCACAGACTATGAGATGTCTGGTGAGAAATGAGATGGAAGACATGTTGCTTTGATTATAACTCCTTCTACTTAAGTTTTCTTGCACTTAACACAAAGCAGGTATGGAAGAAAGGAAGCTCTCCACAGGCACAGGGACAGGCACAGGCACAGGGACAGGCACAGGCACAGGGACAGGCACAGGCACAGGCACAGGGACAGGCACAGGCACAGGCACAGGGACAGGCACACAGACATACACAGATACACAGACAGACACACAAACACAGACACAGACACACATACACAGACACAGACACACACAGACACAGACATACACAGACACAGGCCTAGATATAGACACTGATACACACACATAGACACATACACAGATACACACACAGATGTAGACACACAGATGCACAGATGCATAGACACACACACAGACACAGATACACACACAGAGACAGATACACACACAGACATATACATACACACACACACAAACACAGACACAGACATATACACATATACACAGACAGACACAGACAGACACAGACCTAGACACGGACACAGATACACACACATAGACACACACACAGATGTAGACACACAGATGTAGACACACAGATGCACACACACAGACACACACACAGACACAGATATATACACACAGACACAGATACATACACAGATATACAGACACACAGATACATACACAGACATACACAGATACAGACACACACAGATATACACACACACAGACACACAGACACAGACACACACAGAAACACACAGACACACAGACACACACAGACACACACACACACACACACACACACACACACACACACAGCTAAAGCAATGCCCACCAACCTCCAGTGAGCTCTTCAATTCTGAACATTAGCCGGCTCCATTCGTTGAAAGCTATTTTGAGGGAGGCGGATGCTGGTTCCCTTCGTCCACCCTGGATCCGGATAGGCAAATGACCCATGTCAACCTCTCATCACAGGGCTGGTAACCCGGTATTTGCCAAGGTTACCAATGCCCTGCTGAAGTTCTAGTTTCAAAGAGAGCGAGCCATCAGGGACTCTTGCTGTACCAACAGAAGGGACTCGGCCCGAGGGTTGCTTGGAGCCAATCTCACAGCTTACCCTGTGTGACCGCGTGCTGGTGTAACCTTGGAAGCAGAAGCTGTAGGCCGATGAACTTGAGGGCCACCGGTATGTGACAAGAAGGACTGTCGAATCAGCATAGCAGGTGCAACCGACAGAACAAGATCAAGTGGTCTGGCCGCTCACACCTTCAAAGGAAGACGCTGGCTCTGGAGTTCACACAAGGAGCAGTGTCCGCGAATTTCGTAAAATAAGAGGATTGTTTGTTTTCAGGAAGTCTGAGCTAGGGAGTGGCCCCGCCGTCCCCGAGGTTGTGTGGGACCGAGATACCCTACATTTCCTCCATCCATCCTGCTCTGGGGTCAATGCTGTCTGCCATCATTCCGTCTACCTTCTACCTTCGAGGAAGCTGGAAAGAGAAACATGTGGAAATTGCTTATCCGAGATTTAAAGTTGCACACAATACTTTTTTGCAATTCACCAGGAAGATTGCTTGGCCGCGTGTAGCTGTGGTGAAGGCTCAAACTGTGTCCCTTAGCTGGATAGGGTGTGTTTAGTACACTTTTTTTTTTTTTTTTGGTTTTTTGAGACAGGGTTTCTCTGTGTAGCCCTGGCTGTCCTGGAACTCACTTTGTGGACCAGGCTGGCCTCGAACTCAGAAATCCGCCTGCCTCTGCCTCCCAAGTGCTGGGATTACAGGCGTGCGCCACCACGCCCGGTTTACACAATTATTGACAAAGGAAGGAGAGAATGGGTTGTAGCTAACACTGGGCATTTCCAGCCGGAGGTGAATATCTCCGTCCTGTAATTCCAAGACCTGGTGGAGGGGGAGGTTCTCCAGGGTTTATCTCTCACAGCTGCGGACGTTAAGACATACAGCAAGGGACTTGGTCAACAGTTGGCAAAGAAGCCACACTGTAGGATTGTGGTAGGTTCTTGTCAGGAGAGCTTCCGAAGGGAGGCATGCCAATCACTAAGGTTCCTAAGACACACAGTGGCGCGGTTTCCATGGTTTGTAATTCCCTTGATGGAAAAGCTTGAGAGTAGCCTTAGAAACCAGAGGAGCCCCGGGCGGGCGGTGGTGGCGCACGCCTGTAATCCCAGCACTCTGGGAGGCAGAGGCAGGCGGATTTCTGAGTTCGAGGCCAGCCTGGTCTACAGAGTGAGTTCCAGGACAGCCAGGGCTACACAGAGAAACCCTGTCTCTAAGAAACCAAATCTAAACAAAACAAAACAAAACAAAAACAAACCAAACCAAGAAACCAGAGGATGCGGCAGCTCAAGGGCGTTTTAAACTTGACTCCATGCACATAAAGTCTTGTTTGACCAAGTCTTAACTTTTCCTCTGACAATCTAAGCACAGACTGAAGGAGGAGGACAGTGTGGCTCTGTGGTGTAGTAGGGTCAGAGATGGATTCCGCCACCTGTCCTGTGCTCAGTCGTCATCATTAGCATGAATCCCACTGCCGGGTGGCTCGGTACTGGGCTGTCTCCTTCATTTTCAGAGCCACATGGCGGGCTACTATACCCCATCCCATAACAACACAACAGAAGGTTTTTGTTGTTGTTGTTGCTGGTGGGGGTGGTGTTGTTTTTGTTTTGTTTTGTCTTGTTTTTGACAGGGTCTCATGTATTGCATAGGCCAGTTCCCAAATCACTGTCTCTGAGGCTGGTCTTACCCTCCCCATGCCTGGGCGCTGGGGTGTGTGTGTCACAGGTATGCACCACAACGGCCGGCATGCCAGTGGGATGACCTCTGACCCAGCCCAAATCTGCCAACCCCCGTCAGGGTGAGGTGGACCCAAAGCTCAGGGGAGAGGCTGTGGCTCAGTGCTGCTTCTGTCTGAAGGAGCTGCTTCCTTCTGCCCTAGGCTGGGCCCTCTCGGGCTTGCTTTCCGGTCTGTAAAAAGAAGCATTAGTATTGGGGGTGGGGTGGGGGGGGTGGACAGCTGAGCTGGAGGCTTCACCCAAAACTCCGCTTTTAAACAGGCTAGTTATTTTTCTTGTATTCGTTTTCCTTCCAGAATCACTGAAGGACACATGCTTATAAAATTCAAACGACCCCGAGCAGTCTGAGATGAACCATGGCTGTCTCCTCGGGCCCGCCAGCTCTCCTATTGGTTCTCTTCCCAGAGGGAGCCAGGCCAGCCCTAGATAGCAGATGCCCAGGTCCGTGTCTATTTCTGTCTTGGTCCTTAGAGTAAAAATGGCCATGTGTAGGTTGTTGAATTTGTGTGTGTGTGTGTGTGTGTGTGTGTGTGTGTGTGTTTTAATCATACACTGTACTTAGTCTTCTCTATTGGCATATTAATTAAAAGCACACTTTTTTGCTAGTGGACGACACACGTTGGACTGACCGCATGTCTGACTCTGGGTCCCGTTCACATTTTGGTAACTGTGTGGTGCGTGTGAGCGCTGTTGAGTTGGGTGCCACGCGGCCTCGTTCTGATCATGGCTCCATTGTGTTCTAGCTGAGAGATCCAGGGAGACTGACTCAACGGCTCAGCCACGTCCTCTGGAGAACGGGCCCAGGAGTGGTGCCCTCGCTGGGCGCTGGTGGAGCTCATGCGCTAACCCTCTGCGTAGCCGTCCCCCCTTCTCCCCCCCCCCACAGCTGGCAGTCTGTGCTCTCTCTGCAGATGCTGCTGCTGCTGCTTAGCTGGTCTTTTATACATGGACATTATTTCATCGTAGGCTTAGTTTTATTTTTATTTTTTAACTTGCTACTTAAGTGCTTATGTTGTTTTGATATTTAAAAATTTAAACGTCATCAATGTGCACTTACATATAATAGATTTCTGTGTACACGTTGATGATTTCTTTATTAATGTGGTTGTTGATGTTCCCGGGTTTTGGCACCATTGTTGGGACTTAAAAGAGAGGAAGGGTGTTAGTGAATATGGCATGGCGATGTGGGGGAAGGGAGTGCCTGAGCGGGCCCATGCCCAGGCATCACCTCCCCCTGAAGGACCACACATACACACCAACGTGGTATAGAATAGAGTTTATTTAGAGAATGAGAGGAGAGAGAGAGAGAGAGAGAGAGAGAGAGAGAGAGAGAGAGAGAATAGAGAGAGGAGGCCGGCCATGTCCACGTGGAGAGAGGGGGGAGGGGAGCCCAAGAGGGGCAGAGAGGTGAGAGGATGAGAAGAGAGAGGAAGGAGCAGGGAAAGAGAGAGAGGAGGGGGCAGGCAGCCCCTCTTATAGTGGAGCAGGCATGTGGGGCGGGGCATACCTGGCTATTGCCAGGTAGCTGTGGGGTGGAGCTTGAACAGAGTACCAACACACGTGGTAATGTTTTTAGGGAATCTCTCTTTCTTTCTTTCTTTCTTTCTTTCTTTCTTTCTTTCTTTCTTTCTTTCTTTCTTTCTTTCTTTTCTTGTGACATTAATCGACTTGAAAGTCTGGAGATTTGGGTGGGTGGCCATATTCCTGCTTGGTTTGCTACGTGACCCAGCGACAGCAGCTAGCTGGGCGTCGTGCCGTCACCTGCATCCATATGGCAGAGGCTGGCAAAGGTACGTGTCAGGACGCATTCTTCTTTGTCTTCCTCGGGTCTGGCCCTTTGTGATGAGCTTGGATGGCTTCCCTGCGAGTCTGGGTGGGACTTTGAATTGCTACTTTGTACTAAGCACATACAAATGCCTGGGCCAGCACTCTTGACTGGAACCCCTCTGCTCATTGTAGCCATGAGAGAGCACAGATGGTCCAGAGGACAGACGTGTGGATGTGCCAGGTGCAGGGAGGGCTCCCTATGCGGTGGGGACTTTCTCATCCCTCCCTGATGGATAAAAGGCAGGTGTGGCTGTGGTCACTCCCAGGATCTAAGGATCAAGTGGATCCTTCAAAAAACCAGGAAACAATGAAATACTTTGCCACCTATCGAGGCTGTGGGGTTTCACTGATCTGTTGGCAGGAAGGGTTAAGTTCTAATTGTGACAGTCAGGGCAGGGGGCAAGGCTGACTATTTATATCTGCGAATCAGATGGAAACGGATTATCCATTTGCATCGGGATGCAGAAATGGCCAAGGCATGCTTTCTACTTCTCAAAACCCCCAAACAAAACTTAAAAGCACCTGAAGAGACTTAATTTTTCAAGAACAGAAGGAATAATGGTGCCACCAATGCCGCAGGGCCTGAGCCCCAGCCCGGATCTGAGGCTGGGGAATGAATGCCTTTAAATCAGAATGTTTGGCTCTTTGCAAAGATTTGGGGGGGGGGGAAAGAAGAGACTTCCGTGCAAATATTAGAAAGTAAGTTTTCATTTTATTATTGATGAGGACTCCACAGACATGACTGTGATGGTTACTGCTGGCAAACTGACAGGATTGGGAATCGCTGAGGAGACAAACCGGAGACCTGTCGGGGAGGGTTGCTTAGATTAACTTACTCGGTGAGAAGACGCACTCTCAGGTGTGGCTGGCAGCACGCCCTGAGCTGGGGTCTGGGAGGACTGCACAGAAAGGAGAAGTCTAGCTGTGCAGCAGCACCCAGCTCTGTCCTGACTGTCATACACTGTGAGCGGCCGCCCTGGGCTCCTGTGACGGTGGACCGTGCCTGTAAGCCAGAACGGCCCCCTCCTCCCATGAGCTTCACTGGGTGTCTTGTTGTAGCGATGTGAAAAAGCAGCGTACACAGTAGCTTTGAAGAAAGCGAAGGGAACTAGCAAATGACTTACATATCCTTCATCCCAGAGCTGGGGCTATGAGAGGCACGAATATTCGCATCTGGTCATCGCAGGGATGATAGACTTGGTAGACAGTTTTGTGTCAACTCATTTAAACTAGGATGTATAGGGGCATCCTAGACGCCCTCAACCTTCTCTAAATACAACACGTAACAAGCTACACTGTCATTTTGCAGGTGTTCGTGTAACTACTTAAGTCAATGAATGTGATTTTAGACTTGTAAGGATCTCAAATCTTTACTCTTAAACCTTCCCATTATTAATGAATATCCATTTAAACAGCTCTCCCAACTCCCTTAAAACTGAATGCCAGACAGAGAGTTACCGTGGAACTGTATACGTTTTCTTTTTAATAAAGTACTATTCAGGATGATGATCTCGTGTGATATCTCTAGCAAGAGTGCAAGAGAGCCACTGTCCTTATCAGCACTACCTGTTATGATTTCCCAAAGATTAGTTTGTTTGTCTTGTTTTATTGAGACAGAATCTGACTGTGTAGCCCAGACTGTCCGTGAAACTCCTGGTTCTCTGGGATTTGTGACCTAAAGATTTAAGATTCTACATTTCCCAACGTAGCCTAAATAAAAGACAATTGTGGAAGGGCTTGCTTGCTACAGGGACCTCATGGGAGACTCTGCTGCGATGGCCCAGCACAAGAAGAAGCTGATGGAGCCGGTGCAGGGAGGCAGAAAGAGGACAGTCTGCAGCGGGGCATTGATCTGTCCCTTAGTAGCTGTGGGATGGTCTTAGCTAGGCTGCTGTAACAAAACAGTCTTGGACTTGGTGACTTAAACAGGAATAATTTTTTTCTTCATGTTCTAGAGGCTAGGAAACCCAAGACTGAGGTTCCGGCTGGTTTGACTTCTTGGGAAGGGCTCTCTTGCTGGTTTGTAATGACCCTTCGTTCTGTAAACCCAAGGAGATGCCGCAGAGGTCTCCTCCCTCTGCTTCCTTCCTTCGAGGACACGGGTTGCTCTCCTATCTGAGGGTTCACCCTCACAGGCAAAGTGCCGTTCAAAGGTTTTACCTCTGGGAACATCGCACTGGGTGGATCACAGCCTTGACCTGTGAACTGCGGGCTGGATGGTGAAGCTTCCAGTGACCGCTGAGCCTCGTTTCTCTTCTTCAGCTGCTCATTTGTCAGCAGAAAGAAAGCTATCTGTGCAGAGAGGGAAACCATGCAAATGGTGTCACATAATGTCTGTGCGCTGACGGGGGCTGAACCAGAGAGACCAGATGTAAAAGCGCCTGTTTCAGACTTCCTTCCCTCCCTCCCTCCCTCCCTCCCTCCCTCCCTCCCTCCTTCCCTTCCTCTTCCCCTCCCTCATTCTCTCCCTCTGTCTGCCTTTCCCTTTCTCAGTCAGAATAAGAACTGGACAGGGGACAATGACATCAGCCTTTGTTGCTACAGACACCCTGGGAAGGCTAGGCAGGGCTGCCATTGTTTCCGTTTTAGAAGACACCTTCTTAAAGATAGAGAGGACTTTGTGGCTCCTGAGTGTTTATCCTCATCCTTTGGGATCCTCCCCCAGCCCCCGTGGGCCCACTCTCAAAACAGCAGGACTTGTTTTTAGAAGCCACACCTGACTGTTTCCCTGAGAATCCCTCAGCACCAGAGTCTTACCTCTGCCGAGACCCTGCGGGACTGGCTGTACAACCTCCACTGCTCTCCGCCTCTCCTTTCTGCTCCTGTTGTCTGCTCTCCAGCACAGCTCCTCCTTGGGCTGTCTAGGTGATAATTTCCCCTGTGGCCTCCAGAGCATTTCGCCCCCAGGTGCCCCCTCCCCCATCGACCCTCATTCCTCTCCTCTCCCTCCCTCTCTTTGCTGTGGATGCCCCTCTGAGGTGGATCTCAGTGCCCTGGACCTAATTGCCAAGCTCTGATGGTGTGAACCTTCCACGGAAAGGCAACCCACCTTTATGCAGGCCCTGGTGCTTGCTGTCTCTGACATCACACACCTAGCCTTGGAAAAGGCACCTGTGGTTTTAGGTACTCAAAATAGGGTTGGGTGACTGGGTGGGGCAATGTCGTCTTTACTAGTGTGAGTTTCCTTCTACAAGTGCCCTCCCCGCTAGAAGCAGGGTGGTGCAAAGACTTCATTTGCTGTGCTATAGACTGCTTCGAGCTCCCCCCCCCAAAGGTAGCAGAGATTGCATTCCTGTGGCACACATCTAGGCCACCCCTTAAACAACCAGCTTCAGTTCACAGTGGAGAACACACACTGGCTGCTGCCTGGTTTCTAGGGAGGACCGGGATCTGTTCTCATTAGCGCTCAGGGTTACCGCAGCATGGTGGTGGTGGTGGGGGGAGATGGGGGGGGGGCGAGGAGGGCCTCCAGGCGCCTGTTATCCTTTCGCAGGCTGGACGTTTTTGGTTTGTTTAGTTTTGTTTTTGTCTGGCGGGCTCAGAAAGAGACTGTCCTACTTTCCCTGGGAACAACCACTGTAACGTTTTAAGAAATTAAGTCTCTGGAAAAGAAAAAAAAAAAAAAAAGAAAAAAAAAAAGATCTCGTTTGAGAGGGCTTGTAATGGCTCCTTGACCACATGCTGTGCCTGCCGATTTATAAGAGAGAAATATTACAGAAGTCGAGGGCTAAAGTTGGTGTGCACAGGCATTGCTTAAGAAGGGACGGATACTTCCTGGGGACAGTGCTCTCCCCTACTAGGGCCCCCAGCATTGATGCAATCTGGAGAGAAGCTGTCTGCCAGCCTGCTGCTTCTACCAAGCAAGCGGTGGCAGCCCATTCATCCTGCTCCACATATGCAAAGAGATATTCATCCTGCGGAGAGCCGGCAGGGCTTGGAGAGCGGATGGAAGGTCTGATGATGAACAGAACCTCCCGGGAGGGGGCGTCTTCCATTTTGCAGGCACCTCTTGAATGCTGTTCTAGAGAGAGAGAGGCTCACACACACACTGTCACTGTTGTCTTACCAGTATTACAGAGCGGTCCACACACAGGTCACCATGGTCTCACCAGGAAGACAGTCCTCTGGGCTATCTCAGAGGAATAGATGAGAGCATTCAGCCTACAATTTACAATACCCTTCCGTAGATTTTATATTATCAATGTTGTCTGTGGGATTGGATGCTCTCTGTCTGTCTGTCTGCCTGTCACTGATGGATCTACCTGGTTCCCGTTGGGATCTTACAGGTTAGCCGACGCTAAGTTACTCTCCTGGGAGATTTTTGGCATTTTAAGAGTTGACTGGAAGAATGGGGTGTCTTAGTTCTCGGTGCTGTAGAGCAAGGATGCGGTGGTTTCCGTGATGCGGTCTCCCCGTAGCCCGTCACCACAGCTGGGGATGGTGGTGCTCTGAAGCTGATGTGACAGATGTTGGTACTGCTTCACAACATCCTCATTCGCCATGGAGACGCTGCCAGGGCTCAGACAAGCACCATGCCCAGCTTTATGTGCTTGTATCCAACTGCGGTGAGCTTCTGACCCATGGGCTGGTGAAGGTCCGTTGTCCTGAACACCAAATCAGCCCCTCGAAGGAGGCCAATGATGGGGATTAGTGGAAAGAGTGAACCTCGGCTGAGAGAGAAGACCCCGTAGGGTGTCCAGCTCTGTTGTGCAATCGGTACCCACCATGGGGAAGAGCCACCGACCACGGAGGTCATTAGAGAGTTCTTGGCCTCCCAAAATGGGGGGGAGGGGAACAAAGTCTTAATAGGGTGGAGCTGGGGGAGGGGCTGAGATGGAGGGGAAGGTTGGTGGGATTTGAGGCGTGAATTGCGCATGTCCTACTTCATGGACTTCTTGTAGCATCATGCCCTGTATTGTTCTTTTCTTATCTTCAAGCCTCAGTTTACAGAGCGCCTGCCACCTTCTATAGGCAGATGAGAAACAACAGTATTTTTTTTTTTACCAGCTGGACTGGGATAGCACATGTAAGGTGGCCTGTTGGTTTTGGTGTGTTCTGGCTTCCACTTCAGCAGCTCAGTCCGGTAGGCACCTCCTGTGCTCCCTAGTCAGCAGATTCCGGGTGGGCGAGCTTGGCCGAAACGTCTCAAGTTCCGTGTGGTTTAGCGTTGGGAACGCGCTAGCAGTACCTGCTCCCTTTTGGTGTGTGTGTGTGTGTGTGTGTGTGTGTGTGAGTTAATCTCAGCTAATTAAGAGCAAAAAACTAATGTAGCCTCTAAGAAAAAGCCAAAGACAAAATGGAAGGTACTTCTCTTTGTTTTCCAGCCTGGGAGCAAAGGGGATTGCCCAATTTACCTAATAGAAAGCACATTTTGCTGAAGTAAGCTTGAATCTTCAATAATAAGGAATACCTTTTTCAGCAAGAGTACGTCCCTTATGATATTTAGCACATTTATACACGCAAAATTATAACTATTTTTCATTATCTGAATTCAGATTTTGTGGGAGGTAGTGTTCTTCATCTGCTCTTGTTCTGCTTTTCACAATCCCTCATATGCTGCCGGGCAGGAGCGCGCAGAGGCTCCTCCATCTTGTCTGAGGCCATTTTAGGTTTTACTAGAATTAGATCTCCTTGGAGAATCCCATGGAAAATTTCCCCAACTCTGTTTTAGGAACCTGAGGTCAAGATACCCCAGCTAACTTAGCTTCTGTTAAGCTGCTTGTGCTCGAAGAACCTCCCTCGGAATACCAGGATACACTTCTGCTACACTGGGGATCCGAATACTTGAGTACAGCCTCAGAGGGCTGGAATAAAGACTTCTAATTGGCTACAAGCTGTGTCTGAGTGCTCATGTCCCATAGGTTCTTGGTAACAGTATATATGGTTAAAGAAAAAAAAAACTCTGTTTTTTTTTTTTAAATTGGATATATTCTTTATATACATTTCATTTCCCTTTTCCTGGTTCCCCTCACCCCCCCCTTTTTTTTTCTTTTTGAGACAGGGTTTTACTGTGTACCCTGGCTGTTCTAGAACTCACAGAGATCCACCTGCCTCTGTCTCCTGAGTGCTGGGATTAGAGGCATGTGCCACTACTGCCTGGCCAAGAATAAAAAAATTTCAAGGCCACACCTATCACATAAATAGAAAACATGTCTCAATGATTATTTTCAACTGACCGAAGAGAGAGGACTAGAGAGATCTTAACTATTTCAAAAGTACACATATGTACATAGAGGCAATTAAGAAATGATGAGTTGAATTTGTTACTAGATCTGAGGCTAGATGCTTACGCAGGGTGGTAATTAATTGTACCACATGGGCAAAATTAGCTTGTATTTTCTATGGATAAGGACCATTTACAGTGCTGTTAGTTTTATGCAGCTTGCGGCAGTGCTGAAGTAGGTCAACAGCAATGAAAGGCACAGAAAGCCAGACACAGCCTCTGAGGGTACTCAGGAATCATTTTTGGCTTATTTCTTTACGTTCTTGTCAGCATCACGCGACTCTGTGTCTCAGGGCTCTTGCAAACACTTCTGGGACCTTTCAGAGGTCTTATATTTGTCCCACCTCATACATCCTTTCCCCGGGAGCCTTTTCTGACCTCCAGTCAAGGTCAAGTTCACTGTCATGCATCCTCATAGGACCACACTTCATTTATTAGAGGCAGTAATTTAAGTCTGTGCTGCATTGGAAGTCTCTAAGTCCTCAGGTGATCTGGTCCTGTTTCCCTCAGCTTCTCCTTCATTTTTCCTTTCTGTTTCTGGACCATGCCAAGTCCTTACCTAGGGACTCTATCTAGTCTGCTGTTCACTGCCCCGGGAAAGCTTTCCTTTCACTCTTTTCTTAGCAGGTGTCTTTTGATTCCCAAACTCCTCAATTCGAATGTCTGAGTGGCCTCTCCCAGCTTCTCAGGCCCACTGCCTTCCCTACCCATTTTCACTTTCTTTCTTTACATTCTTTAAATCCTGGGTATGGGGATTTAACTGGAAGGCTTTGAAGCACGCCTTTTATTTTTTTCTTTCTCAAGACAGATTGTCTCTGTGTAGCCCTGGCTGTCCCCTGGAACTTGCTCTGTAGACCAGGCTAGCCCTGAACTGCCTCTCTCTGTGTGCACCACCACTGCCGGGCTATCATGAACACACAACCACTAGGGTGTAGCACCGGCTCCTCTTGATTATGTTTCTGTTGCCATGTGGTTTCATACACTTGTGGAATACAGGGTGATGATGTCATACATAGAGACAATGCATAACAATCAGCTAAGAGAGATGGCTTTGCTGTCTCCTTCATGTCTTTGTGTTGGGACACTTTGAATCTCTCTCTCTCTCTCTTAAAATAAACTACATAATAAGTTATCGCTACTCCACGGTGTTGTAGAACCCAGGAAGCTGTTTCTGCTGTCTGCTTGTAGTTTGGTACCCACTGTTTTACAAGCAGAGCCCTCCCTTCCCGGCCTGACCTCTTGTGAACGCTGTTCCCCTCTGCTTCTGTGACGCTGACCTTTAAGCTCTTTGTGAGTGTAGCTGCTCTTTCCTTACCTGTACCTGGCTGTGTTCCCTCCATGCACGACTGTCTTGCCACGCCCATCTGGGGTGATGAAAATGGTGGGATTTTTCTCTTTTATGCCTGCATAAAACTCCATTGTGAATACGTACCACACTTTCTTTTCCCCTTCATCCACTGACGGACGCCGTGGTCGATTTGTGTCTTTGTCACTGGGATTAGTGCCACAATGAACGTAGTAGGCGCAGAGGTGCCTCTTGATGTATTGGCCTCATTTCGTTTGCCTATGTACCCAGTCCTGAGGGTGCTGCATCGTCTGGTAGTTGTATGTTTTTAGGTTTTGGAAGAACTTCCTTGTTATTTTCCATAACTGCGTACTAGTTTCCACCCCTAACCCACAGAGTCTAACAGTTCTCTTCCTCTAAGCCCAACCAGTGATTCACTTTCACACAACCGAACGTGCCATTGGATCGACGTGCGGAGACTGAGCCAATGAGATTGCCTTGGCTCTCTAAACCGGAAGAGGAAGTTACTGAAAGCAAAGTGGGTGGGATCTTCACAAGCCACACGAGCGGGTTGGATAAATACCAGTGACTGTCGAGGTCTGCGATGCTCCACAGACTTGTCTTCCTTCACTGGGACAAGATCAGTAACTGGTCATTGGCCAGATAACATCAGGGCTTTGAGTGCTGTCCAGAGCCCCTGTTCATGCGAATTTACTCATCCCAGCAGCAGCTCTGATCAGTGGTTATAGTGAACACCCAGAAGATGTATGGTAGACGAGCGTGGAGGGGCTTCCGATGTCTCTTGCTCCATGGTTCAGCTTGAATAAAGGGATAAAAGGGGAGAAGAGAACCCACTTTAAAGTTCTCGGCTGTACTTACACCCTGCACATGCACCGAACTAGGTTCTAGGAGCGTTTCGTATCTCTGATCTTTGCACCTTCTGGTGTGACCTTCTGAGCTTACGTAACGGGCTTCCTCAGGACCACATTCTGTCCCAAAGGGCCAAAGCCAGCATTTGGACTATCTCTTCATGCCTGCCAATTCTATAGGATAGGCTGTCTTTCTGTCCTTTATCCCAGGCTTTTACTTTACTAGGTAGCAAGGTTTCTAATCTACTAATGGGAACTTAGACTACATGGTAAGAAGCAACATGGTAAACATGTCATATTGTTCCAAAGTGACTTATAGATTTGAGTTGTTTTCCCATCGAAAGACTCTGTGTCCTTGAGAGATTTCCTTACTTGTGTTGTGCTTCATTGCATGAGGTTAACAACAGCCCTACACTGTTGAGTTGTTGTGAATATGAACAATGTCAGGATTGTTAAAAAGTGTCTTGTGACAATCAGGATAACAGCCTAATAGACTATTGCCTCCTGGAAACAACTTTCTATTTTAATAGGGGACTTCGGTAAACACACGCTCTGACCGCAACAGTCGTGGTGGGTCAGATATTTGGGGCCATCCAGATGGCAGTCTGTGAGCAGGTGGTCACTCGGTCTACCTTGCAGAGGAGGCTCTGCAGATCCCTGGTGGAGACCAGAGTTCTAGATGACTTGGCGACCACCTCTCTGGTCCCAAGATAGCAAGTTCTGCTTAAGCCCTGGCCACCGAGGACAAGCCAATAATAGTAATGCTGCATCCAGGAACTTTGCTTTAAACAATCCTTCTCCTTAATGGCTTTGCCCCCCGTCGTGTGACAGGTGTTTACATTATTAAGTAAAAGCGTTTAAACTGCGACCTCCTTGGTATAAAGGTGAAGGAGATTAAAATCCAAGCAGTGTTCTAGCCATTTAAATCAATGAGACTTGTCAGATCTGCAGCATACGAGCTTCTTAGAGGGCGCGGGCACCTATTGTTTTCCAGCGTCAACTAATATCTCAATGTGTGCATTTCCTCAACGTCTGGCCAGTCCCTGGGATGCTCGTTAAAGGCCGCTCTGTCTATGGCCTCTCTCTCTCTGCAGAAGCAGCATTAATTAATAGTTGACTAAACGGGGCTCTATAGCTGTGCGATGAGGGAGGGCGAGAGCTTGAGTTCCTGTGTAGAGGAATGACCTTCGGAAGAATCCCGAAGGTAGACTCTCTCGGCTAATCAGAGGCAGGGGCCGTGACTGTTGCCCTGCCTTCATGAGGGGGGAAAGCCAGGCTGCCTGCCTGTACCTATATTCATCCTTTCTCGATGGAGTTGCCCAGAAGAACTCATGTCTGCTAGCTACAGAAATCAAGTTTCTGAGTCTCTCTCTCTCATCCTCACCACCGCCCCTCCCCCCATAATGCTTATGCCACATATTAAAACATTCTTTCTCCCTCAATATTTAAACCTAGATTCTATCTATCATCAGTGAGGGAATTTTTTTTTCTAGACAGGGTTTCTCTATATAGTCCTGGTTGTCCTGGAACTCACTCTATAGACCAGGCTGGCCTCGAACTCAGAAATCTGCCTGCCTCTGCCTCCCAAGTGCTGGGATTAAAGGCGTGCGCCACTACTGCCCGGCTCTTTTTTTAGGGGAAAACTTTATTTAAGAAGGGCAGGTGGACTTTGAAAATCCAACTATTATTCCTTGAGACGTCTTTTCCTTAGTGATCTCTACTTGGTTACCGTAAGAGCCACTGAGCTACAGAGACCACTAGTCCTGCTTGATAGCTCTACAGGTGACTCAGATCTCTCTCTTTTTTTTATGGAATAGATTCATAATGGGGTCAGCTTGGCCACAGAGCAATGTTCTCTGGTGGTGTCGTGTGAGGGATTTGTTTCTCTTCGGTGTGTTGACCAGTCACAGAAGGTCTCCAGGTTGCACGTCCCTAATGCTGGAGAGATACAATACACCTCCCCTGTAGAAAAGCCAGTTCACTTTCTACCTCTGGGTGGTGTGAAGGTCTTTTCTCAACGAGTGACTTTGGGGATAGCTGTTCTTTGCTTCAGAGTAAAACCAGCGTCCTACGCGCAGGCGTGGGGCGATGCCAGAGTCTTTGGTTCTATGCAATTTTCTTGTCATGGAATGCAGAATATGATAGGAACAGCGGCGCGGGCATCACTAAAACTTGTCAAAAATGTAGAATCTCGTGCCCGTGGCCCTTGAGGAAAATAATACACCACCCTGGTTCCAGGTTCCCCGTGTGTACCCCACAGCATAGAGGGGGCTACTTTTCAAAACCATCTCACCCTACCACAGGGGTTTAAATCTGGCTTAGGGAAGAGTCCCATGATGCCACATCCCCAAGAAGGATGGAGTCTGGAGTTTTTCTGGAAGACAGTGGGATGACAAGAAATGCTCACGTTTCAGAGGACGATTCTGAGAGGAGAAGGGATGTTAAGCCTCTTCTCTTCAGAGCAAAGCATGAGCCCACTCATGGCTGGGAGAACCTGTTTATCTCCATAGTCACGGCCAGTCTGTCTGCCGTCCATCTACCTGGCCGTGTCCAGACCTCAAGGACCCTGTCACAAGGCTGAGGAAGCAGTCTTCTCAGAAAACACCTGTCAGACACAGGGAAGGTATGGCAGACAATGCCATAGCAGGAGTGCTGGACGATGGCTTGGTAGTTCCTTGATCATCAGGATTCTTGGGAAGGAGAGTCACACAGCCAAATACCATGCTCAGCCCGTCCTATGAGCTGGTTCTGCCGAAAGCAGCCACGGAACAAACACTGATAGCTTATGTGGTCTGGTCTCCACGATCCTGAAGCTTTTTGGCCATATAGACTTGGGAGGAGGGTTAGTTATTCATTCACGGATGTTCCTTACTTCCTAGGCTCCGAGCGCCCCCCCCCCATTTTGTAAGTGCTTATTGGATCTCTGCATGTGATGCTTACAAGCTCAGCACCCCACTCTGTCATACTGCACCCCTCAGACTCTGCATCTTCTTTAAGAATTGTATTTGAGAGTAAAAGTGGATGAGCAAGCCGATGGAAAGGGCCTGTTTCCACTTCGTCGGGACAACGGATTCTAATTCGAGTTCTGTCCTTATATTAGCATGGTCCAAAATAGTACAGCCACCGACGGACTCTAGATGGCTTTTGGGATGTGTGTGTGTGTGTGTGTGTGTGTGTGTCTGGGCCCTGCAGGTCACTCATAGACCACAAAGTTAGGTTGCAGGGAAAAAATGAATGAATGACTCTCTTATAGCAAAATATGAGATGGTTTGAGGCATCAGCTGTGTTGGAGAACAGTAGTATGGTTCATTAGGGACTGTCACCAGTGTTGGGAAGGAAGATTCCCAGCCAACTGTCCTGTTGTAGTTTGAAACGTGGTCGGGCATTCATACCCGCTCAGACCCACAGGCTTAGCCGCATTGACTCTCCTCCGCGTGACCTCATCTTCAGCGCTCTGTAGGGTGCAGGTGGACGCTGTCTCTCATCACAGGCAGGGTTTTCAAGAGTCGCTAATGAGCTTGTAAAGAACATATACCTTCTAGGGAACCGGCGCTCTTGCGGTTGCTTCCTGGGGCTTAAATAGCACCGTGCTTTCCAGAGATTTCAGGTGGGCGAGCGCTTGTGAACTGGTGGGTCATATGACAGGCGCTTTTGAATTTTTTTATTCTGGAAGCTAACTGCTGAAACTAAAAGTTAAAAAAAAATCATCTCCCTCTGTTTTATCTCGGGGAGAAGATAAAAATAGGGAGAGGTGTTTGGATTTGGCAGTTATCTGGGCCCTTTCAGACAGCCTGTTTTCCTTTTGAACGCTTCCGCTTCCGGGATTGCCTTCCCTTTGAGTTCATATTCTGTGTTCAGGTACCCTTTGTGCACGTCTGAATCATGTGTAACAAATCATCTTAATTACTCCGGGCCTCGCCTCCTCCTCTGGTTCTCATTTTCTGAAATCCCTGAAATGGTTATCAAATAAATGTGCGCTGTGCTGCAGCCCATGGAGACAGCACGCGGGCCCCAGCAGCAGCCAGAGGAATTTCAAAGTTAGTTAAAAGGCACAGGAGGAGAGAGGGAATTGAATGTGAACTGCCCCTGGTTTTCAGCCCGGAGACCCAGCGCTGACTAGACTCCAATTCCAAGCGAGTGGTTTGCTGGGCCGCAGCCCTCACAGCTTATCCTGGAGCAAGGGAGTGAGGAAGGCGGTGGGCCCAGAGTTCTCCTGTATTAGTAGGGTCCCCCGATGCTGTAGGAGGACGGGGACACATCCCAGAGACCGGGCGGGCAGGGAAATGAAGGAGCTGGAGGTGTGTGGTGCGGTTCTAGCTCACTAGAGTGGGGAATCGGAGACTGAGCGGGGAGCATTGGTCAGTGGGCCAGCTTTAGGCCCTGTTGGGAGTCAGAGCTTGGCCGGTTCACAGACTTTGCATCCAGGACTGGCTGGGCTTGCCTGGGCTTGCAGTTGAAACGTTGTTTGAAACAAGACCGACGAAGGATTGAGGGGGTCATGTTGTGATCCTGCATGAGGGGCAGTCCAAGGGGAGGTCATTAGGAGGAAGGAGCTGAAAGCAGAAAAGACAATGCAAGCAGGCAGCCGCTCAGAACCCTTCGTGATAGCGGTGTCTTTTCAGCAGGGAAGGTTCTGAAGAGCCTCGTCTATGGGGGGCGACAGTGGGTTGGAGTGGGTGAGGTGGTGGGTTATTGAGACTTGCCTTGCTCTTTCCAGGAGCCAGGGGACAGACAGGACGTGGCTGACTAGATGCTTGTGGTGTGTGCCTGCTCCCCACAGAGACACCAATGGCGAGGGATATCGGGTCCATTTTGAAAATGAAAGTTTCACAGTCCTGGTTGGGTGATAATTTGGGAATTACACTCAAGGATACTCTTGTTCGAGGTCGACAGCACATACGATTTTAACGTGAGGTTGATGAAGCAGGTCGCTTTAGGTTGACAAAGCCAGATGGCTCAGGCTACTAATTCTCATTTATACTCTGGCATTAACATGAATAAAATCCACTTTTATATCCAGACTGAATGCTTGTCTTTGCCCCCCAAATTCACATGTTGGAATCTGAATCCCCCCCACAGCCCCCAATGTGATGGTAAACAGCGATAAGGCTTTTGGGAGGTAAAATGGTCTCCTGGGATTAATTAGTGTCTTTCTAAAAAGGCCAGGAAACTAGTCATTTTTCCCCATGTGAGGACGCACTCAAGAAGCCTGCAGCCTTCAAACGGGTGGGGGGGGCTTCCCTAGTCTCTGGCCAGGCTGGCACCCGCTTCCAGAACTCTGAGACATGAATTTCTGTTGCTTATAAGCACGAAGTCAATGGTGCTTTGTTTTTTAACTATCCAAACGAATACAGTTTGCTATCATTCACATTTGGGGGTAGGAAATTAGACGAGAGAAATCAACCACTTGAGGTATAGCGCTAAGCTGGCATTGTGATATCTCAGCCACGGGTGGGATTTATATCCTTTTAGCTCAACGTGTTTAAGAATTTGATTTCTTAATTTTAATTTTATGCATGTATGTGTTTTGCCTGTGTGTGTAGCACATGTGTGCCCGGTGCCTGCAGAAGCCAGAATAGTGTGTTGAATCCCCTGGACTTGGAACTACAGACGCTGATGAGCCTTCCTTTGGGTACCAGGAATTGAACCCGGGGCCCCTGGAAGAGCATCTAGTGGTTTTTTTAAAAATCAATTATTTTCTTTATTTACATTTCAAATGTTATCCCCTTTCTTGGTTTCCCCTCTGAAAACTCCCTATGCCATCCCCCTCCCCCTGCTCACCAACTCACCCACTCCTGCTTCCCTGTCCTGGCATTCCCCTATACTGGGGCATCCAGCCTTCTCAGGACCAAGGGCCTCTCCTCCTTTTGATATCCAACAAGGTCATCCTCTGCTACATGTGCATCTGGAGCCATGGGTCCCTCCATGTGTACTCTTTGGTTGGTGGTTTAGTCCCTGGGAGCTCTGCGGGTACTGGTTGGTTTACATTGTTGTTCCTCCTATAGGGCTGCAAGCTCCTTCAGCTCCTTGGGTCCTTTCTCTAGCTCCTCCATTGGGGACCCTGTGCTCAGTTCAATGGTTGGCTGAGTGTCTCCTGTATTTGTCAGGCACTGGCAGGGCCTCTCAGGAGACAGCTATATCAGGCTCCTATCAGCAAGCACTTGTTGGCATCCACAATAGTGTCTGGGTTTGGTGATGGTCTATAGGATGGATCCCCAGGTGGGACAGTCTCTGGATGGTCTTTCCTTCATTCTCTGCTCCACGCTTTCTCTCTGTATCTCCTCCTGTGGATATTTTGTTCCCCCTTCTAAGAAGGACCAGAGTATCCATACTTTGTCTTTCTTCTTGAGCTTTGTTTAGCACGGAGCTGCCTCTCCAGTTGAGGAATTTAAGCAGTTTGATGCATATGTTTTTTCTATGCATTTGAAAGTGAGTCTCACTTTCTTTGGGAGGTACGCATTTGTTATTTCTATACTGTTTGTTTACTCTGCTGTTAACTCTTGGGGTGGGGGGAGTCACTCCCTACTCCACTGTCTGTGTGTGTAGGGCGTGGCTTCATAAGGCCAGCACTCAACGGCTCCTCTGTCACAGCTCCTTTATTCTTGCAATTCTCTTTTCTCATCTCCGCAAGAAAGGAAACCTGATTACCTATGTGTAAATTCGGGCACAGTGGCCTAGGGTAGTAAATTCAGCCTTTTTATTTTCTCTTAGGACTTTTCCTGTTTTCAGAAGGCAGTTTCTATTTCTCTACCATAAACCTGACGAGATGGGGCTCTCATGGAAGAGTCTGTGTCTGCCGTGGGGGCAGGATCATCTAATTTAGGAACTGACATCCTGGGTCAACAGACCTAAAGCCATAACGAAGCTGACATTTTTATTCCTCTACTGGGCTCTTCGCTCTTTGGATCAACTGCTTCCTAACTAGAGAGGAACACTGATCCTTTGTAAAGTCCAATGGTAAGGGTTTTTAGACAACTTTCCTCATTATCACAGGTACCTGGAGGAATTTACTTATATAGAGAACAGATCTTGGCTTGTGGTTTTGTAGGTTCTAGTTCAGAGCTGAGTGGGTGTGGCTTTGGGCCTGTGAGGGAGGCAGTTGTAGGTGGTAGAATGTACTCCTAAGGATCCAGGAAGCAAAGAGGACGCGCCTGGGGTCCTACAGTCTCCTTTGAAGACATGTATCCAGTGATCTAAAATGTCCCACTAGCTCCTGCCTGTTAGTTTCTACTACCTCCCATGGTGGCACTCCAGTGACCAAGTCTTGAATACATGGACTTTGGCCAAACCATAGCAGTGACTATCCCACAGTTTCTCTGAGGAAGCCACTTTTTCCACCTCCTAGTCAGCTGGTACTAGTTAGTGTCATTTGACTTCCCACAGTGACTTCCCCTTGACTATGATTAGCTGAAAGAAGAACAAGACATGGCTAGATCCAACGAGGCACAGTAAGGTTCTTTTGTTGTCGTTGGTTTTTTTGAGACAGGGTTTCTCTGTGTAGCCCTGGTGTCTTGGGACTTGCCCTGTGTAGATCAGGCTGGCTTCAAATTCAGAGATCCACCCATCTCTGCCTCCTAGTGCTGGGATTAAAGGCCTGCGTGACCACTGGCCAGCTCACAGTGGGGTTCTTATCAAGGAGGATGCAGAAAGCACTCCGAGTTTAGAACCGCTGATGGTCTCCTGTCAGAATATGAAGTCAGGCCATGAATGATGAATGCAGGAGGATATATGTTTACATGCAGGAGGATCACCATGGCTTTGAGGCTAAGCTCCACTGTGTTGTGAGTTCTAGGCCAGCCTGGGCTACAGAGTTAGACTAGGTTTCAAAACAAAAGAAAACAAAAACAAAATGAATTACCCAAAGCAAGCAAGCAACCAACCAAAACCCATAAATCCAAAAACCGTAGAGAAACAATCCTGGTCTCCTGATGCCACATCTGGATAAACTCAGGAATCATGTGCAGCTGGGGCTAATATTTCCTTTAGACTTCTCAGCTCAGGTGAACCAATTAATTTCCTTTTTGCCTAAGCAAATTTTGGTAATTTTTTTTGCTGCTACTTGGAATGGTAAATGAGCCACTCTTCATATTATTTTTACATTGTTAGCTTTAATTAATTTTAGAAGCTCCCAAATCTCCTCAATAGTTTACTTTAGGTCCCAGGAGCTAGAGACAACTTTGGAAAGTATTAATTCATCACAAGGAAGACAGCTAGATTATGACATCAAGAGATTAATTATCATGGGTCCCTCTCATTGCTTATTTCTTTTATGTGCTTGTTTGTTACGTTTTTTGGAAGCAAGTATAATGTGATACTTAACCCAGGCTAGCGTTTAATCAAAACCTTCAAAATGTGATAGGCTCATTGTTTTCCTTCTGATTAACTGGAGAAGAGTCAATCTTGTTCTTTAACATTACAATAACCATCAAAAATACGCCCAGGAAAACAACAAACCCCTTAGGGAAAGTTATTTTAGTTGCGAGCCAAGATAAATGGCTAGGATATTTGACTGAGAATTCCTGTGGAGATGAACTATAACCAGAGGCCTGCTGTCTTAAGGTTTTACTGCCATGAACAGACACCATGACCGATGTAAGTTTTATAAAAGACAACATTTAATTGGGGCTGGCCTACAGGTTCAGCAGTTCAGTCCATTGTCATCAAGGCGGGAACACGGCAGCATCTAGGCAGATATGGTGCAGGAGGAGCTGAGGGTTCTACATCTTTATCCAAAGGAAGCCAGGAACAGACTGGGCATGCTCAGGCATCTAGAGGGAAGATCTTCAAGCCCATCCCCACAGTGACACACTTCCTCCAACAAGGCCACACCTTCTAATAGTGCCACTCACTGGGATGAGCATATAGAAACAGCACAGAGCAAGAAGGACCTTTCAGCGGTGTGGAAATAATCAGTGGTGATAAAGAGTGAGCCATGTTCAGACAGAATTATTATTGGGAATTGGCTACTCACAGAAACTACGCTTCCCAGCATCCTTTGCAGCTAGATGTTGTCATGTGAGTGGTCAGCAATTTGAGGGCAAGACATAAAAACTGTTCACTTTCTAATATATTAGAATACATGATTCTAAAATATTATATATTAGAATATATGAGTTTCCGCCCTCAAACTTGGCCTTTTCTTTTCTCCTGGTTTCTTGAAACCGAGTCTTTGTACGTAGCTCAGGCTACCCTCCTGCCTCTGCCTCCAGCTTCTTGCTGGAGTGCTAGGATCCCAGTCAATCTTGACTTTCTTGAATAAGTCTCCCAAGCACCTTAGGATGGTTGACTGAAGTTTAAAAAATAATGTTGGAAAACCTTGTAAGAAAACATTTGGTGCATTTAAAATTTTGAATTTTGAAGAGAAACTGCTTGAAGAACTTAAAACCGGTTTAAGAAAACAATACTTTAATTTCTTAAAGGTCATATATTTTAAAACTTTGTTCACCACCACCACCAAATAATCAAAATTTCTACCAGGTAAACTAACCAGTTGGACAGCAACAGTACTAGGCTGTACCAGATTGTTATGAATATTGGTCCAATAATTTCTGCCCTTAACATTTTAAGACAGACCTAAAAATTACAATTCTTATGGAAAATCTTCTGATTTATAAGTGTGGTCTTACCATTAGCGGAAATACCCGACAGTGGGGAGATAGAACCTGACCACCTCCAGTGGATGGGCATGGTCCCCGTGGGGGGATGGGGCCACCCACCCATCTCAAAAATGTTAACCCAGAATTAACCCTGTCTAAAGGAAAGACAGGGACAAAAATGGAACAGAGACTGAAGGAAAAGCCATCCAGAGACCACCCCACCTTGTGATCCATCTCATCGGCAGACACCAAACCCCCAGACACTATTGCTGATGCCAAGATGTGCTTGTAGACAGGAATCTTGTATGGCTGTCCTCTGAGAGGCTCTGCCAGCATCTGACTAATACAGATGTAGATACTCATAGCCAGCCATTGGACTGAGCCCAAGGATCCCAATGGAAGAGTTAGGGGAAGGACTGAAGGAGCCTGAGGGTATTGCAACCTTAGGAAGACCAACAGTATCAACTAATCCCACCCCTCAGAGCTCCCAGGAATTAAACCACCAACCAAAGAGTATACATGGGCTGGCCCATGGCTCCTGCTACATATGTAGCAGAGGATAGCCTTATTTGGCAGCAGGGGGAGGGGAAGTGCTTGGTCCTGTGGAGGCTTGATGCCCCAGAGAAGGGGAACACTAGAGGGGTGAGGCAGGAGTGGGTGGGTAGGGGAGCACCCTCTTAGAGACAAAGGGGGGATGGGGTTGGGAGGGTTCATGGAGGGGAGACTGGGAAAGGGGAAAACATTTGAAATGTAAACAAAACGATTAATACATTTTTAAAAAAATGATTATTACATTAAAAAAAAATGAACAACACTAAAATTTTGCCTGGGTCAAACAGGCCTGAGGGTTGAAGCCAGTCCCTGGGTGGTGAGCTTCACCATTATTGTAAGTACCAGTCATGTGGTTACTGTCCTCTCTTCTTCATTAGGAGGCAAAATAACTTACACAGATGATGAGCTCCAAAGGAGGGACGGATGAGAGCTGCACAATGTAGTTGCCAAGGTAACATCTTGCTGATCAGAAAGGGATGGCAATGGAGTTTTAGGCAGACACAGTGGGAGCGTGCAACATAATCGCCCTCCATCTTCTCTCTCTCTGGAAGATCGGTGGGAGTATGGATGTGGGTGCCTGAGAGGCAGACAGAAGCAGGAAGCAAGTCCTTCCCCACTCGGAGAGACCCGGCCAGACCTCCTCAACTAGCAACATGTGGAAGTCATCCCATTTAATCTTTCTATTTGCTAGCGATGAATCAATGAACTCTGATAGCCGCTGTCCTGAGCTTGCATCCCAGGAGCTGTGGATGAGCTATTGAAAGCTGGATTTTAGTCAAGGGAAGTTAAAGCATGTTTTTTTTTTTTTTTTTTTAAAGCAATGTGAGAAAAAAGATTGTATTAAATAATGAGAAAATATGAAGTTTTATGAGATCATCATCAGGTTTCATTATTGATAGGTTGTTAATATTAATTAATATTATAAATTGTATTATTTGTTTATTGTAGAGTTTATCTTAGAGTTAAATTTATCTTAGCCAGGGTTTCTATTCCTGCACAAGCATCATGACCAAGAAGCAAGTTGGGGAGGAAAGGGTTTATTGAGCTTACACTTCCACACAGCTGTTCGTCACTAAAGGAAGTCAGGACTGGAGCTCAAGCAGGTCAGGAAGTAGGAGCTGATGCAGAGGCCATGGAGAGATGTTTCTTACTGGCTGACTTCCCCTGGCTTGCTCAGCTTGCCTTCTTATAGAACCCAGGATTACTAGCCCAAGGATGATGGCTCCACCCACAATGGGCCCTCCTCCCTGGATCACTAATTGAGAAAATGCCTCACAGCTGGATCTCATAGAGGCATTTCCTCAAGGGAGGCTCCTTTCTCTGTGATACCTCCAGCTTGGGTCAAGTTGACACACAGAACCAGCTAGTACATGAGGGTCCGAGAACTTGGGAACAATCCACTCTGAAAACTAAGTTTGAGTTTGCAAAAGCTTTCTTTATCAAATGCTTGACATATCAGGGAGACAACTGAGTTCAGGATCCGAACCGTGCCAATGAAGGGTAGAGGAGAACAACTTTTAAGACAAAGCCCACTGACGGGGTGGGGTGGGCATTCCACCGGGCTCATGAACACATTGGGTATCCCACACCTGCTATTTTAGGTGGTCTCCTTGATGGATCAGTCTGGATCAAGGCCAGCCTATCAGAGCTCATTGGCAGCTGTGGTTTTGGCCCTGGCTGGGAGCCAACCAGTGATGCCCAGTGTGGACTACTGCGGCTTAGACACATCTGGAACAACTGGGCCAGATGTTGTTTCTGGGAATTTTTACCTTCGTACAAAATGGAGACTATATACCAGATGGAATCTCTGTAGCTATGGAGGCTTTCAACAATTAAGGTTTATACCAACCTATTAATAAGAAAACCTTTGGTTTTTATTTCACTTACTTGAAGTTGTACTTTATTTTTTGTTAGAGATTTGCTTTATTTACATTTCAAATGTTATCCCCTTTCCAAGGTACCCCTCTGAAAATCCCCTATCCCATCCCCCCCACCCCACTGCTCACCCCCTGCACTCTATTTTTTACTATAAAACAATGTGATGCTTGCTCTAGGGTGTTTTTGTTTTTTTGTTTGTTTTTTGTTTTTTTTTTGTTTTTTGTTTTTTTAGAGGAAGATCATATGTCAGTGTATTGCCAGTACAAAGAGATGCAAATCTTAGGCGACGGGGGTGGGGTTGGGGTGGGGTGGGGTGGGGGGTATGCTTACTTTGCCTTTTGTTCTTATCAAATGCCCCCTTGTTAGCTATATTGTCTTGGCCCGTGGCTTGAGAGGGGCCTTCTTCCATTGTATAAAGAGTTCTGAGGTTGAGAGGGGAACCTTGCTTGCTTTGTAATGGAACAAATTATAAGATGGTTCACAGTCAAATATTTTCCAATCCCAACTTCTCCTAGACCATCCCCCAGCTCCCTGCTCATTCAACTTCATTTCCTTCTTTTCCTTTCGTCTTTCCTTCTTCTTCCTTCTCTCTAGCTTCCCATAAATAGAGGCAAACAAGCAAACACCACAATCCCGAGGATGAGATTGTAAATTCCATTCCAAGGATCCACATAAAAAACTGGGTGTGGTCCAAAGCTTGTAATCCCAGTGTTGTGGAGGCAGAGGCAGGTAAGTCTTTGGGGCTCGTGGCTAGCAGGACTAACCTACTCTGGTCATTCCAGGCCAATGAGATACCTTGTTGTAGACAGAAAACAAGTGAGTGATTCCCAAAGAATGACATCTAAAGTTGTTCTCTGACCACCATATTTACACACACACACACACACACACACACACACACACACACCAAACATACACACACACACACACACACACACACACACACAAACACATACACACAAATACACATACATACCAGGCATACACACATACACACACACACATACCCACCCATATGCAACACACACACATCTACACAATACACAACACACACCTACACACATGCATTCATGCAAATTAATGACCAAGATCATGTGCAAGTATTTAGAGTCTCAGCCTAACACCTCTGAGGAAGTCCTAGCCAGTGGTTACCTTTAGGTTAAAGCTGTGGCATCTCAGGCACCAAAAAAATAGTCTGGAAAGCTCTAACCTACATGTACAAATCTACGAAGAAAGGCTATCTTGGGATCATCTGAGACATAATTTGGTGCTGAGTGTCGTGTGGGAACACACTGGTCATAGTGGTTGGAGGAACGTGTGGGAGGAGGGAAGGCAGCTAGTTGGTGCCTAGTGGGATCTGTAAGGATGATCCCTGTAGCAGTTGGGCACCCAAGGTCACAGCTTCATTACAAGGTGCATCTTAATCCTTATTCCAGGACAGCCACTGTGAGTCACTGCTTCCTGATTGTGTGTAACGAACATCAAGTGTAGCGTGACTCCTGTCCGCTCTCGTGAACTTGCCCGGCCAGTGCCTGGCTCACACTCAGAATAATACTTTGTAAAGTCAGTTCTAGACTCTCACAGTGGGAAACAGACACATTCTCTTGACTATATTCTTTGTGGTCTCCACATTACACTTACTTTCAATTTGGCCTTTGTGCTGGCCAAATCTCCTTTAAACCCAGTGGCAAAACCACCATCGGTGAAACCCAATTTCTCTTGTAGGACTTATAAAAAGAAACGCTTAAAATCTTGCTAGTGGCTTCACCACCAGCAAAAGCCATTTCTCTTTTAATTCCTTCTTGCCAATGATTCTGTCTTCTTAAGCAGGTCACTTTTCAGGCTGGAAGTCACCCCCAAATCCTGAAATATCCTACATTTTCCACATATTAATTCCAGAAAGTTTCCGATTGCATATGCCTTGGTGTGGACTACTATTTTTTACTGACACTTTCCTATGACCTTTTGAGCTGTCTAAATAATTTCAGTATTTACCAGAAAACAATAAGAAGAAATGGAAGTAATGAAGATGCCTAAAAATCACATCTCAGTACTACCACAGCTCTTAGTTTCCTGTAGCATGGTAAATCACTCATTTTTAAAGACATCTCTAGCTGCACAGAGTCTATGGTAATATATATATAGTAGGCTTGTAGATTGAAAAAAAATCAATGAATATGACAGCTTGTCAAAATAGTAGGTATGACTTTAAAATAATGAAATCAACTAAACCCAGCAGATCTTAGATGTTCAGATGCTTACAAATCTTGTGGGCACAGCAGAGTTGTACCTCCCTGTGTAAAATCTTGTGCTCTGTCTCCATAACTATAGGCTTAGCTGAGCCAAGGAGATAGTTTTTCAAGATCAGAGGGCAGAGAAATGAGCTCGGGGTCTCTGACCTTACTCTGGAGAGTCTCAGGCTGAGAGGCCTGTGGGAAGAATTACCATTCTAGTCTGTCCAACTTGGTGAGACTGTTAATCATTCCTGTTAATTGACAATATTTAGAATCGTCTAGGAGACCGAAGAACACCTAGAGGTGTGTCTAGGATGAAGCTTCCAGACACAAGTAATTGAGGAGGACAATCCTACCCTGAGTGTGTGCAGTATCATCCCATGGGCTGGGGCAGAAAGAAAGGAGAAGAGGAGGTGACACTGTCCCCGTCCTGTTTCCTGGTGTGCTATGAGGTCACAGCTTCTGCTACACACTCACCCCTCCCACCATGACACCGTGTCTTCCCCACCTGCATGAACTGACATTCTTGGAAGCCGTAAGCCAAGTAACTCTTCCCACTGGTCTGTTTCTCTCAGGTATTATGGTGACACGGATGGAGAAGTAGCTGATGTGGTTGGTCAGCCTAAGGCAGCACGGGCGGCCTTTGCACCAACACGAGCATCCAGAAAGAGGCCGTGATCCAGAATAATTTTTCTCTTGGTGCAAACTGCTACTATCAGAGTCGTGCCCTAGGTCTTCATCGTGTATTTTAATACTGAAGAACTCTTCTAGTGTAAAGCGACAGTGCATTGGGAGAGAAGTAGATGGTGAAGTCACATCTCCTCTCCCTTATATCTGGATATGCGAGTTCATGTGCATGGTTATGCTTCTGAGTATTTGCTGGTATTATCAAAAGACCTTCTCAGACTGGATAAATGTCATTTTCTAACATTTCATTCAGATAGCCTCTTCCCATAATTTTCTTCTCCAAACTGAAGTACAACAAAATATACCTGTGTCATTATTTATAAGTAATGTACACGACCTTATTCTACAAAGAATGTGGGTTTTTTTTTGTTTTTGTTTTTGTTTTCCAACATGCCCAGAGAAGGACAAAAGAGGACTTGGAGTCAACAGAGAGCAATAAAACGAGTGTCTTACTTAGTTCTTGCTCTCATACACTTGTAAGAGGAGGATGTGAATTTGGTTGTTATTTTCTGATTCCCCAAAACAATATAAAAACACGAACCATGAGAAGGGTTGGGCTCTATTGTAAGGTTTAAAAACTAGGCTTTTTTTTTTTTTTTTTTTTAAAGAAAACCCTTGCTAAATCCAAGATCTGAGAGGAGCTTCTCCGTGTGCTTTTTAGCACATGTGCATGAGCGGCCGAGGGAACACGTGTTCATTATACCCACACTGGTTACCTACTTAATATCCCCCAACAGTTTTTAAACGTTACTCAAGACCGGGAGATAAAAATAAAACTGCCAACTGCCTCTCACTCAGAGCAGCCGGAATGAGGTGCTAAAGCAAGACAATGGACCACTTTGTTTCAGCTCCTCAGATGAACAACGACAACAACAACCCTGAATTGTTCCCTTATACACACAAAGCATGAATTTGTGGGGCATCTATAGCCATGAATGGGCGGTTTGTCTTTTGTCGCCTTTATACATTATTTATCATAAATGTTTGATAAGGATTATATGGCTGAGAGTTCACCGTTGCGTTTTTCTTCCTAGCAAGAACCCAGAGTACAGATAGCCTGCAGCCAATACAGACGGATCGGACGGCTTGTCAATCAAACTGTCAGAGTCTGTCTATATTGGAGCACTTATCACTTGTTGTAATGGACGGCTATGTCCCTGGCACAACTGCATCCTCTTTCAAGGGCAGGAACTGTGTCCTTTGCATCCTTGCATTTGTGGCATGCAGCGTAATGTCTGAACTACAGTATGCGTGTACTATGTGTAATAGACTGTCGAACTGAATCAATTTAAAAGCTTTGTGCTATCCTTCAGTGCTACTGGGCAAAGATAAGAGCCCCAAGGAGACAAGGGAGGGAGCACAGGCTAGGCATGCTTGGGAGGGAGCGAAAAGGCAGGCTCAGGAGGGACCGGAACACGGAGCCACAATCTGAGGGAGGAAGCCCAAAGGTGTATTCTAGAGGGTGGCAAGGGGGTCCTGAGTCAGGCCACATGGAACACGAACTGCTTAGGATGAGAGGGAACAGGGCGGGACATGTGGGTGGGTGTGGAAACAGCAGTCTTTCCCTGTGGTCAGGTCTTGGCTAACATCATTTCCTCATCTCTGAACTGCAAGCTGCTGAGGCTGTGGGGTACGCATGCGCATGAGTGCTTCTTTGATGTGCTTTCAGAAGTGTTTGCCATAGGAGTTGTGGGAAGAAACTAGGAGTGGTAGGAAGAGGAAGCCCTTCTCTTGGCTGGTACTGTGGTAGCAGGGAGCAGTCATGGGCATCTGGACCCCACATGGCCTGGGCTTCTGCTTACTGCTCAGCACTTGTTGTTAATGGTTTCCATCAATCCTGGCATTTTGGTGTTCACAGGCCTTTGCAATCTCCTTCCCTTGACGTTCTGAGCAACAGAATAGAGCAGTGTTGAACAATGCTTCTTCCATAGCTAGGTTATAACAGATTTAGACTTTTTATTTGCCTGAAGACCCTACCATCTTTTGATTTACATGCTTTGTTACAGCAAGAGACCATGTTTATAAGAAGAAACTGAAAAGAGATTCTGTCCAAACGTCAGTGAGGAACCAAGGTCTTACAGTCTACAAGGAGTCTAGTCCTGCAAGCATATCCTTCCCCATTTGAGCCTTCACATGGGGAAAGCCTTCTCAATTGCAGCCTGTGAGAGGCCCTGCAGCAGAGGCCCAGAAGACCCAATGCATGGATTCTTGGTCCATGGAAATGTGAGATTTTTAAATATAAAGGAGGGCCAGATTGAGGTTAATCAGCTTTTAACGTTGTGTTGGATAGGTAGCCCCAATAAGTACCTGAAGCAGATGATGTGCAAACAGGAAGGGTTTATTCAGCTTGTGGTTGGCTGGATCTATTGCTTGAACTGGATGGTGGTGAGAACCTGTGGAGTAGCAGGGCACTCACTTTACAGCAGGCAGGAATCAGTGGAGGACAAGACATATCTTTCTGGTCTCCCCTCCCAGTGTCCTACTTCTTCCAGCTTGGAAGACCCAGAACTCCCAATAGCGCTGTGCTATGATCCCATTAAGCACTAATCTATGATTTATGTCAGGGCACCTAGGATCCAGCCTCCTCTTAATAGTGTCACCAGCTGATGGCCAAGTCTTCCAGACATGTGCCCTTTGGGGGACACTTCATAGCTACACAATACAAGCCATTACGTTTTGAGACAATATGTTATACAACAGCAGTTGGTATTGAGTACATGGCAGAACTCCCTGCCCCAACAGCAGTAGCAAATGTGTTGTGGCTGTGCACTTTGGGTGGGAGGTTCTTACCTTTCACTCCTCCAGCTCTTAGGATACTGACATGGCTTCCTGCAATGGTTGATCTCTAGGTAAGCCATTTCCCCCACAGTCAGTGCTTTGAATCTTTATCAGCTTATTTCCTCTGTCACTGCCCCTCTGTCTGAAATATGTGAATAGTTTCTGATATAGCTAACTACATTAAACAAAACCAAAAGATTTTTAAAAAATTATTCCTTTGAAAAATACATCACAGTATTCTTTCTATGTTTTTAATCGATACATAATCAGTATATGTATTCATGGGCTACTGAGCGACATTTCAACACATGCATACAACGCATAAGGATTAGGCCAAGAGAGTTGGAATAGCCTTCTTTGTGGTGAGGATATTCAAAACCCTTCTTAGTGTTTATTTTACATTTTTGTTTTGTGCCGATGGGGATTGAACTGGGAATCTGGCACAGGCTGGGCAATGGCTGTACCACTGGGCTGCATCCCCTGCTCTAGTATCTGTGTTTGACTATACAGTTAGTTGTTTTCAACCATAGCTATGTGACTATTCTATCATTAGAAATTCTCTCTCCTCCACCTGCATCATAGTACATTAAAGTTATTCTTTTTATATGGGGGGCCGGGGAAACATGAGATGCAACTTCGAGAATAAAAGCTTTATTAAAGTGAATAAAGGCACGCTCCACTGCAGGCCTTGGTTCGGAAGAGAGGTCAGCATCAAAAGGCGGAGTCCCCTGTGCCGCGCTCTTTGGGCATGGTTGGGTTATCTCTTGCCCACCTGCAGGCAGCGTAAGGGATTTGGAGCAGAGCGTAGTGGTTTCTTCTCTGTTTTCCTGCGGGAGCCCAAGGAAGTACAATCAGCCAAGTGTTCCCTATAACTAGAGTGAAATATGATGCTGGGTAGAAGGGCAGACTCCTGACTCAGCAGGTGAACAGCCAGAATGACTTCCTTCCCTCTGGAGACTGCAGAACTAGAAAGAACTAACGTCAGGCCAGAGCAGCCCTTGATGAGGTACTACAGAGAGAGAGAGAGAGAGAGAGAGAGAGAGAGAGAGAGAGAGAGAGAGAGAGAGAGACTAGTTAGAGACCATCTCTACCCACCCACGGAAAAACCCACATAAGAGAATGAGACACACTTATCCCCCTGGAATGCTGGAGGGAGGAGGAGGAGCCATTCAAGAAAACCACAGGGGCAGAAAATGAGATAGTTTATCTGAAAAAGGAAAAATGAGCTCAAGTGCGTTTGACGTGTGGCCAGAAATGAAGACAAAGACAAAGCAGCAATGTGCACTCGGCACCAGAGAATGCCTTTCGTCCCGAGATCTCAATGCCGGGTCAGCTTATTAATGGACTCGTGAGATGGATACATCACGACTCATTCTTACCTGGCACTTTCTCCTAACATTTGCCAAGCATCGTCTACTTGAAGAGACAGTCATTACCCAGATGAGGCAGACGCGGGTGTGGCTATTCTTGTTTGGTTCATGAAAACTGACCCTTAGAGAAGTCTGGTCAGGGAGGGTGAGTCAGAAATTGAGATGGTAACAAAGTCAGGACTTGGGACTCTGTGGCGACAGCTCTATTGTTGTAGTGGTTGGTTCTTCTGGGCACTTGGTGCATGAGTGATGGCCACCAGGTATCCATTGCTTTATCTTGGAACCTGGAAATCAGAGGGACATTGCAGATGGGAGTAAGGATTTTGAGATTACCCTGGATTCTCTGGATGGGTCCAGTGTAATCTAGACCCATGTCTGGGAAGACAGGAAGTAGGAAGGTCAGGGAAAGAGGCAAGATGGCGGAGGGACAGACTGAGGGTAGCTCTCTTTAGAAGCTAAAAGGGCTCTGACAGCCTTCTGACTACTCACATCAGACCTGGGTTTCAGAACTTACTTGGAGTTGTGTGCAGCAGCACCATTTGTGGTAATCAGTTACAGCAGCTGTAGGAAGCTGGTATTGCATCTTCAAGTGTGGAGGTCTACAGGGCCCCCTCACTTCACAGACTCACTTTCTTTTTTTTGTGTTTCCGGATAAAAAGAACTGAAGAGGCTTTTTCTTTTCTTGCAAGAGCCACTTAGGTATATATTTATGGAAATCATGGATGTAAGGCTGCTAGATCATGGCCACATCAACAGTAACAATAAGGGGAAAGTTCTCCGACTCAGTGCCGTGACAAGTTTTGAGCCAGTGCCCCTTCTCTCTCGGCTCTAAGAGGTAACAGTATCTTTGGTTTATAGATGGGGAAATGGAGTCACAGAGCACCATCAGTTGAACGTCAGGTACCAGATGTTCTCACACGTGTGTATACAACAAGTTGAAGTCATTCTTTTCGGAGACCCCGATACGTCACTGAAGGAAGAGAATGCAGCTTATGTGAAGACGGACACACAGAGCTAATGGGCTCTGTCTCCTCCAAGAGGCAAGGGGAGGCACCTTCCCTTCCCTTTCTTTTTTACATGCTGTAGCTGCCAGCATCAGAAGTTAATATTTGCCCTACATTTTTTTTTCTACAAAAGACGTCCTATTGAAATTTCCCATTGTACACTTCATGTCTTTTCCTCCAGAAACAAGAGTGCAGAGGCTGTGGCCTGTGAGGGAGAGGAGCTGAGGGAGTGAAGACTGGAGGATCAGAAGCAAGAGGAGTCTCTCCTCTCCCCTCCCCTCCCCTCCCCTCCCCTCCCCTCCCCTCCCCTCCCCTCCCCTCCCCTCCCCTCCCCTCCCCTCTCCTCTCCTCTCCTCTCCTCTCATTTTATTTTTTATTTTTTGAGACAGAGTCTCCACATGTGGTCCTGACTGGCCTGGTCTATCAGATCTGTAAAATGATTTAAATTTATATTCTGTATATATTAATTAACGCTGGAAATTAATATGGTGGCAGTTATTCCCGAACCAGGTAGCTCTCCAAATAAACACACATAGACCTTTTAATATTTCGAAACTTAGGCCTTGCCTGTAAGACTAAGTTAAGAGTTAAGTTAAGAGCTCATCTCAGCTAATCCAACCACCTGGCCCCATCCAGCCACATGGCTAGTTATACCTTCCAGGCCTATAGACACCTCTGACTCCTCTCACATATCCTGGCAAAAACCCAAAAAACAACAAAAACAAAAAACAAACAAAAAAACCCCAACTTCCTCTTTCTTCTTCCCACAGTGCCTTTTTCCCTCCCAGGAAGTTCCACCTTCTACTTCCTGCTCAGCTAATTGGCCATCCGATTTTTATCAAAGCCAATCAGAGAATGCCTTAGGTAGATGAGGAAGGACTCAGAGATACAACTTCACATGGTGTATCCCAAGAAGATCCCCTTGTTTCTGCTTCCTGGGTGACGGGATCACAGACATATCTCATCCCACCTGACTGTAGAGAACCAACATCCTAATGGGATACCACTGGACTAGCATAATGATGTGTTAGAACGCCATCAACCCCCAACAGTATAGGCACATTTGAAATAGTTTTCCTCTCACAGGGTGGTGGGAGAACTGAGTTAATAAATAAAAAGTAATCCTTGTCAGTGACAAATGTTCCTCAGAGCCATTCCCAATGGCCTGCTCTGTGAGGGAGACACACATCTCCACAAATATGAAATATCATGTTTTAAATGGAAGACGCCATGCCAAATGCTGTCACCAGCTCAGCAATGGAGTGCCTGGTCTCAGACTGATGCAGATATCTGCCTGACAACAAATAAAAACACCTTCCTGGTGCTTACTCTGTTTTTATCAAGTGCTGTTCTAAGCAACAGAGTCACATGGATTTATTTGTTCTGCCACAAAATCTTACGGGGCGGCTGCTATTTGGTAATCTTCTATTGCAACTGCAAAAACTGAGGTGTGAAGAAGACGTTAAAACACTTGGCGAAGCAAGAAGAACACTAGCGCTAGAAAAATCTACTGCCGGCCACCACCACCAGGCACAATGGCTTTCTTGTATGTTGACTTTTAGTCAGACAGGTCAAGGCTGCGCGAACAGCGGCTCGTCATAGGTGCACAGTAAACTCTAGACTAGTGAATGACGGCATACACGGTGAAGAGGAGGAGAGCAGCTGATGGGTCCTTTGGGTGAGTGCAGGAGGAGGCAGACATCGCCTGCATTCTAAACCGAAGGAACCACTCAGGAGCTAGCTCAGCCACGGGCAGGACCAGGTTGACGGGGATCAGGAAGTGGAGATCTGGATTAAACAGCATATGCTTGCTGGGGATTAAATTTATCACTCGGTTCTCAGATGAAGGGCTTCTCTGGGCTTGGCAGTGGGGCAGTGGGAGGCAGTTTAGAGGTATGTGTGGGGATCTAGAAGGCTCGATTTCCCTTCCTCCCTTCCGTGTGTGCGTGTGGATGCGTGTATCCTTTATAGTCAGTTTATTCAGTTGTACGCCCTGTTACAGAAAAAGGACTGCTCCTCTCCCGCTTGCTTCCTCCTCCATCTCCTCCATCTTCTCCTTCCCTGCCTCCCTCCCTCTCTCCCTTCCTCCCTTCCTCTGTCCATTTTCCTCCCTCCCTTCCTTCTTCCTTCCTTCTTTCCTTTCTTCCTTCCTTCTCTCCCTCCTTTCCTCTCTCCCTCTCTCCTTCCTCCCTCCCCTCCCTCCCTCCTTTCTTTCTTTCCTTCCTTCCTTCCTTCCTTCCTTCCTTCCTTCCTTCCTTCCTTCCTCCCTTCATTCCTCTTTCCTTCCTTCCTTCCTTCCCTTCCTTTCTTCCCTCCATCTTCTTTATCTCCCTCCCTTTCTCTTCTTTCTCTTTTTATGTCTTTGTTTCTTTCTTTCCTCTTCCTCCTTGTCCTCGTTGTCATCCTCCTCCTCCTCGTCATCCTCCTCCTTGTCCTCCTTGTCCTTGTCCTCATCGTCCTCCTCGTCCTTGTCCTCCTCCTCATCGTCCTCCTCATCTTTGTCCTCCTCCTCCTTGTCCTCCTTGTACTCCTCGTCATCGTCGTCGTCATCGTCGTCGTCTTCCTCCTCCTCCCTCCCTCCCTCCCTTCCCTCCCTCCCTCCCTCCCTCCCTCTCTCTCTCTCTCTCTCTCTCTCTCTCTCTCTCTCTCTCTCTCTCTCTCTCTCTCCCCTCTCTTCTTGGGACTGAACCCAGTCTGTTTTCAGTGAACCCTTTACTTTACCCCCAGCTTTTGTTTGTAAATTCTGAGGCAGGGTCCACTAGGCTGCCCACTCTGGCGTTGAGCTCACAGTTCCTCCTGGCTATCTGTTTTGATAGTAGCTTGGGGTGAGAAAAGGCAAGAGATGACAGGGGCTCTCAAGGACCCCCAAGAAGCAAGGGCTTTGGACTCCACTGGCCAGGATAGAAAATGCTCCAGTGGCTATTGAGAGAAGGAATGTTGGACAATTGTCCAAAATTAAAATACAGCCACGATGTGACCCATCAACTCCTTTTCCTGATGTATCCAAAGGGGATGAAATCGGTGTGTTTAAGGTACGTCAGCACTCTTACACTCCTTGAAGCATTATTTGAAATACCTCAAATGTTGAGTCAACCTTGGTGTGTATCAAGGGGTAAATAGATACAGAAAACACAATTACTTACACACGGTGTGATGCAATTCAGTCTTACAAAGGAGGATCTGTCCTTTGCAACATGCTTAACCTGCAGGATATTACGTTTTAATTTAAGCCAGGCAAGTCTTACATCTTCTTCATAAATGGAATCTTAAGAATTGAGCACATGGAGGCAGAATCTAGGATGGTCTATGGGGCTTGTGAGTTGGTAGGTTTGGATGGAACTGTGGAGGTCTGGTTAGAGCACGGAGATTCTATTATGCATAGTGACTAAGTTATGGAGACCTACTGTGCACGGTACTGGTGCATGCACATGGTTAGTGGTAATATACCGTGCACTTGAAAATTGCCAATAGATGGCTAATTGCTAGCAGAACAGATTCTAAATGTCCTCACCACAAAAGCATGATAAATTCATGGAGTGGGAGATTTGTTAATTAGATTGATTTAATCGTTTCACTCTGTATAAATACATAAACCTCATGTTATGTGCTGTCAACATACACACTTTTGATTTGTCAATTATATCTTATTGAAGTTGGAATTAAAAAATAGGGGGAGAGAGAGAGTACACAAGGGTTGGCTTCAGCAAGGGCGGCAAGCATATTTTGTCTTTCATAATACTGGCGGCAGCAAATATCTAATTAGCTAATGAATCCACATTGCATTCCCCTGGTACAAGGTCACACAACCTTCATCTTTAAGATGGACAAACTAAAGCAGCCTGCATTTTCCTTCATTTAATATTTAACACTTCTTTATAAGGAAAACGGCGCCAAAGAACTCTGTTTGCACTTGTATTAATATCACTTAATTAAAAACATTTTTCAGCATTATAACAAATAGGAAAGCTACCTTAGCTGTAATGTATATTCTCCTAGGAATGAAATTTTGCCTCTTTAAGCAGTCGACAAATGTGAGCATCAAAGGATCATCATAAATTATTTAGAGGATATTTACTTTTGATTATAATTTTCTCTATAAATCCTAAAAGTTAATACCAAAGAAAACTAAGGTGACTCAGTGTCATATGAACGCTTTGGGGCAGACCCGTTTTGCTTTCTCGAAGTGACTACATTAATGGTTGCTTTTGTTGCCTAGTTTCTCATTCTGTCCTACCTAATATGTGTGACCCGTCCCCAATGGAAAATATGTGTTTTCTCATAGCTTTTTCTTCTGAGAAATAATAAATCCATCCCCAGATCGTCCCTGTAATTACTGCTTTGTTCTGAGACAAAAAAGTAATTAGAGCAACTCCTCTCTAGAACCCACTTGATATCCAACAACAGAAGCGTCTTGACAAGTTCCAGCACGATCTGGGTGGTTTAGCTGTATTCATGGCCAAGTCACTTTCCCTCCTACTTTGATCATAGAACATGTCTGAATTGTGTGTTCCCTATACTTGAAAAGGAAAAGAAAATGCTGTTGTTGTTTTTTTTTTTTATCAGACTACTGTGTCTAAGTTAGGGCTTTACTGCTGTTAACAGACACCATAACTAAGGCAACTCTTATGAGGACAACATTCAATTGTTGAATGCCGGCTTACAGGTTCAGAGGTTCAGTCCATTTTCATCAAGGCCGGAACATGGCAGCATCCAGGCAGGCATGGTGCAGGAGGAGTTGAGAGTTCTACCTCTTCATCTGAAGGCTGCTGGTAGAATACTGGCTTTTAGGCAGCTAGGGTGAGGGTCTTAAAGCCCACACCCACAATGACACACATACTCCAACAAGGCCACACCTTATAATAGTGCCATTCCCTGGGTTGAGCATATACAAACCACAACATACTGTTATTTAAAGTGACCATCTGGTGAAAGGCATGCGGATTGTGCAGTATTTGCAGCAGGAGAATAACCGAGTTCTAACACCTTTGATTGTGGATGGCCACGCATGTTTGGGCTGGCTTAGTGGCTTTTGTAGTTCAACCTGATCCCAAGATTCCCTGTTTCCCTTCCTTCTCTTGCTTCTACTTCCACTGGCCTATCGAGTGATTCTTACAGGTTTTATATGAATCAGCATGGAAGATGGACTGTAAATAAATGTTTGGTTTCTTCCTATACATTTCAAATGTTGTACCCTTTCCTGGTTCCCCCTCCCCCGAAAATCCCATAAGCCATCTCCCCTTCCCCACTCAACCCTCCCCTGCTTCCATGTCCTGTTTTTTCTCTACACTATGGGCATCAAGTCTTTCCAGGACCGAGGGCCTCTCCTCCCTTTGGTCTAACAAGGCCATCCTCTGCTGCCTATGTGTCTGGAACCATGGGTAAACTCCATGTGTACTCTTTGGGTGATGGTTTTGTCCCTGGGAACTCTGGGAGTACTGGGTGAATCATACTGTTGTTCCTCCTGTGGTGCTGCAAACCGCTTCGTCTCCTTGGGTCCTTTCTCTAGCTCCTCCATTGGGGACCCTATGCTCAGTTCAATGATTGGCTGAGAGTGTCCCCCTCTGTATTTCTCATGCACTAGGAGAGCCTCTCAGGTGACAGCTATATCCAGCTCCTGTCAGCCAGCACTTTTGGGCATCGATAATAGAGTCTGGGTTTTATAACTGTATATGGGATGGATCCTGGATGGGGTAGCCTCTGGATCGTCTTTCCCTCAGACTCTGCTCCACACTTTGTCTCTGTATCTCCTTCTGTGGGTATTTTCCTTGAGTGTGCTCATGGGAGACTTACAAGAGACCCCAGGTTTCCCCCCACCATTTATCTGTGAACCCACTAAGCACCTGCTGTTGTTTTTCCATTTTGCAGGCAGCAATATTAAGAAAGCTGTTAGGAATATTAGGAATGCCTGGCGTGGTGGCGCATGCCTGTAATCCCAGCACTTGGGAGGCAGAGGCAGGCAGATTTCTGAGTTCTAGGCCAGCCTGGTCTACAGAGTAAGTTCTAGGACAGCCAGGACTACACAGAGAAACCCTGTCTCGAAAAAACAAACAAACAAACAAACAAACAAACAAAAAAACCAAAAACCAAACCAAACCAAAACAACAACAACAACAAAAAAACAAAAACAAGAAAGCTGTCATGGGGGCTTGCTCTGGGTTGTTGATATACTTAAGATGGCAGTCAAGAGGGATTCTCCATGGAACTGAGAATCAGCTAAAAACATGAAATCATCGCCCTGAAAACACACTGTTAGTTGAGAGAAATGGCCTGGAAGGACTTTAGGTGATGCAAACAGCGGCCTTCTGGAAATATAAGTAAGGGTTCGAGCAGGGGTTGCTTCTGAATCTTGGGACCACGGTGATGGAGGAAGTTGCAGACGCTTTCCTGCAAATCTCTCTCCGGGTACGACTATCAGATGGTTGGCTCTGTTCCGTTCCCTTAAAGCCCTTTTGGTGTTTGGCTTATCTACCGGAGCGTTCATTTGAGACAAACAGCTTATGTACTCATTCTAGCCAAGCAGAACCCGGAATGGCTGAGAAAATCTCCTAAGAAATCCTGGGCTCCCGAGTCTTCACGTGAAGCTGTCTGGAGAGTCTCTCTTCACTGGGTAAGATTTCGGTGGGCCTTGCCCATGCCTGTCACCCACCTAGCTGGTCATGGCAGTGGTGGCAGTGGTGGCAGTGGTGGCTTCTAATGCTTCATAATAAAAACAACAAATCAGCACAGATAAAAAGTGTGTCCATAGCTAGGTCTTAGCTATGTTTCCTAGGGGTTGGATGAACGGTGTAGGTATAGTGTTTCCTGAGACTCACTGAAAACCAGACTTGATTAGTAGTGGCTTCATTTATCTATTTATATATTTATCTTTCCTTTCTTTTTGTTTATGACATGGCAGTACCAGTTTGATATCCACATATGTAGAATATATAGGTATACATGGTTAGCATGGTCAAGATGGGGAAGGGCATGTTGGGACAGGGCGGAAGCTGGGTTCACTCTAGGGATTTGGCTTTGAAGCACCCACCAAATGAGAGAGGTTACCAGTCCCTTCCTGGATTGAGTCCGGGTGGTAGTCAGTGCAAAGGAAAACCACTTTAATGAACTTCTGTCTTGCTTGGGGAATTCTAAACTGGAGGGTGGGAAGATCGCCTATAATGCCCACATTGGGACCCTGTAGGTATGGGCAGGTTGGGGTTAAAACCTAAGGACCTCATTCCAGAACCTCCTTAGGCTTGGGGTCAGTCTACCCAACAGTCCATATTTAGAAACAGAGGGATAGAAAGAGGGACTGTCCTGCCTGCACCCCTAGCTCAGGCTCAGTAGTGCATGGTCCCAGCATAGACCAGGAAAGGATCTAGTGGTCTTCTCCTTGGGAATTCTGGTTCATACCCATCACAGGCACACAGCAAGGGCTTAACGGAGGGCCTGCTGGCGCTCAGGACTTTAGCCTAAGGAGCAGCAGGAAATGATTCTAGCCAGTTCCGCATAGAGATACAAACACTCCGTGACGTTCCTTCCTGAGGAGGAGGAACTAGCTAAGCCAGCCATCTTGCCAGAGCCTTTACACAGACACACGGACACACAGACACACAGACACACGGACACACGGACACACAGATACACAGACACAGAGACGCACGCACGCACGCAGGCAGAATAATCGGGTTAGTACCAATTTAATAAATGGGTATGGTGCAGGGAGCTGCGCCAGCCCCTCCCGTTGAGGATGGGGAGGGAGTGGTCTGATGAAGATCCAGCCTTCCTCCCCTTCCTCCTCCTTGCTCAGGCTTTCTTTGTTGGGGGAGCCAATTTGATGATTTCTTCCTCAGAGGGCTGCTGGATAGTGTCTTTGTTCTTCTCTGCAGTCTTTGTTCTTCTTAGCACTAGGGAGACAGCTTAGCGTGGGGTCCAGCTCATCCTCTTTGGAGATCTTCAGCACGTGGATTCTGTAGTCCACCACCATCGTGAGCAGGTCAGGGCAGCGGTGTAGGAGAAGGCGTCTTGGCGCAGCTTCTCCAGGCTGCTAACCTAGGTGCCATCTGTCTGCAGTGATCACCTCACTTTTCTCACTGGGGACTTCCTCCTTGCAGGCTGACTTGAGCTCTTCAAGAGTGATGTTGTTGGTCCTGAAGAAGAGTCCTGTTTTCCGACAGGATGCCTCTGGAGCTGAGAACTCAGGGTGCGGGCTCCCCTGGGCGCCCTGTTCCTGAGCAGTATCTGCTCTTCTGTCCATGAAACAGTCATTTTGCCTATTTGTGAGAATTTGCCATATCCTGGTGTTCAGAACAGTGCCGCCGCCAGTGGGGATCGTCACCCTCGCATGATGACACTGGGCTTGTGATTTGCCAGGGTCACTCACCTAGCTGGTATAGTCAAGTCTGTCTGATTTGAGGGTCCCTGTTTCTAATCAGGATGTTTCTAATCCAGGGTCCCGAGGACTTCTTTTTGTAGATCCAAGGCCACTTTGTGATTCTTAAAAGATGGACCGCCTTGAAGATGGGCCATTGAAAGGCTGTGGGGATTTAGAATTTTTGTTTGGTTCCTAGGGATTGTGGCAAGTGCAAGGGTTTCTTTGAGCAACTTTCGAGTTTCCAGTTTGTTTTTAATGAGCATTGCTTTCGCTCCCCAGGCTTGCAGGTGTGTGTGTGTGTATGTGTGTGTGTGTGTATAAAAGTGGTATGTGGGTGTATGTGATATGTGTGTGTATGTGTATGTTTGTGTACATGTGGTGTGTGGGTATTTGCATATGTGGTGTGTATATATAATGTTTATGTATGTATACATGTGTGTGTATGGGCACATGTGAGGTATGTATGAGTGTGTATGTGTGTGTGTGTGTGTGTGTGTGTGTATGTGTGTTTAACTTAGAAAGTAAGCAACTATTGATAATCAGGATTTTCCTTATCTCTTTTTCAGGAGGATATCTTACACTTCTTTATACCAAGGTCAGGTTGAGCCCAGTACTTCTTCCACAGATTTCTCTGTTTAGTTCAACAAAGACAAGCGGAACACATGAGGCGATAATAAAGGAGCCAAGGAACAGAGCCACGTGAGTCTCCAGGCACCAGTGCACACCGGTACACACTGGTACACACCAGTACACACCAGGACACACCGGTACACACCAGGACACACCAGGACACACCGAGAAGCCCAGTGTTGGTGGGCGGGCGTGCTTTCTGGGCGCTTTGATCACCTGAAGGCAGACAGACACTCAACAGTTTCTGCTAGCATTGCTGGTTCTGAGGCTGCAAGTCTGGGTGCCAGTCTGTGGTTATTTCCCTTTGCCTGGTCAGTCGCTGCTCCTTTCTCTGCACCACCACTCTGCTTGGGGGTGGGGGTGGGGTTGGGGTTGGGGTTGGGGTTGGGGTTGGGGGTGGGGGTGGGGGTCTTCTTTCCCCGATTCCTCAGTGGAGTGGAGACTGCCAGGTGCTCTGACCAAAGGCTCTCTTGTTCTATCTGCCCGTCCCTGCGGTTTTCAGTACCCCTGGGCTTCCTTATTCCTTGACTGGGGAGTGACTGCGACTGCTTCCTTCCTGGATCCCAGAGCTCAGACAGTGGAAGCTTCTGTCCTGGGAGCCTCTTCACGCACTCTGATTTCTGACATGGCAGGCAGCCTGCTTTTCTAGTGTCCGACCTTTGCACCCCCTGCCGGATTCCCACTGTTGCTGCCGTTCAGGGTTAAAAGCATCTCCAGCGCTCATGTGTAGCCTGGGACTATTGAAACTACTCTACTTTGCCGTCAGTCATTCTACTCCCCCCACTGGCTCTTTGGGCACTAACCCATCTGGAGAATTGGGTGAATAAAAAAAAGTCCTGTGACTATCCAGCAGCAGCAACTAACACAGAGAAGGAGTGTTCTTTTTCTGTATTTTGTCGCCATATTTTTTATCAGACACAAAATATGAACTTTGAATTCGGATGCTCTTTGGGGGGAAATAGGTTTCACTCCCTCTGGATGGCTCCTGTTCTGGGTCCCCGCCTCATGCTGGTAGCAATCTCATGAAGACAGATGGCAGTCATATTGGTTTCGGTTGTAGGTACTAGGGGAAAAAACCCCCCAAAACCCGACTCTATAAGCAAAAGGGGGCATACGGAGAGTGTGGCGGGGCCAAGAGACCATGTCTACAAAATGGACTTGAGCAGAGTCAAGCAGCATAGAAAACTGGCTGTGCCACTGATGCGGTCATGCTGCCGCCATTTTTATTTCCCCTACTCGAAATGCAGCTGAGTGACAGTGCTGTCAATGTGACCCTGGTCAGGTGCTCATGCAGCCCACCAGAACCCGAGGAAAGAGAGGAGTGAGAATTGGTGGCTCTTCTGTGGGGGTCTGAGGGAAGAGTTTGAGATTACGTGCAAAGAGGCATGGGTTCCTCAAATCAGGAAGAGGTCAGGTTGGATACTAGATTGTCGTAAAAAAGCTAAGCCAAGCCAAGCCAAGCCACACCAAACCAAACCAAACCAAACCAAACCAAACCTCAATAGCAAATATTGCTGGCTAGTTCAAAGCATCCCCATATCTTATTTTTAAGTCCCAATTAGTATTCTTAACAGTCTTCTCCACCCATACTTTATGTTCCCTCTCAACTATGTGCTTTTTAGCCTTGCAATCACCTTAATATTGTTAGCGTCTTATGCAGAGACTGTAGAGTCCTCACTAAAGTGTGCGGTCAGAATTACATTCGGAAGATTGATGCCCTCTTCAGGCTACAGCCCATCTGATTACTGGATCTCCTCTGGGCGATGAAGCTGCCTCCCTTTTCTCCTCTCTCGGCCGTCCAGCTCGCACCACAGTAATAATATTTAATAAGAGCAGCCGTAAAACTGTGGCATCGCTTCTCTGATGGTCAGAGTGGAACGCGGCTCCAAATAAAACCGAGCGATTGTCACAGGGATAATGCAGTTGTTTTACTTTTTCACCTTGAGGAAGGGTGAGGAGGTTCGGATGTTGATTGACGCTTGTCTCGCAGAGCTTCCTGGAATAATTCATTAGGTGGAAGTGCCGAGATGCACTTGATCACGGATTAAACATTTATGAGCTATTTGCTGCTGGACACTCAGACTGGATCACGAAAAACAGCCTTGTATACCCATGCTTAAGGAAATATAGGTTTTGTGGCTTCACAATTTGACCTAAATCAAGGAACTCTCCCCCAATCCCTGAGGGTATGAGGGCTCTTTGTCACATACATGTGTTTTTTTCTCATGTTATTCCTAAATAAATGACGAAACACAGAGACCTCATTCTAAAGAAATGTCTACACAGCGAAATCAGCATGTGGGAGCTGGAGCGATGGTTCTGGGTAAAGCACTTATTGTGTAGGTGTGGGGACTTGAGTGTGAATTCCCAGGACCCACGGAAAGGCAGACACAGTAGTATTGCCTAGAACTCCAGACTCCTGTGGGGATGTGGGAGGTAGGCACAGGAGACGCTCTAGAAGCTTACAGACCAGCTAGCCTGGCCTCTGAGTCAGGGGAGTGTAAAAAGACCCTGTCTCAGATTAGAAGGCAAGTACCAATATCCAAGGTCATCTTCTAACATTCACATATACCCATGCTGTGTCCGAGAATGCCCACACACACACATCATATGCACTACACACCCACACTAGGTATACAAGTGCCCATACATACATCTACAGACACACTAAATCTGTGCATAGAAAACTAAAAAAAGTGGGCATGTGATTTATATTAGCAGTACTGTATTAGTTACCTTTCTGTGGCTATAAAATCCCACAATTAGGAGCAACTCAAGGAAGAAAGTGTTAATTTAGCTTTTGGTTTCTCAAAGTCATTGTGTTGCCAAAGATGACTTTAAACGTGCAATTCTCCCGTCCCCACCGCCTAAAGTCTAGGATTACAGGCACGTGCCACTCCACTCCGTTCTTGGGTTTTTCTATTTGATTTCACATAAGGATTCATGCTAGGATTTAAACAGGAAAATCACTCACTGGGTGAAACGATAACTGTCTTAGTTTCCCTTTCTGTCGCCTCCATGAAGACCATGACCAACTGTAACGTGGGGAGGAAAGGGTTTATTTGGTTTATTAATCCTCATTATGGTCCCTCTTGAGGGAAGTCAAGGTGGGGAAGCGAGAAGCAGGAATTGAAGCAGAGACCATGGAGGATCTATGTTTACAGGCTGCAAGGAAGAAAAGAAAAATGTCAGCGAGCCATGTCTCTGGCATGCTACGAGTCTTACTGAAGTTGCAGAAGTTCACCATTATCCTAAATGAGTCCTCGGCCGGATGGTTAATGGGTACAATGGAATACAGATGTGAAAGCAACGGTCTCGATGCAGACTGGGTGTTTGTGTTTCAAACGCTTCTGCTGCAGTCTAATCACCAGTGTGATGATACCGAGAGGTGCAGCTGCCGGGAGTGATTAGGAAGTGAGGCTGAAACACACAGCAGTAGGATCAGCGCTCCTAGGAAGGAGTCCTCAGGGCCTTTATTTCTCCTTTCCACAACATTAAGACACATAGAAAGTCCTCTGTAAGGGGAAAGGGTGCTTACTAGACACGGAGTCTCAACCATGATCTTGGACCTCGGTAATCAGTACTGCTGTTGTGTATCCTGCTTATTCTAGAATGTTCTGCTATTGCAGCTCAAACTAAGATAGGTCCTTAGAAAAGGATGTCTGGGAAAGTCACATGGTATCCATCTTTGAATCCTGTAAATGTCTTTTAGCCACGTAGAGATGCATATAGGGTTTTCTGCATAGCATTAGGCAAGGTCTTCAAAGACAAGTATCTAGTCTTGGCCACACTTCACAGGCTAAGGTCACAGTCCTTCATGACTCTGTCTTCACTTCAGACATCAGCTACAAGTGGGGGGGGGCTCTCGGGCTGTGTGCTCTGCTGTACCCAATTTGGAAGCTTCTACTATTATCTCAAGTCCAATAATTCACTAAAATGGCCCACAGAACTCAATAGAATGCTATACTTGGGAATATAGTTTTATGATACCAAAGAGAATATAAATCAGAATCAGTCAAAAGAAAGGATGCAGAGTTGAGGTTAGATAATACTGAAACAAAAATCTTCTGGTGTTGTCCTTTCCCTATGGGGTCGGGATCCATCCTTCTCCTGACACATGGCCATGTAGCAATAAGCACAGAAAACTGCCAACTGTGGGAGCTAAAGTAGCTTCTGTGTCTAGAGTGGTACTGGGGCTCCATTATTCAGGCATGAGTAATCCAATTCTTAGCCAGAGACTCTATGTTGGATCTTTTAAATCAAAGAGTCTTTCTTGTACCACTGGCTTCCACCCTGAGTCATTTCATTGGTTAAGCTATTTAGGGGACATGATGAGGCACCTCTTTAGTATAATTCTTCGAGGACACCCTGAGTCTCCTCCCTGGGAATTCTAAGAATTTTGTCTTCTTTTCAAGGACCAAAGGGCAACTACGTTCCTTCTTACATAACTCATTGCTGTTGTCTGTTGGGTAGTCATTGTAAAGGCATAACTTGGCAAGGGAGCTAATTCTCCCTGTCTCTCTCTCACGGTGACTTCAAGACTGAGGCTATTATTTTCTTTAGAAAAGCCTCTATTACCATGTGTTGTAATTTAGGTAAGGTTAGTTAACTGGTAGTTTAGGTTGAGTTTAGGTCACTTGGGGTTATCTGGTTCTACCACTGTCTAGATTTCTGGTCCTTGCCATGTTACCTAATAATCTAACTCTTCCCCAGCAAAATGACCAGTTATCAAGCTAATGTCTGTCTTGTGCTAGTCATCATGAAACCCAGGGGCTGCCATTTATGCTTTTGTATTAGAGTATTTAAGTGAGTATTGAAAGTAGAGGCAGCATGTCTTAAAAATCTCCAGGCCTGAGATTTTCGATTTTTTTTTTTTTTTTTTTTTTTAGTTTTTAGTTTTTAGAAGTTGCTGTCTTTGTCAGAAAGAACGCTCTCACAAACTCCATATCTAGAAAGCTGAGGAAAAAAAAATCTATACATGGCTGACCTCCTCCAGTTGAGGCGGGTCAGGCACACTGAGGCATTCTTTCATCTTCAAGGTATTAAAACACACTTGAGGTAGTCGGTTTGAAAGCAGGTCTAGGCCATGACCGAGCTCCCTCGCCTGACCTACCTGGGGAGCTCCTGCAGCAGAGTTAACAGAGTTCTTTACAGTGTCACAGTCTTACCAGAGTTTTATTATTTCAGTTTCTCCATGAGCAAAACAGGAGTGATAATGCCAGCTTTGTTGTGGCAGCATGTCAGATAATGTCTATAAACTATTTTGAGCCTTTAGACAACGGCTTTAGGGACAAAGGTTTTTGGTGTTTTCAATTTCTAGCTTTGCTTCTAAACACACTACTCTATGAGAAAGGGGATCCAGTTTTCATTTTTCTGTAATCTTAGGTTACCATGCAAGTCAATCACACTTTATCAGTTAAAGAAACAAAGTGTTGTCATTAATTGGTTAGAACGAGGTTTAAATCAGAGTTATTTAGAAAGCTAGGTCAGGAGGGGGAGGAGACAGGGCATGTGGCCACATCTTCAGAAAAAGGGACATAAGGTGGACTCCTAAGCTGGCCCTTTTGTATTTCTTGTAACGAAAGGTTCTTGGGGAGGCCCATGAAAGACTTTTTTTGTGGGTTCCTTCTTCTCAATACCATGAGTTAAAAGGCCAGGGTTGATGTAACCACTCAGTATCACAGAGCACAAAGGCAGTGGTCCTTAAGTGCAAGGACTGTGCTTTTAGCCTTGAGTTTGGCCTCTTTCTATCATATCCTTAAGGGAAAAAAAATCTGTAAATCATTTCTGGCATTTGAAGAATAGAAATAATAGCACACGTGGCAAGGGGAGGCTCCAGAGATTACATGAGTAAGACATGCACAGCGCTTCATACAGCGTCAGAAACACAACAAATGATCCCTAGAGAGTAGTTACTTGTAACACCACCGATGTTTATTTCTACTGTTAAGATGATTATCGTGGCTTCTGTTTCTCTACCTATATTCATCTGTAATCCTGCTCTGAAGTTGTAGATTCTAAAATTAGCAAGAGCTAGACCCTTGGAGACACTGCATTTGTATGGCTAGAAAACTTGAACTGGAGAGATTTTGATTTGGTCGAGGATACTCTGGGAGCTCTTGTCGTCTGAGACTTCATTACCTGGGAAAGAGGCCAAACTCAAGGCTAAAAGCACAGTCCTTGCACTTAAGGACCTCAGCCTTTTTGCTCTGTGATACTGAGTGGCTACATCATTATTAGTTTCCACCAAGGGTTTCTTTTTTATTTCATTTACGTATATATTTGCCTGCATGAGTTTGTGCACACCACGTGCAGCATAGTAAAGCTTGATTTTCCCATCAAAAATAGGCTGGCTTTAGAGATTCCCTTGAAGAGAGGGAGAAGTTCTGAGTGACTTTACTGACGAGATCATAAAAAGCGATTTGCCTCTGTCTCCTCTCTAAGTTGCCTGGAGGGGCCCTGTGAAAGTCCAGATACCTGAAGCTGCTATTCTCCTTGAGCTGATGTAGTGGAACCGCAAAGGACTGAGAAAGAAGCCCTGGGGAGATTTGGCTTTTTGAGCCCCCAGCTACGGAATTCTGCTAAGTGCCAGACGTGTAAGTGGGAAAGTTGGCCCATCACGCCAGCTTTCATGCTGACTCTATCTGGTGACTGAGGGAGGAGTCGTGGGCCTGTTCAGACTGCTCACGTGGGATCAAGATAGGTATATATATTCTTTTAGAGCTTAGATCTCCCTATGTAGCAGTTTTGGCTGGCCTGGAACTTGCTATGTAGATTGGACTAGCTTCAAATGCACAGAGATTCACGCCTGTGCCCCACAGGGCATTGTGAATTTAAGACACTGCTCTTGGGAGAAATTTGTTGGATAGCTATTAATTTTTGGGACAGCACTTCCAAGAGAGATATGACTATCAAAAGAGCAACTGGGAGAAAACAGAAGAGGTCTTTGAATATTTTTATAAAAAATTGTTTTTCAGGTGAGGTCCCGGTATGTAGCCTACCTAGACTGACTTTGAACTCCTAGCAATGATCTTCTTGCCTCAGCCTCCCAAAGTGCTTGGATCACAGGTATGAGCCACCATGCTTAGTTGAAAATAATTCTATATTACCATTCTATTCAAATTAAGTGTGAAGTGAAAGATGTCAAACTGGGTTGTCCTTCAATTTCCTTTAGAGAACATAAATAAAGAGGACACACTTCAGGCCTACATTCAGACTTGGTGTTTGAAGATTTCAGAGCCTCCACTATGCTAACGTCACACATTATCACACACAATCACACATTCTCTTAATTCACTCATGAATACTTTCTTGCAGTCTTAATCCAACTCTTCTGACCATTGTGATTTTCATCTTGAGTTTGTTTCCTAGGGGAGAGGAGGCAGGTAAAGCAACCCCCCCACCTGTTTACATGTTTTCTTGGGACATCCTATGACAATCCTGGGCAGGGTGTAGGGAGAATGAGGCTCTCTGTTCATTGTGATTCTCATACAGTGGCTGGTTCTGTTGGGCTCTGGAGCAAACACGGGAGACTTTATAATAAACCCAGAGCACAAACAGTGTCACTAGGAGGAAAGACGCAAGAGTCGCTATTGTCGGGAGCTGATGGTCTTTTATATCAGAAGGTGCTGCAAACCAAACCCTCCTGAAAGGAAGGTTCCTGAAACAAAGGTTTCCTAAATGAATACCTTCCGATTGGAAGAGGTTACAAAGGCTTGTCTGACATCACGCTAACAACAATGCCCTTGGTTTATTAGAACAGGCTTTTACTTTGAACATCACGATGCAGAAGTAGATGAGAGAGGGCGCCACACGGAGACTTCGGGGTCAAACATTGAAGCTTGGGAACTGAGCTGCTTTGAGGTTTTTGTTTAACCACCGAGGTCCCTTAGGACGAACCTGGCGTTTTCATATTGATTGATTCTCTCCTAATGCAGTTAGGGAGCAGAGAGGATTTTTGCAGAATGTGAAATTTAGCAGAGGGAGGATGCATTAGACTGGCTGTGCTTCCTCGCTCCTAGGCATGGATTGTTCCTTGAAGGTCAGAGCCAAGGGGATTCTTTATCTTCCAACAAGTTCGTTTAGGACAAGCAAACACCACAATCTGCGGTCTTCAGCTGCAGGGAATCTCAGACTTCAATAAAGAGGATGGTATTTTATTATCTCCCCAGGTTGTTTTTTAAAACTTAAGAAAAAAAAATTACGCAAACACTTCTCTTAACCGGATGAACCATCACAGCGCCGAACAAACCACTTGAGTCCAGTTTCACTTAGAAAAGCAATTTTTGCCGTTCAGGACACTTGTACTAAGGGTTCTCCTGCAAGTAGATTTTGGATCTCTTAGCAACCTCTTCTATAACTAGCCACTGCTACTGGGGTAAGTATGAGCACTCTCTTATTGAGGGCACTGAGGGGGGAGGTGTAACTCAAAGAAAATGCTCACTGTAGGCTAACGAAAGTTCGTGAATGCTTTTCTTCAGGCTTTCACTGGCCAATGCAACCCCATTTACCCACCTTGATCCCCTTTCAAGCAAATCTACAGTTAAAATTCTTCAGTCAATGGAAGACAATCTGCCCCATGTGGCAGACTGTGGTATCAAGGTCTCAAGCCCTGGCTTGACTCTCTGAGGTGACATGACTATGTTTGAACCATTAGACCCTCTGAACCTTGACTTCTTTAACTGTAACTTAGGGTAACTAAACTTTCATCTGAGAGCAGAGGCTGACGTGAAGTCACTGGTGTGGTGGCTGTGGACAATAGCTGACATACAGTGGATTATCTACCAGTGACTTTTGATAGGCCGTGGGTTTCTCTGAGTCTTGCCTTGTCCATCAGCATGACAGGAGTACACCGAGGCCGAGATGTGTGTGGCCGGTACATCAGGATGGAAGAGCTAAGAAGGCATGTGGCTATCCACTCCATATGCTTTAGGCAGGTGGCTATAGAGGATTAGAAGAGAGTACCAGAAACCCAACCCAATCCAAGCCAAACAAAACAAAACACCTGAAAAACTGAAAACCAAAACCAAACCCAACAAAACAAAACAAAACAAAACAAAACAAAACAAAACAAAACAAAGCAAAGCAAAGCAAAGCAAAGCAAAACCCCTCACCAAAAAACAGATCTAGAGCACTTTACTTGGGTGCACAGCATTTTAGGGTCACTCCCCACTACTGCCCCTGAGGTGTTTATAAAAAGATAAAGAGGTAAAGAATATGTTCTATGGGGTGTGGGGAACGAGGGTGCCTAGGCGGGTGCATGCCGAGGCATCCTTTCCCCCTGAGGGACCACACACACACACCAGTATAGTATAGAATAGAGATTATTTAGGGCATGGGGAAGGGAGTTAATGGGGTAGTAGAGGCAGAGAAAGGCAGAGAGGAGAGAGTAGAGAAGTAGAGGCTGGCCATGACCACTTGAGAGAGGGGGGAGGGAAGAGCCCAAGAGGGCAAGAGAGAACAAGAGGATAAGAGAGTAAGAGAGAGAGGAGGGGCCAAGCAGCCCATTTTATAGTGGGTCAGCTTACCTGGCTGTTGCCAGGTGACTCTGGGCATACTTGGCTGTTGCCAGGTAACTGTGGGGTGGAGCTTAGACAGAATCCCAACAGTTCCCCAAAGAAAACAACGACCATGAAATGAAAACAAAACAGAACAAAGGCAGCCAGATGATTAGCAGGAAGCCAGGGCCACAGATCAGGAGGAATCATCAGGGGATGAGGGGTTAAGGCATGACACTTACACCACCAGTCAGGGCCCATCTGTTAGCCTAACACAGAGGGAAATGTTGCTGTCACTTGTTTAAAGTGCGCTTCTTTCTTAGATCAGTAGCATGTTGGTAGCTGAAGCGTGAATGTAATTGTCATTACAGGTTCTTGGCAAAGCTCTGAAGCCCTTCGGGATTGCTGAGTGACCGAGCTGAGTTCTTCTCTACCATACCTGAGTTCGTGGTACAAAAGTAACACTTGGGGCATGGGGTCCAAGACATTTGGGACACTCTTGGACTTGAACCACTGGAGAAGACGGTCTCAGAAGTGGGCCTTTCTCTCCTCAGTCAGGTGAAAGGCCTTTCCTTGTTTTGAGATAGACTCCACACTGGAGCATATTATTGGCTTGTGGGCCACCCAGCCTTCCTGGAACTTAGAACATCAACAAAAAGCTGGTGAATTCTTCGCCGCCATCTTGTCTGATCCTTGCCATGCACTGCACTTTGGCAGGGGGAAACATGTATGGGGCTCAGTAACTATAGGTAAACATGCAACGTTTTGTGAAGAGCTGTTTTCAAAAGGCCAGTGTTAACTCAGCTTCTCCATCCCTGTGAGAATCTCTCCTCATAATAGAAGAAACACCAGTGTATAGAGAACACGAAATAATGGCCTGTTCTCTAAAGGCTGAGGTAGACCCTGGAGACTAACTTCATCTGGTCATTTGGCAGCATAGTCATGCCAAGGGTCAGCCTTGCCTTGGAGAGGGTTCCTGAGGAAGAGGTGTTTGGGAGCTTCTAAGGAAGGACTCGAAGTCGATTGTGGGTATAAACTGAGAACTCCATGTTCTTCTTGTACTGGCTCTCAGGATAGCTGTGTAGATAGCTCAGTGCTTGCAGACCAAAGCCCAGTCTTTTATTTACATATCAATTCAATCGTTACCTCAGGTTCCTTTTTGATTATCCCGCAAATTAGCATTTTTATGACCTTAGCCCCTTGATTCTTAGAGACAGCAAGTACACTGTTTTAATATAGCAAATGAACTCAGAGATCTGCCTGCATTTGTAAGCACAAACAATATGTTTAGCTGGGTGGGATCCTGTTCTAGGATTACCATTCCTACCAAGCCTGGACCTAAACTTCCTCTGTCCCAGGATGACCTTGAACTCAGGAATCTGCCTGCCTTTGTAAGCACAAATCATAAACTTAGCTGAGTGGGATTCCACTCTGGGATCATCACTCCCTAAATCTCCTTCTTTAATATCTTTCTGACAAGCTGGCTTATGCAGCTGCCTCTGTCCTTTTAGGTCTGTAAATCCCCACATACAATTCGTAGTGCATCCTTATATTTTGCATAGTTGAGAAACTGTATATTCTTGAATTCATGTTTTCAGAGTTCTTTCCCACAGCTTCAAGGGCTGTCCTGAAGGTCACAGCTTTCTACCATTTTGCTGAGGAGCACATTCTCTCCTTCCAGACTCAGGCTGTTTCTAATTATCATGGAGTCATAAACCTTAATGGGGAGGGCGTTCCCTGAAAGAGGAACATGAAAATATGTACATTGTTAAGCAAATGAGCCTCCTGTCCACAGCAACCATCAGCACTCATGGAGACTCACATCTTGCTCATTCTGTGCCAGGGCAGGCAACCATGCCACACTGCCCCTTCCACGGTCATGCAGGACTCAGCACAGTCGTGCTGGTTTGAAGTTGGAAGAGGGCCTCGCTGCCAGAGACAGAAATGACAGGTGTGCTGTTGTAACATGCCCCACCTCCCACCTGCATCTAGTATAGCCTGAAGTTTAGCATGTATCTTCATTGCTGTTTCTTCTCTCTTATGCACAAGACAAATTCCTCCTTGACTAAATACAATTTAATTAATTAATTGGAGAGGATTTCATGCATCCTACTCTGGCTTTAAATTACTTATGCAGCCAAAGATAACCCTGAACTTATAATCCTGCCTCTATGTCCTGAGTGTTGAGATTGCAAGTGCTTCCTGCCATACCTGGCTTATGTGGTACTAGGGACCGAATCCAGGGCTTCATAAATGTTAGGTCGGCATTCTACCAACTGAGGCACATGCCTAGCTAGAGTCAGTTTTCAGTGCTAGAGAAGCTATATAAATATATATAAAATTTATCTGTTTCCTGGCTCATTATAAGCCCTGTATAAAAGTTTGCTTTGATTAATAATACACAACACATTCAATGTTAGATATTCTTTGAGGTAAATCCAAATATTTTTCATACAGCATCCAGTATGTTCATACTAGCTCTGGAGACACCTGGTAGGCCCTAAATCTGAGTGTGTACTTTGTTAATGTACCTTGGCCAAATACTAACCTCTCCAATTGTTCAGTTTTCTCATCAATTACATGGAGAAAAGGGGACAGGGAGTGCCGAGTCTTTGGTCAGGTAACACCCTAAGAATACTATCATTTCTCTGTGTCTCGGTTCTCTTAAAATGTAAAATGAGGGCAGTCATGCATCCAGCTTTGCAGGAATATTGTAGAGATTAACCAAGACAACACAGAGAAAGTACTGAGGACAGTACTGGGATCCCAGTACTCACACAACACAGCCAGCGTCTTTACTCGGTGGTTACCCCGCTACATCACTGTTAACAACCATTCCTGCCTCTAACACTCCTCTAGAGGAACTCAGGAATTCCAACTGTCTAGATTTCCTTGGCCACTAGTTGTTTTGCACACCTCTCCCCCCGCTCTGGCCTGTTTATCCACTCTGATTTCTTATTGACTCAGGCATAGCCTCCCTGGGCACCGTTCACACACACTAAGTTAATGGCATGCTATTTGCTGAGTGAGGCCTTTTCCATCTTGCTGCAGTCTGTGAACGGTCTCTGGAGCTCCCCCGACATCAAGAGCTCAGGTGTAATGTCATTAAGGCTCCCAGTGGACTCCTGGAGCACCTCGGGTTTGTGGCTATAACTGCTTTTAAGCAATCACAGAATGTTATTAGCCTGGGGTCTTTGGCTCAGGCAGGAAGACTTAGCCTTCGTTAATGAGAGCTCCTAGTCTGGAGCTTTTTTGAAATCTTTGCTTGTGTGTTTTACTCGCCGTGGTGGTTGTCAGAACCTATAAAGTCTGATTCATTTAATTTCAGAACCACCTCAAATCCTTCCTGCAAATAGCCAGATATGACAAGGAGATGGTGATTTTCCCCCTGCATTAGTCATTGATGTGTTCACTGTTTGAAGCACTTACTGGGTGGTTAATGCATACTAGACGTGTGAGAGGGAAAAAGAGATGACAATGAGAAGCCCCTGAGAATGAGAAAGATGAGCAGGGCTACCCCACGCATCTCCATCACATATGAAGAAGGAGGAGGAGGAGGAGGAGGAGGAGGAGGAGGAAGAGGAAGAAGAAGAAGAAGAAGAAGAAGAAGAAGAAGAAGAAGAAGAAGGAAGAAGAAGAAGAAGAAGAAGAAGAAGAAGAAGAAGAAGAAGAAGAAGAAGAAGAAGAAGAGTCATTAATAACTGGCACCAGGTCCTTAGTTTTGCATAAATATGATTTCTCTTATACAGTTCTCAAAGTACCTTGTAAATGCCCATTTTCTAGCAGTGGAACCTGAAGCTCCTTTTGAGGGAGCAATGAACTCTAGGTCATATTTGCTGGAGCAGAAGCAGCATGACAAAAGCCTAGGAATTGTGGTCCTCGACCCAGGCTCAGCTTCTTCTGCAATGCCTGGTCCTACAGTGGACCAGCAAAGTCAGTGTGAGGGAAAACTAGGTCCTGGTGACTCACATGGGTTCCTCAGGCCCTGTGGTCAAAGGACAGATGCAAATTCCCAAGCTCTGGATACTTTTTCATCCACTTCCTCAGACTGACTACTCGACAGTCCCTTAAGTACTACAGTAGCTCCTCTCAGAGCCCTGCATACTCATGACTGTGTCACTCCCCATTCCTCAATGCTCAAGGTACTTTGAAGAAGAAGAGGGGCAGAAGATTATAAGAGCCAGAGGTAGTGAACATCTGCAGCAAAACGGTATTTGCAGAGCATGAGAAGGCCACTGCACGCACGAACTCACAGTGGCTGTGACTACATATACAATATGTGGTCACAAATATGCAAAATCAAATCAGCCAAGAACCCAGCAAGAAAAGGAGAAGGGGTTTTGAAGCCCTCACCCCTGGCTGAGGGACTATTAGCAATTGATGGCTATTGGCCCAGTGAGAATGTGTTTTCTTCAGGGATATGTTTCTGGAGATGCTACACATGCTGTATTAGATGGTCCTATACCCATGACCATACAGGCAGCATTAAGTAGACTGAGTGGGTTTGAAAACAAAGCACATGCATTCGGAAGGAAGAAGGGGTGATAGAAAACGGGAGGAATTGGAAGGGAGGGATGGGGGTAGATTTGATTAAAACATATTATATGCATGTATGGATTCCAGAAAAAAATAAAAAAGAATTAAAAAGAAAACAAAACATCAACAGACCCCAGAACAAGCAGCTGGCTCATCTGCAGCACCACGTTCTAGGTTCTATTCTCTGTGATATTTATTTCTCAGAAGAGCACACGCCAGGCTTTCCCCTGGATCCCGGAGCACACAGAGAGACTAGCATTTCAGGACGAGCAGCTGTTGTGTAAGTGATAGGGATGAAGAAATCCCAGTGAGAATGTGGGGGAGGGGGGGAAGAGATAGGGTGGCCAAGCAAACGTGGCTGGTGCCTGGAGCTCTGTGGTTCTGGAAGACTGGGGATCGGAGGAGACCATGTACCTCAGAACTAGTTTGCCCCAGAAATTGTGGCAAACTGGGACGCTTATGTACCAGGTCATATCACAGGTACTGGCTCAACATCTCTTTCCCTTCACTGCTTCTCTGGAATGTCTCACAAAGGGTGGAACAGGGAGAGTGAATTAGATGGAGACTGAGTGATGTTCAGACATCCAGAACCACATTGCCAAGACCCAAAGAGATACAGCGAATGTCCAAAAGCTCTGCTCTTGTATTCCCCTAGAGAACCAAGGCTCCTAGAAGCTAAGTGGCTTGCCCAGGGTCACAGAGTCAAAAAGGTGGTGGTGTGGATTGAACTATGTCTCTCCTCCCTATAATTCATATTTTGAAGACTTTAAAATGTGATCCTTGTTGTTTTAGGTTTTTCAAAACCTACTATAATAAGGGTTCTTAAACTCCTCAACCTCCCTTCTCGTCAACTGACCAAAGGTAGGGAAGAGAGATGGTTAATACAGCAAGGAAATTGTGGACCTCTTTAGAAGTAGTTCTTTGGGGCAGGGTGTGGTTCCAATCTTGGTTGTCCGGATATCAGTAATCCAGTCTAAAACATCAAACAGAAACCAGTAGCAGCAATCCAGTCCAATCAGCAAACACAGAGGATGAATCAGTAGCAGCTGCTCAATCCAGAAGAAACCCAGAGGCTCCACCAAATTGGCTTGAGCCTGTGGAAGTGGCAAGAAGCAGCCAAAAATACCAAGAGAAGTTCTTGGGCACGTTTCTGTCTGTGAAGTCATGACAAGAGAAGATCGGTGAAGGCCAGTAAAGTGTCACAAGGTGAACCAATGCAAGAGTGTCACTCACTGTCTGTGGGGTTCTGCTTATACTCTTTCCAAACACCATGCATCCTCTTAAGGGTCTGCTTCAGCAAAACATCCTCTCACAGGACAGCTTCCAGAAAAACATCACACGACACAACCGAGTCTCCAAAGAAACCAGAAATTTCCACTTAAATTCCTCTTTGGAAATTGAGTCATTGCAGTTGTAATTAGTTAAGAGGAGGCCATTTAGGGCAACTTGAAGCCCACTGTGGCTGACATCCTTCCTTTCACTCACTTAAAGAGTGAGAATGTCGTGTGTGGATGGAATCAGGGGTCCTGTGAGCAGTTTCATGGGAAGAGACCCAAAGCAGGTCATTGGAGCCCCAGAAGCTAGCGCAGGCTAGGTGCTTCCTCACAGCCTTCAGAAGGAACCAGCCCTTGACCATAGACTTCCTGTTTCCATGCCTGTGGGGCTACACACTGCTGCTGTTGGAGCCACCTCGTTTACAAACTGTATCACAGAGGCCTCAGCAACTTAATTTGTCTGGTAATCACTACTATATGATTTCTAGCTCCAAACCAGAGGACCAGTGTGAGGGCGCAGGAGGAGGCTGGATGTTGGCAAGGTCAGTCAGCATGTCTTGGTCAGTCTCCCTTCCTCCTTACTGTCTCCGCCCACTTCTCCTTCAGCTTCCTACCACTAGTGTGCATTCACCGTGTTCAGTGAACAGTGCCGTGGCTGAACTCCTCACACCCATTTTTTCTACTTCATCCCACGCAGCCTGACTAGAAGGTACAATTGATACTTTTTTTTTTTTGAGAAAAGGTGACTTCAAGGGGCTGATTAAGTTGTCCAAGGACACAGCATAGATGTGAACTCAGGGTGTCTGACGCATGCTATGCTGTCCACCCTCCCCCCCCCCCCGCCCCTCCAGGCTGACTCATGTCCTCTGAACAGACTTCGTTCTAGAGATCTTTCAGACAAGGGAAAAAAAAATAATGCTATAGGCGAGACCCGAGGCACTTCTAGAAGCCAAGAAAGGGTTTGGAAGGAGAAACACAGAGGGCTTCAGAATGTTATGTGCCATCAGGAGCACAAAAGCTCTAAATTAATGATTTGAATGGAAGCTTTGATTTAAGGCCCTCGGGGTGTATCCTTTCCCTATCTCTGCGAGTGACACAGAGAGGCTGTTCTCTTCTCCTGTCCCTAACCCGTTCTGTGGATGCTTTCAGTGTTGTGTAAGAGTAAGCACGAGGGTACCACCCCTCTGGGCTAAACTTGTCCCTGCCCCTGTCCACCCCACACCCATCGATACTGCAAAGATCTGGTTCTACTGCTTTGTCAATCATCACAGTCAGAAAAACGCTCCACCACGTGCCTTTTGTGCCTTTTGTTCTCTCTGCGAGGCAGCTGTGGACTTACAGTTTACTGGCACGTACAGAGGAGTGGCTTTTTTTTTTTTCATTGCAATTCCATTTCCACTCTCCTTTGGGATTCTTGGGAAAACCTGATTAAAATGTCAGCCAGAAGAATGGCTGGTGATTCTTTAAAAGGACTGATTAAACCAGGAGGACCCGATGTACCAAACAGGAGAAGCAGCCTCCAGGGGATCTGAGTATGTAACGTCCCGGTTATTGAAGTGTATCAGAAAAATCTAAGAAAGGAAGAAACCGCTCAGAAGGCGAAAAGGGGTGCTCTCTAAATGCTTTTGATTAACGAGGGCCAACAGTCAGTGGCACTTGAGTGGTTTCTCTCTTCAGCTCTCCACGAAGCCTTTATTTTATGATCTCTAATATAGGAACCCTTCAAGGCACACAGGATTGCTATGCTACCCACAAGCTGTGTATGGGTCTGTTTACTCTTGCCAATAACACAAGTTTCAAGACTCGGCCAGTTAGAAAGAAAGGAGGTTTAGTTAGGCCCTTGGTTTTAGAGGTACAAGGTCAAACACCTGACTTCTGCCTTGTGCCGATGGAGTCCTAAGGCACTGCAGGACCATCTCAGATGAGAGGGAGAAAGAGTTGGGCAGGCTGAGACTCAGAACTTGGGGATGCTCTCAAGCCTTATTCAAACCAGAGCCTGAGGCTGGGTGAGACACCCTCTGTGCCTTAGCCAAAGCCCCTCTCCGGGGCCTGCAGGTCACACTCAGGTGGATCTAAGGCTCAGGACAAAAGGAAGTGTCAGCCTGCTCTCCTGTATAGAGTCTTCATTCTTTCTGTTGGGGATTTGAACACCCGTGCTTCGTGCTTTTCTGGGGGCTGGGCCTTTTCCTTCTATCTGTAGCTGCTTCCCAAATTTCTTCTTCATCGTTTCCTTCTGGGAATTTCTCTTTGAAGCAAAGCTGCTCAGAAATCCACGCGAGCAGTCTTGCGTCTCCGTAGAAGAGCGGGGCAATTTGTGGTAGCATTTTGTGTTTTCTGAGAATTGCTGTGTTGAACGGTATGAGAGGCAGGCATCAGAGTGGGACCACCAAAAATCTGGGCCTGTTGGACTCCCACCGAGGGTCTGTGTGGCGCCCTTGGCACTGCTCGCTGTGGGCAGAACCCAGGAGGGAGAAGAGCGTCCCACACACCAGGGCTGTCGCGACTGACTTTGGCCAGGCTCGAATGGGCGCTGAGCCTACCGTTTCCTCTCCCTCTCTGCTTCCTACACCCTCCCTTCCTGTGCCCTTCTCGATTCCATGCAGGGTTAAACCACAGAATCTTTTCTTTTGACGCCACAGATACCGTGTTTTTATGGCAGCAAGCAGTCGCTTCTGTTACTCTGGGTTTTGTTCCGGTCTCCCCAGATCTCCAGCACCGACTGCCAAGCCAGGCAGCAGAAAGGCTCAGTGTGCTGTTGAACATGACTGAACGGCCCGGTTCTGACTGTGCCCGGTTTCTGTAATAAAGTGTATGTTTTGGAGAATGGAGAGCGCTTTCACCCGTCGTCGGAACAAAGGACGTGCGGGGATCTTGAAAGAGGAGACCTCAGAGGAACAGTGGCCTTGGAGAGCAACTGTTCCTTTAATCCAGACTGAGGGGATTCCCTGTAAAAAGTCTCTCCCTGACCCACCCGACCCACCCGGTTTCCCCCACACCAGCAGGGCACTCGCCAAACAAATGCTAAGCTTGCTCGCTCGCTCCCAGCCTGCTTCCTTTGTGCCACCTGCCACTTTCCAGAAACAGACCAGGCTGGTGACCAGGGGACAGGGAGTGATCCCTGAAAAACCCCAGACTGAAAACTCTTTGGATAGAACGAATGATTTCTATGAAAGTCCCGGGAGGGGGAGGACCCGCTCCTTGTTTTGAGTAGGAGTGTCACTATTCCATCCCTACCTTCTGCGCTCAGGAGAGCCGCAGGGGCGTCTTCTCAGACCCCTGCTCCAAATGGTCCCCCCCTGACTTCTCCCATAGCAGGAGACCGCCATTCTCAGCCCAGTTCCTCCCTGTGGTCCACCCTTAACAACTATAAGCATCCATTCCCGGACCTTGGCTCCAACAATTTTCTCATTACTGTAGGTCGCACAAACAAACAAAGTCCCCCAAACACCGCGTCAGCATCGTCTTCCCTGACGTCACTAATGCACCTTGGCCCCAGAACATTGGTTCTTCCACGCAGGCGCCCAGACTTCTTCCCACATATAAATCAGGAAACTCCACAGAAGTCACGGCTACCAGTCACTGTCTTCCACTCTATAATCAATCTGCCCATGCTTTTGTTTTAAAATCTATCTCAGAGGGAAAAATTGAACTAATTTTAAGCAGACTTTTTAATGAAAAAAAAAAAACAACCCACATACACACAAGAGCAAAGGGCAGGATTTTAAATTACATGTGATGATGAATTCTTTCCAGATGATACAGTTATTTGATAGCACTAGCTTGTCCTGAAATTTCTCATTTGCAATTATATGTGTGCTGCTTTTTAAAATGGTTTTGTATTCAGGAGATAATGTTTCCAAATAGACTCACGGGGGTTTTCAAAGGACTTACACTGGAAATGAAAATCAGACAGAAGTGTTTCTCCCAAATCCAAGTTACCAGGGTCCTAATCCAGCCCGTGAGTCAGGACTGCCATCCATCATACCCATGAGACTGGACCTGCCGTCCACCATACCCGTGAGCCAGGGCCTGCCGTCCAGCATGCCTGTACGACTGGCTCTACGACTGTTCTTCTGGCTGCTCTTGTAGGCCTAGTTTCTAGAGCCTCAGCTCTTTGGTGAGCATCCTTGGAGTGATTCGCAGAACTCTGGCAAGGTTGGCGGGAGGTTGGACCACTCTTTTCAAGTATCCAATGCTAGACTCTACTCTTGAGTACCTCTACTAAAAAAAAAATCAGCTAGCTTTTGCTTGAATACCTCAGGGATGTAGATCTCACTATCTCATGTGTTTTATTTCATCTGTAGACAACTCTGTAGGAAGCCTTTTACACTGAACAAAAATGAATTCAAATATTAGTTGTGCGTGCATATGTCGTGTGTGTACGTGTTTATGTGTGTGTGTGTGTGTGTGTGTGTGTGTGTGTGTGTGGTTTGTATATCATCCTCATGTATGGAAAGGTACATATGAATACACGTGGTGGCCAGAGGATTAATTTGGAATGTCGTTCTGCCAGAGCTGTCCAGTTTGTTTTAGACAGGGTCTCTCACCAGGACCTGGGGATCACTCATTAGGCTGGGCAGTCTCTGTCTCCCAGTGCTGAGATTGTGAGTGTGTCACCATGCTCAGCTTTCTGTGTGGTTTATGGAGTTCCAGTTGAGGTCCTCATGCCCGCATAACAAGCACTTTACTTACCGAGCTAGTTCCCAGCCCCTCAGATACTTTTGTTGAGTATTTATAGGTTTTTTTTCTTCTTTTTGATTGTTGTTTACTTGAGAGAAGGTTTCTCTATGTTGCCCCAGCTGTTCTAGAACTCTGTGTAACCCAGGCTGGTGTACACTATGTTCCTGTATTGTTTGGGCTCTTGAGAGACAGCAGTGAGCACAATAGAAATCCTTGTGAGTTTTGAAGCATGCTTTCAACCGAAGAGAATAGGACAGGGGCAAGTAAGGGGAAGAGAATAGAAGGGATAAGGGAGGGGGAGGGGGGCTCCAGGGATAGACCCTGGAGACTTCGGCTGGCTTGAGGGGGCCTCAGACAGTTCTCCCGTCGAGTGTCTGATGGAAGGATGGTGCACCCACAGGCGTCGTCCGTATAAACTCCTCAGGTCAGCAGTGGGCCTGGGGTGCTCAAGGGCAGTGAAGAGCCATTGTGTGCAGAGTGGAGCATGCAGAGGGTGGACAGGTTGGAGGGTAGGTGATGAGGTTAGACCAGAAATGGGAGCAGGCATGGAGAGACAGACACATGACATGACTTTCCTCTGAGACAGGTGAGGCAGTCCTGGAACATGCTAAGTTGGAGAGGATACAAACATGCTTCACAGGAAAACAATGGACTCCAAGAGTCCTCAGGAGGTTGTTCTGTAGGTGAGGCCAGAGCTGGTGTGTGTGTGTGTGGGGGGGTGAGTGTGTGTGTGAGGTGAGTGTGTTTGAGGTGTGTGTATGGGGTGAGTGTGTGTGTGAGGTGAGTGTGTGTGTGTGGTAAGTGTGTGTGAGGTATGTGTGAGGTGAGTGTGTTTGAGGTGTGTGTGTGTGTGAGGTGTGTGTATGAGGTGAGTGTGTGTGAGGTGAGTGTGTGTGAGGTGTGTGTGTGAGGTAAGTGTGTGTGAGGTGTGTGTGTGAGGTGAGTGTGTGAGGTGAGTGTGTATGTGTATGAAGTGAATGTGTGTGTGTGTATGTAGTGAGTGTGTGTATATGAGGTGAGAGGTGTGTGAGGTTAGTGTGTGTATGTGAGGTATGTGTGTGTGAGATGAATGTGTGTGAAGTGTGTGTGTGAGGTGAATGTGTGTGGGAGGTGAGTGTGAGTGTGTGTGAGGTGAGTGTGTGTGTAGTGAGTGGGTGTGTATGAGGTGAGAGGTGTGTGAGGTTAGTGTGTGTATGTGAGGTATGTGAGTGCGAGAGGTGAATGTGTGTGGTGAGTGTGTGTGTGTGAGGTGAATGTGTGTGTGAGGTGAATGTGTGTGTGTGTGTGTGTGTGTGTGTGTGTGTGTGTGTGTGGTGAATGGTGTGTGCTGGCTCTACCTGTGCCTTTAGGTTTCCCTGGGCAGTCCTGGTGTTATTCTCTAGGGCTTGTCTAACACAGGAGATCCTCTTTCTATTCGTGGACCAAAGCGCAAATAAGACAAATGCCTTTTCCCTCCCAGTTCCCACCTTTCTTCTTGCTCAGGCAATCTTTTGAATGTGTGTGTGTGTGTGTGTGTGTGTGTGTGTATGTATGTGTGTAGGGGGGCGTGCTTTTCCATCTTATGAGTTCTTGTAAACCAGGTCTACTTTGCTCTAGATTTTTTAAAACAAATGGCCTGCTTCAGACCACATTCTGTTTCTTCTCATATTTGAAAAATGTGTCCATGTTACTGAATGTACAGCTATCTGCTACTTCTGGCAACTGGACCTTTATCAAGGAGCAGGCTAGCCTGCGTTTTTTGAATGCTTCTTTCTTCAATTCCAACCTGCCCACTCCTCCCAATAGTCCCCAGGTGGGGTGGCCCATCCTCTCCCTGACCACTCTCTCCTGCTCTCCCCTGTCCCCGATCCATCTGCACACAGTTTGGCCTTCTGGGAGCAGCAGTCTTGTTCTTCAGGGCTGGATACCAGGGACAGTAGCTAAATAGGTTCAGGGACTCAGGGGCACAAGAAATAACGCCACAGGGCAAGGGAGGCTCTGGACCCCAGATGTGCCTACAGTGGGTCTTTGCCTCCATTTAAATGACTACTTGGTAGCAGTGAAGAAGAGGTCTTGTGAATCAGATGCATTTAAGTTTGCCTTTCAGTGTTCCTTCTTCTCAGCTGTGTGACTTTGGGCAAATCTGTCATCTCCTCAGAAATATATTCTCCATCCATAAATGGTGATAATCAGATGTCTGATTTTTGTGAGTCTGTTACATTGTTCATAAATCTTTGGCTTAGAGTCAAATACAAACTGAGCTCCTCATAAATACTGGGTTTGACTTAATACATATATCCATCAAGAATGGAATTGTTATTGGATATGGTAGAGTATATAATTGTTATCTCAGTTCTTGGAAGACCAAGGCTGTCTAGCTTGAGCCCAGCCTGGGCTACTAAATGAAATAGTCTCGAAACACCAAACCAATCAAACTTCTTAGCAGGCTTGTCCATCTGTTTATCTGCTGGGTGAATGTGGCCACAAATAGCTAGGAATGTGCCTAATACAAAATAATAAGCGTATTTAAAGCATTGATCTTGTTTTGTTTGGGGAGGCTATCTTGATTGTATAGTTCTTGAGTATGACCACTGTGGTAGACAGGGTTGTGTCAAAATGTAGAATGCCCACTTGTCATAAAAATGAATTAAAGGATTTTCATTTGTGTCTTCATCAGGGTTTCTATCCTGAACAAGACATCATGACCAAGAAGCTAGTTGGGGAGGAAAGGGTTTATTCAGCTTACACTTCCACACTGCTGTTCATAACCAAAGGAAGTCAGGACTGGAACTCAAGCAGGTCTGAAAGCAGGAGCTGATGCAGAGGCCATGGAGGGATGTTTCTTATTGACTTGCTTCCCCTGGCTTGCTCAGCTTGATTTCTTATAGAACCCAGGACCACCAGCCCAGAGATGGTACCATCCACCATATATATATGGGCCCTCCCACCCTTGATTACTAATTGAGAAAATGTCTTATAGTTAGGTCTCATGGAGGCATTTCCTCAAGGGAGGCTCCTTTCTCTGTGATAACTCCAGCCTATGTCAAGTTGACACACAAAATCAGCCAGTACAATTTGTGTTAAAAAATGTGTTAAAAGGATTCTTTCTGGGAAGCACGCTAGTACATTTAAAATACACCTATGCTGGATTTTAAATAATAAAATACATCATTTGGGTTCTGGTCTTCCTTTTCTAATTTTGCAACTAAATACTGTGCTCTTATTGTGAGAAGCATGGAAGCAGGCAGGCATGCAGCAGGCAGGCAGGCATGCAGCAGGCAGGCAGCAGGCAGGCAGCCGGCAGGCAGGCAGGCAGCAGGCAGCAGGCAGCAGGTAGCAGGCAGGCAGGCAGCAGGCAGCAGGCAGCAGGTAGCAGGCAGGCAGGCAGCAGGCAGGCAGGCAGCAGGCAGGCAGCAGGCAGGCAGGCAGCAGGCAGGCATGCAGCAGGCAGGCAGGCAGGCAGGCAGCAGGCAGGCATGCAGCAGGCATGCAGCAGGCAGGCATGCAGCAGGCAGGCACCAGGAAGGCAGCAGGCAGGCAGGCAGCAGGTAGGCAGGCAGGCAGCAGGTAGGCAGGCAGCCGGCAGGCAGGCAGCAGGTAGGCAGCAGGTAGGCAGGCAGCAGGCATGTAGCAGGCAGGCAGGCAGGCAGGCAGGCAGCAGGCATGTAGCAGGCAGGCAGGCAGGCAGGCAGGCAGCAGGCATGTAGCAGGCAGGCATGGTGTTGGAACAGTAGCCGAGAGCTTACATGTTGAGACAACAACTATGAGGGAAGAAAAGAAGGAGGGGGAGGGAGAGGGAGAGGGAGAGAGAGGGGGGGAGGGAAGGAGAGAGAGAGAAAGAGAGAGAGAGAATGGCATAGGATTTTGAAGCTTCAAAGCCCCCCCCCAGGTGACTCATATCCTTCAAGAGCCCACATCTAATATTTGCCAAACAAAATCACCAACTAGGGACTGAGCAAGCATTCCATTCTACGAGCCTCTGGAGGCCGTTGTCATTCAAACCACCGCAGTGTCTATGGTGGTCTCAGTAGGCTGGCTTGGTTCATGAGTAGGGTGACAGTGAGGAAGGTGGCCTAGGTGACTAGTGTGTGCGTGCAGGGGAAGCTTCCTGCCTGGGCCAGCACTGTGTGAAATGCTCCTTCCTTCTCTCCTCTGCTCTGTCTCCCTTCCCACTGTGGTCATCATACTGAACTATCCATTTTAACAGTTTGGGGGATAACACTATGCGCCGTCTCGTTTTCTAGTGGCCGCTCATAATTAACGAAGACACCGGTGTACAGGGGTTTAGGAGTCCCTCTGGGTTAAGTGTCCTAGAGGGAACCCAGAGATCTCCAGCATTTTCTTGACTTTCTTATTCATAATTCCTTTCTCAGCTCAGGTTCCTGGTAAGGGTTGGATTCTTTCTTTTCCCTTAAAGATTGAGAGAGTAGCATTTGAGTCTTCTCCCAGGAACGGAGTGTTTCCCACGTCCCAGTTTCCTCTTGGGACAATTCCAGCACCCAGGCTCAGGCCTGCTACAGACCTAGCATGATTCCATAACTTTCCAGGTAAGACAAAAAGGAAAAAAAAAAAAAAAAAAAGGAACACAGGAAACATGCAGCTTTCGTTTTTCCTCCTCTTACCCCACATTCAATTTTCTAAAGGTTTCTTCTTTCTCTCCATCCCTGCCCCTCCCTATTCAAGCCCTTCCAGTCATAGAATGTGAAGTTCAAGAGGTGCGGAAGAGCCAGAGTGAGTCTGTTTCATTCCCTAACATAGAGCAGGGGCCTGGCACAAAAGAGGAACTAAGCAAGTACTTGCAGAGGACTGAGTTCCTTAATCAAGGGCTGACTGTGTACCAGGCACCTTCTTTGACCCTTGACCTTAAACTCTGAATTAAAGAAAGTTTTAAATTCCTCCTGACTGCCCTGGAGACTCAGAGGGACTGACTAAACTAAAGAGCTGTTTGTCTCTGCCTGTAACCCCTATATCCTGTGATTAAACTGTCTGCCGGTAGCCCTTCTATCTGGTACCCTATCACTCTGGCTCTAACCCTACAAATATGTGCATACTTGGGCTTTATGTACATTGGGTCGTGTAGAATGACTGCTGTATCGCTTAGTTTTTCTTTGTTTCTCTAGTGCATATTTTAAGCCAGCCTTGTGTGGCACCTAAAATCCCCACTATGGGAATGATTCTGAGTCAAGGAATATCTGTTATAGATGGATTCTAAATGATCACAACTTCACTTAGAGACACTAAATGTTAGCGATTAGGAGCCCCGATACTTTCACCGAAAGTATTTCCTTAGAACAGTGATAGGAAATAGAAATAGGAAGTGGATATGGACAGCTATATTCCATGGAGGAAGGAAAGATAAGAAACAGCTGAAAATATAACATTGCCATATACAGTGTGATCTGGAGACGTGTGTGTGTGTGTGTGTGTGTGTGTGTGTGTAGTTCAAGGCATCCTGGCTATAGAATCTGGGTGACTTGAGATGCTGTCTCAAAAGAATAAAACAAGAACAAAGCGAGGAAAAAAAAATAATCATTCCAAATAAACACCCACCCTAAACAAAATCAAAACAAGACCCAAAGCCTAACAACAGTTAAATGTTTTGTCTAAAGTTGGAGCTGGAGTCAGGATGACTCACGGTTCAAAGGAACGGCTTGAGAGTGGCCCCCACGATTTTCCTGAAGGCTTTTTTGTTCTCTCTGGTACTAATGAGTTGGCTGCGTAGGCAGCGGTTTGATAAAGGGAAAATGAGTGGAATCATTAAGCCTCTCTCTACAGTCTCCTCTTTACAAACCACAAAACCAACTGGAGGAAATTCCACCCCAAACTTTAATATGGAAAAGGAGAAAAAAAATGAAAACATCCAGATCTCTTCACAAAGCCCTGCAAAGGTCAATGGGATTAATACAGCCTTTGAACATGGTTATTTAGCTGAAATAAGGGAGCAACATGGGGCGGACGTCAGAGACTCCTTGTATAATAGAAGCTTAATGTGTTTGCCCTTTTCTCTTCCTTTGTCCTGAGTGTGTGGCTGCGCGAGGCAAGCTGCTTCCTGGAACCACCCGGAAGACATGTTCTGGGAAGAGGCTGGTGATCCAAATGTTATTCTACATTCTTAGATCCATCCGGACATTATCTACCCACAGTGCCTTGAGAAGAAGGAGTGGATGGTGGACAGGTGAAATTGATGGCTTAGAAATAGAAAATGTGTGCTCTTGGGGGACATCTGTGATGGCCTTTCATGTTCTATATAATTTAAACAAACTATTTCTAACTTGCTTTGTAGGTCAAACTTAATTTTTAACCTCCTGTGAAATGCAAATTAACCTTGAGGCAAATTCATAGAATTTCCCAAGTAGAAATTAGAGCCCTAGAAGACATTCATGTTTCCTGAAAAAAAAAAAAAAACCAAAACCCAAACCAAATCAAACCAAAACAGATTGTATATGAGGCTAAAAAGTTTGAATCTTGGTCTGTGCCCACAGCTGATCCTGTGTCACAGCCCTCCATACTCAAATACTGCTGGGAGAGAGCTGGTCTCCCGGGAGTGTGGACACGCCTGTGAGCACGGGTAAGACTATCACTTCTGCTCAAATTCCTGGCCCAAGAGGGATCCACCCAGAACCATCAGGGCACAGGAACCAAGGAAGAGCAAGGGACAGGATCCTTTCCAGTTTCTGTCTGCATCCCGGAGCTGAACCTATGCCACAGCTCTCCATCCTAAATTCTTCCCAGAGAGAACCGGTCTCCCAGGAGTACTGACACACAGGCTTACAGGAGGGACAAACCACAGTTAGAGACAGCAAGACCAGCTAACACCAGAAATAGCCAGATGGTGAGAGGCAAGGGCAAGAACATAAGCAACAGAAACTAAGGCTACTTGGCATCATTAGAACCAGGTTCTCCCACAACAGTGAGACCTGGATACCCCAACACACCAGAAAAACAAGACTCTGATTTAAAATCACATTTCATGATGATGATAGAGGACTTTAAGAAGGATATAAATAACTCCCTTGAAGAAATACAGGAGAACACAGATAATCAGAAGCCCTTAAAGAGGAAACACAAAAATCCCTTAAAGAATTACAGGAAAACACAATCAAACAGGTGAAGGAATTGAACAAAACCATCCAGGATCTAAAGATGGAAGTTGAAACAATAAAGAAATCACAAAGGGAGTCAACCCTAGAGATAGAAAACCTAGGAAAGAGATTGGGAGTCATAGATGCAATTATCAATAACAGAATACAAGACATAGAAGAGAGAACCTCAGGTGCAGAAGATACCATAGAAAACATTGACACAACAGTCAAAGAAAATGCAAAATGCAAAAAGCCCCTAACCCTGAACATCCAGGAAATACAGGACACAATAATAAGACCAAACCTAAGGATAGTAGGGATAGAAACGAGCGAAGACTCCCAATTTAAAGGGCCAGTAAGTATCTTCAATGAAATTATAGAAGAAAACTTCCCTAACCTAAAGAGATGCCCATAAACATACAAGAAGCCTACAGAACTCCAAATAGATGAAACCAGTAAAGAAATTCCTACTGTCAGATAATAGTCAAAACACCAAATGAACAAAACAAAGATAATAAAAGTAGTAAGGGAAAAAGTTCAAGTAACATATAAAGGCAGAGCTATCAGAATCACACCAGACTTCTCACCAGAGACTATGAAAGCCAGAAGATCCTGGGCAGATGTTATACAGACCCCAAGAGAACACTAACCCAGGCTACTATACCCAGCAAAACTCTCAATTACCACAGATGGAGAAACCAAGATATTCCATGACAAAAACAAATTTACACAATATCTCTCCACAAATCCAGCCCTACAAAGGATCATAGATGGAAAATGCCAACACAAGGAGGGAAAATCCACCCTAGGAAAAAAAAAGCAAGAAATTAATCTTCTTTCAACAAACCCAAAAGAAGATAGCCACACAAACATAAAAATAACATAAAAAATAACAGGAGACAACAATCACTATTTCTTAATATCTCTTAACGTCAATTCCCCAATAAAAAGACATAGACTAACAGACTGGATACATAAATAGGACCCAGCATTTTGCTTCATACAGAAAATGCACCTCAGTGACAAAAACAAACACTACCTCAGAGTAAAGGGCTGGAAACAATGTTATAAGCAAATGGTCCCAAGAAACACGCTGGAGTAACCATCCTTTTTTTGTTTTGTTTTGTTTTGTTTGGATTTGGTATTTTTGAGACAGGGTTTCTCTGTGTAGCCCTGGCTGTCCTGGAACTCACTCTGTAGACCAGGCTGGCCTCGAACTCAGAAATCCGCCTGCCTCTGCCTCCCAGAGTGCTGGGATTACAGGCGTGCACCACCATCGACCTGGAGTAACCATTCTAATATTGAATAAAACCAACTTTCAATAAAAAGTTATTTAAAAGGGTAAGGAAGGACACTTCATACTCATCAAAGGAAAAATCTACCAAGAAGAACTCTCAATTCTGAACATCTATGCTTCCAAATGCAAGGGCACTCACATTCATTAAAAAAAAAAAAAAAAAAAAAAAACTTTACTAAAGCTCTAAGCACACATTGCAGCTCACACAATAATAGTGGGAGACTTCAACACCCCACTCTCATCAATGGAGAGATCATGAAAACACAAACTAAACAGAGACACAGTGAAGCTAACAGAGGTTATGGACCAAATGGATTTAACAGATATCTATAGAACATTTCATCCCAAAACAAAAGAATGTATTTTCTTTTCAGGACCTCATGGTACCTTCTCCAAAATTGACCATATAATTGGTCACAAAAAAGGCCTCAAAATATACAAGAAGACTGAAATAACCCCATGCATCAGATCACCATGGACTATGGCTGCTCTTCAATAGCAACAAAAACAACAGAAAACCCACGTACACATGGAAGCTGAACAATGCCCTAATCAATGATAAGTTGGTCAAGGAAGAAATAAAGAAAGAAATTAAAGACTTTAGAATTTAATGAAAATGAAGACACATCATACCAAAACTTATGGGACACAATGAAAGCAGTGCTAAGAAGAAAACTCATACCTCTGAGTGTCTCCAAAATGAAACTGGAGAGAGCATACACCAGCAGCTTAACAGCATATCTGAAAGCTCTAGAAGAAAAACAAGCAAATATGCTCAAGAGGAGTAGATGGCAGGAAATCATCAAACTCAGGGCTGAAATCAATCAAGTAGAAACAAAAAGAACTATACAAAGAATCAACAAAACCAGGAGCTTGTTCTTTAGGAAAATCAACAGGATAGATAAACCCTTAGTCAGACTACACAGGATACAGAGACAGTACCCAACTTAAGAAAATCAGAAATGAAAAGGGAGATATAACAACAGAAATTGAGGAAATTAAAAAAAAAATCAGATCCTACTACAAAAGCCTATATTCAACAAAACTGGAAAATCTTGATTAAATGGACAATTTTCTAGACAGATACCAAATACCAAAGTTAAGTCATGATCAAACAAACCATCTAAACAGTTCCATAACCCCTAAAGAAATAGAAGCAGTTATTAAGTCTCCCAACCAAAAAAGCACAGGATCTAATGGGTTTAGTACAGAATTCTATCAGACCTTCAAAGAAGTCCTAACACCAATACTCTTCAAACTATTACACAAAATAGAAACAAAAGGAACACTACCCAATTCATTCTAGGAAGCCACAATTATGCTGTGTATTCTCCCTTGAAGATGGAATGGTTTCTATCTAATAAGGAACTTATCACAATTTCCTTTCATAGAGGACTTCATAAGAGATTTTTTTCTACTTCTATCATGTTCAATATTCCAAATAAACTTTAAAAACTGTCTGAGTGCATATTATTTTTAGCTTCAGGAGATATCATGTATATTTAAGAGGCATTTAACTATTATAAATTATTTTGATGACTTAAAACATGTCAATACTGAGTTGTATATTTTAAAATAAATTTTATTAGTTTAACAAAAAATAATTCACTAAGAAAATTTGATCCCACATAAAACTCCATCAACAATTGTTCTCAAATAATGAAAAATAATTTATTTTAAAATGAAAATAAACTCAAACATCAAACATCTTAGAGGCTCTCCTGTGTTGACATCGACTATGGGTGACCTGGAACACTACAGACAGAAATTATTTGGTTCTGTAAAAATTCCCTTCTACCTGAACACTTTTGTTTGTTATTTTTTGAGACGGGGTTTCTCTGCGTATCCTTGGTGGTCCTGGAACTCACTCTGTAGATGAGGTTGGCCTCAAACTCAGAGATCTGCCTGCCTCTGCCTCTTGAGTGCTCGGATTAAAGGCATGTGCTACCACGGCCTACCTCCACTTGGATCCTTTTAAATGTCTTATGGGGAGGGTGTCCTCTGGGGTATACATTAGGAAACTGTGAGTCCCTGTAACACTCTTTCTTTTATAGTTTAGGAAATGAAGTTTCACAGTTGAGGCATCTTCTATTCAATATCTTCGCTTTGTTTCTGCCTATGGGGGCGTGACTGTTGACTGATCTAGTTGTCATGGTGTGAGCCTGACTCTGCTGCTTGGGGGATACGTATTGTCTTTGACCGTGGTCTGAGAGGCCATGCGCGCCGAGGCTCGGTGAAGATGGCGTCACTCACAGCCGCTTCGGAGTCTATCCCAGATGTTGCTGAGTTCATCTTCCCAGACAGGCACGTGGCACAGCCAGTCAGAGACTGCAGAGTGACTACTGAGAAAGAGCCGTAGGCAGCGCCTGCGGAAGCCGGACGTCTGTTTGATCATCACCATAGCTGGTTCTTAAACTCTTAAAGCCCAGCCTCATTTGTGAATTTGGTCATTAGAATAGCTACTTTTCTGGGCTGGGAGTGTTTCGTGCCTATAATCTCAGCATCAGGGAGGCTGAGGTAGGAGGGTTATGAGTTTGAAACCAGTCAGGGCTATTACAGAGTGAGATCCTGTCTCACCCCCTGCCTCGACTCCAGTAGCTATCTCCTGGACTCAGAAGATATTTAGGTTAAACGAGATTATGAATATGGATTTGCTTTATAAAGCTGAGGTTAATGGTGCGATTACTATAAATTAGGTCTCATGCTTTGAGGGAATTATTTTATTCCCTTTCTCTTTAGAGAGGGAATGGACTGTCACTTGGATTTAAATGTCACCCAAAGATGCACATGTTTAGGGTTTGGCCCTCAGCCTTGGTGCTGGTTGGAGGTTGTAGAAACATTGCTCTGTAGAGGTGTAGTGGAAGGTCTTTGCGTTATTGAAGTCACTCCCTTGAAGGGGATTACTGCATAGTAAACATGGCCACCCTTTAAAAGCCTCTTTCTTCCATCTCAGTTCCTGTGGGGCAGGAGCCTGCACGTGGCTTACTTAGGTCGTCTTTAAGTTCTGGGTCTCATCTGAATGCTTAGAGCTCCTACAGTGGTCAGGAGCATTGATCAGACATTTAGCGAGACCTACTGACTGAGGGCTTGCTTCTCTCAGGCTCGGCCTGTGATTTGCAGGCTGCCTTTAGCTCCTTGATGTAGAGTCCTCCTAGGGTGACTGCTTGTTTCCTCAAGGCTGGCAAGGACAAGAGCTGAGCGGAAATATGGCTCCTGTTGTGACTTGATCATGTCCAGGAGATACAATCGACCCAGAAGCAAGCTTCAGACCCACCCTGTGCCCCACCAAGGGAAGGACATCACACTAGGATACGGGCACCATGTTGTGGTGGTCACAGAGGAATGCCTTGGCTTCTGCTTGGTGTGTGTGTGTGTGTGTGTGTGTGTGTGTGTGTGTGTGTGTTTTAACCTGCCAAGAATCATTCCACCTTAAAAAGATCAAGGATTTGACAGAATTTGCTCTTGAAGCTATTGTTAAAAGATTTTATATGTATTTAGGACAAGCAGTCCTACTTTGGCGGGACAATACCTATTTAACCAGCATTTACATCCTTTCGTGCTGACACTGAAGAGAGCTACATGATTTTATCATCGAATTTCATCTCTTCCAAAAAGACAAGAAGGGTGTTTGTACGGCTTCTCGTCTAAAGAGATCTGAAAAGATAAACCCGCCTTTATCTGACTCTCCTTGACTTTGTGTGTTTAGGCTTCTGAATTTACCACACAATAAAAGCTGCTTTCACTTCTCTTTGGCTGTGGAGGCCTACGAGAGCTTGCGTTAAGAAGTTCCAGTGGCTTTTTATTAAAATCAAACACAATAGTTGGCATTTGGTATCGAACATCACAAAATGGAAGAAGTGTGGTTTGGTGGTGGGTCGTGCTTACCTGCATGGTGGCCACCTTGGGGAGAGAGGTACACACACAGGCATCACAAAGACATCGTAAATAAATGCCCCGAAGCAAAAGGGTGTCCTAACTTTGGAGTTTAAGGATGCCATATAGTCAGCAAATTATAGGGTAGAAAAGCTCTTAATTCCCCCCGCTGAAGAGATGTTTTCAGTCGAACTTAAACTAGGCAATATGAGAGTGCAGCCAGTCTCATGAGAAATGACGTTGAGTTGGAAGGGTCTTGCCTAGTTTCTACTCCACAGACACTGCAGCGAGCCCGTAATAAACACATTTAGACGCTGAGCTGGCTCTCCAGAAGAAAAGCTTCTGGGAAGAGTTTTCAGAACTCTGATGCGTTCCCCAGGATTTGCAGTCATGTTATTGATTCATTACTTTCAGTTCATTTGAAGCATTATTCATCTACGACTTTGGCTTGTGGTTTGAGTTCTACAGAGAATAAAATCAGCAAAATGGTTTTTCTTCTCTTTTTTTTCTTGAACTCCATTTTTTTTTCTAAAGATGTTCATGATAGTAGTAACAACCGAGAGGTTTATTTTATTTTATTTTTTATTTTTTATTTGCCATGAGAGAGGTTGGATCCGTGTTTGTTGAAATCTGATCCACGCATCCTTGAAACTTTGGTTACCATCAGTAGAAGGTATAGGCCGGTTAAGTAAATGTGCAAGTGAATCTGAGCTTTCACATAAATGTTACTGTTTGCAGAGATTAATATTTTAGGCTTATATTTTAAAGAACCACATTTCTAGAATAAATTAGCCCAAGACCTCCCCAAAGAGGAAGACATGAACATCACCTGTAATGACAGATCGGTCAACTCAAGAACTAGCTCACCCACATCTTAGATTTTCAGTCCCGTGTCTGCCCTTAACTTGATATCCGACCTTGAGGGGTTCACTTAACCCCAGACTCAAGCATCGTAGAAACCGCTTTTGAAATTTCCAATCCCATAACTCCTAAGGAGACAGAAAGGGGATAACCTTTTACAAACAAAGTGTCAAATTCCTAACCTCTGATCTCCTGATATTTTCAAGGGATATTTGAGGTCACTTTGTTCTGACTCCTGTAAGCAGGGGTGGGAGAGAACGTACTGGAATGATACAAAGATGAACGGCAAGTCCCGAAGGGTCAGAGGGAATGTGTTATTGATAAATTCAGCTATCTTTATTGAGTATCTTCAAGGGCAGGGATCACTGCCAGACATAATAAGAGGTGTAAAAAGGATTGAGACACAGTCTCTGTCTTAGGAAGGCTCACTGGAGAGAAGGAAAGTAAGAAAGGAAAAACAAAACAAACAAACAAACAAACAAACAAAAACCTGAGAAAACTAACTGCAGACCAGGCATTGCGTGATTACTGCCCATGGGAAGGTTTTCTCAGGATGAATATATCTAGTTTGGAGAGGAAAGTTCCAGAAAAACCTTCATTAAGTGATGGCACTTAATACGGACCTTCGTGGGTGACGGAGTGTTTGTCTGATGCAGATGGAGGGAACAGAGCTCCGGGTGACAGAAGGTGGGTTATGTGACCATTTGAAATAAACCTGAACTAGGTTATGGGGACTGGGAAGATGACTCAGCTGGCAAAGAGTTTGCCATACTCAAATGAGGATCTGAGCTTGGGCTTCCATATAAAATCATGGGCATCATAGAGGTTGGCTGTGATCCCATAGAACCCTCCCCACAAACAAGGTGGAGAGCAGTAGTGGAAGATACCCAACGCCGACCTCTGGCCTCCACACATGTGTATCATGCACACTCACGGGGGGTGGGGTGGGGTGGGGTGGGGGTGGGGTATGGGCTCATGACTTAACAGCCACAATGCTTTGGCAGTCAAGACAGCTTACATGACTAGGCGTCTGGCTTACATAGCATGCTGGTGCTCTGAGGCCAACTTGTTTTCTTCATGATGCCAATATGATGCATTTTAAGGAGGCATAGGCCATTGTAATCTGGTGTTTTTGACTGCCCCCGTGTGGTTGTGTGGCCCTTATTTATGTTGTACGATGCTTTCTAATTGCATTAGAGAAACGTTGGATATCTTTGACCACATCATGGCAGCAAGCACTGGCCAGCACTCAAATTGGCAGCATGGAAAAAAATCTCCTTCTGGCTTCTGTGTGCACACATTCTGAACATCAAAACAGCCTGGTCCTCAAATCAGAGGAAATAGGACTATTTCCAAACCGGACTAAATAAGTGTAGGACATTACCCATCTTTATCATCCCGGTACCTGTTACTTTCGCAACCTTTTTGGACTTAACTGTCCATTAAATATCTTTACTGAAGTTTTTTTTTTTTTTTAATTTTGTCTTGCTCTTATTTTCATGACTGAAATCTCCGCCAGCTGCCCTTGTTATCAGAGACCACATAAAGGCATGTGAAGAATAAGCGGTTCTTATGCAATTTTCCTTGTCCTTGTCAATAACTCTCATGAATTATTGAAAATCAGACTATCCTGGAGCGAGCCCAGTAGTGCTTCAAGTATCCACGAGGAAGGCTCTTGAAGTCCCCCTCAAGGAATCGTACCGCGATGCTGAGTGAGGCGAATAAAGGGCCGGCAGCAGCTTGAAGCCAAGATAAAGACGGAGCCCAAGTCCTCAGACTGGGTCCTCGCGTCATTTGTGCTTGCAGGGTCAACGCTATCATTTACGCCCAATGGCATCAAACTTCAAAGTTATGTTTCTTTGAGGTAAGGAAGGGGAAGATTCTGGAGCAAAATTATAGCAACTGTATGTGGCAACCACATCACCACCCAAACAGGAGGCATTTAACAGGGGCCTCTGTGTCAGGGACTATGTAATTTTGATGGGGGGGTGGGGTGGGGAGAATCCTGCAAAATGGTTACGTTTTCATTCTTTTCTGATGACAAAACGGAAGCCTGTGGCTATTGAGCTGCTGGTTCGAGTAAGTGCTGGGACTGGGACACGCAGACGTTTCCTCAAATGGGCAGAGCATGCAGCTTAGTGGCGTGGCAGAGTGCTTAGCTCAGATTGGATTAGAGGGGGAGGTTGAGTGTGGCAGGTGCTGTAGAACTGAGGCAAGGTCTCTGAGAGGCAGAGACTTCTATTCCCCTAGCTTCGAAGAGGCCTGAAGACCCTGGGCTGGGTCCTTCTCTGCCTATTGTCACCTGTAGATGGAAACCAGCAGACCTAAGACATTTCTCCTTAGGATCTAAGCCCATCGTGCAGGACCACGCCCTTTGCCTTTCAGTAAATCTGTTTCAGACCCCGCCCATAGATCCTTCTCTCTTCTGCAGGCGTGGAGAGCCGAGTTCTTCCCGTTATCTTCGGTACACTATTCCGGCTTCAGATGCTGGACTAAGACCAGCAATGCGGTGGAGAGAGAGAGAGCCTTGAGGAGGTTTACTTTCTCTCCTGGCTCTGACATTTTCTTTCCTTCCTTCAAACCTCGGTGCATTACACTGCCTAAAGTCTCTGCTTTAGTATATGTCCAGGGGAAATGATAGGCCCATGTGACTGTTGGGATGTGATAAGATTAAATGCGTGAAACAGAACGACTGATAGTTGGTGACTAGTTCCCACTCAACAGCATTCAAGGAGACACGGGAGTGGGACTCTGTGGGAACTCTCTTAATGGGCGCTCTGCTCTTGAGAGGCGGGAACTTGTTCTCTCCCGAGGACCAGCGGAGAAGATACCGAGAAGGTCTGTGGTCCAAGTAGTGCTCCCAGTCCTCATCAGTTCTATGACTGTTAATGACAGTCATGCTTAATGACTTGGCTTCATGGGAATTTTCTGTGCTTGGGATGTGCTAACATGTACCATGAATTCATATAGACCTGTTTATTAAACAGATACATCTCCTTTGATTTTCTTGTATAAAAGCATATGAGTGAGTCAGAAGAGAAGAAGAAGAAAAGAAGAAGAAAGAGGTTGATTCTGATTCTAATCTAGGCTCTTGACTAATGTATATGAATATACATTAACTGAAGCCTCAGAAACATATTTTGCTTCACTTCTTGACACATGCGCAGAAGCTCACAATCCAAATACAAATGTTGTGGACAAACACAGGCTTTTACTATGTGCAATGAATGTGCACTTTAACACCCCATCTATTCATCCATTCCCTTAGGGTGGAGAAACCATACCCCATTTTCCCAGAGGCTCGTTCTTGCCCCTTTCAGCTTAGTAGAGAGTTGACTCAGTAGGTCTGACCTGTCTCATGGAAGAACAGACTCTCCTTGTCATTTTCTCAAACAGGTACCCTGTGTACCTCTGTGTTGTAGAGAGTCATGGGGTGTGCCACTTGCTGTGGAAGCCTAGTCAAGTCAGCACGGTGGGAGGCTGCAAGCTCAGGAGAAGTATCTTGGGCATACTGCTTCTAGTCTTGTTATACGTCTTGTTATGCTCCTATGAGCATTCGTTTGAGACGAGCTCAAGCTGCTCTTGAGCTTTTGATCTTCTGCTTTCGTTTGTCTGACCACAAAATGTTCCCTGTCTTATGCCCCTTTCCCTTATGCTAAGGGAGGGAGCTCGAAAGCAAAGCTCTCAATGTCAGTATTAGTGTTGACACTGAGGCCAGATCCTCTGAGGTTGGTCTACTGTGGACATTTAGTAGCATCTCTTGCTCTACACAGACAGGGTTCCTCCCCTCTCCACATCTGTGAAAATGAAAAAAAAAAGTCTCTTGATGTTTCCCAATGTTCTCTGAGTGGCAACATCATTTCTAGTTGAGAACCCAGGCTACATCACTGAGTTGTCTGTCTATAACAGGACCAACCATCCCTACTTTCAACACACACTAATGTCAACCCATTTAATAATGTTCCTCTTTTTTTGATGTGCATGAATGTCACATTTCCATGTACAGAGTTGAACACGTCCTCCCAATGGCCATTCAAAAGGAAGGCAAGACCATGAAGCTAAACAACCGAAGAGACACATTATCTTCCCTTTCTTGTGGGACCACCAGACAGAACTCAGATTTACTGGGTGATAGAAATGGAGGTTCGGCTGACTATTGAGTAGACAGAAATGCTTCCGTAACAACCCCATGATGAACTAACTCTACAGCATGTTGATAAGCAAGAAGCATCAGTAATATATTAAGAAATACTCTCAGGTATTTCCAAGACCAACATTAATAATGGAGTCCACAACATGACCTTTTCAGGAAGGAAGCACAGGAAGGCTCCAGCACACACTCACTGTAGTGTCAGCTTGCCCATCCCTTGTCCTATTCTTGGCTCTGCTTCTCTTCCTTCCTTCCACTCAAACAACGCGCGCTGGGACATGCAGAGCACTTTAGTCTAAACAAAACATAATGGAGGAAAGAGAAGAAACTGGGAAAATAACAATAATCACACGGCGTGGTCCCAAGCTCGTGGACTCTGGGTTCTCTGAATGCTCTCTGTCAGGACGCCCTCCACACAGGGCTGTTGAGGACTGGCAGGGAGGAGGGCGTTCTCTGGCCTTAGTGGAAGCACAGAAGCACTCAGAGAGACGAAATGTCTTTTGTATCCAAGGAACAAACAGTAGTTACCCTCTCAGCATTTAATAGCCTCAGCAAGGTCAAGGTTACCAGAGAAAACTGAGAAAAATACTGTAGGATTTGCCTCCAAAACCTTAATTATCAAGGCTGTTTGGCTTACAGACAAAAGAGCTAATTGTTTCTAAGGGGAACTGTTTTTTTTTTCCTTTTTGTATTGTTCCTTTATTATCTTTTGAATCTATTTTTTGTTGTTGTTCCATTTCCTATTAAATGTGTACATACTCATGTGTCCATATCCTCACGTGCCCACAGACACACAGGGTGAGAGTTCTCTGTGACCACATTTCCTGAATCCCAGGGAAATTCAGAGAGCACAGCCTTTCCCAGCAGCTCTCTGCTTGAGGTGAGCCCCACCTCTCAAACTCCTCTGTCTGCACGAGGCTCATTGCTGATCTCACAAAAGACCGAGAATTGGAAACCCGCCTTTCAAGACACCTTTCTAAAAAGGGCCGTTGTAAGATCAATTTTCCACCAGGATTGGAGTTGTTACACACCTATCTTAGAAAAATTGGAATTTAAATAAAAGTAAGTAGAAAATAGGAAGGAGAGAGGGAGGGAGAAGGGAAGAGAGGGAGGGGAGGGAGAAGGGAACGGAGAATGGTTTTCTCACAGCACGCTGTGACTCTTCTTGTCAGGTGGTGGTTTGCAAGGCCCTCAGTGGGGCTGCCTGCATTTACCTGTTCTCTGTCTGTATTACAAGTGGACCCTAATACAAAATGAGAGTGCCATAAATATTCGTCAGACATTGAATATTTTATTTGAATTATGATCTATGTAACACTTTAAAGAATAAAGAGAATCAGCCAGCAGCAAGTGGGATCCTGGAATGCTGGAGGCCATCATGTTGGCCATTCCCTCATCTTACAAGTTGTGGACAGTGTGAAACAATATTATCTTCTTTGAACCCTAGTCCATCCATAATTTAATACCACTCTGATTAAGGTTTCTTAGAAAGGCCCAAATGAATTCTGTTGTTTAAAATCAGTCTTGGTGTATATCAGGTGTGGTGGTATATGCCTTTAATCGTAGCACTTGGGATGTAGAGACAGGCAGATCTCTGTGAGTTCAAGGTCAGCCTACAGAGAGAATTCCAGGAGAGCTAGACCTTCATTGTGAGATCTTGTCTCAAAAAAAAAAAAAAAAAAAAACCAGCAAAACAAAACATCGGCCTTCTTACTCAACATTTTAGGAGAGGATAGAAAAACAAAGTGTACCACAATGAAGTGTATCTTCAAATTCTTCTACATCATGGGTCCTAAGTCCTAACAATACATCCTAATTTTTCTTGGGGGTTAAAATAATCAGATGCCTATCCCACCACTGGAAGTTGCCGAACCAGAATGTTTGGAATCTATATGTTCATATTTAGGAATTTACAAAAAAGGGTTTATTTATTTTACATGTATGAGGCTTTGCTTGGGTATATATCTGTGCGTTATGTGAATGCCCTGTGTCCAAGGAGGTCAGAAGAGGGCTTTGGATCCCCTAGAACGGGAATTATGCATGGTTTCCAGCCACCATGGGGTGTTGGGAATGGAATATGTGTTCTCTGAAAGACTATCCTTTAATCACTGAGACATCTCTCTAGCTTCTAAAATGTGTAGCACAGGCTGGCCTTGAACTTGTGATCCTCCTGTTTCCACTTCTGCTTCTTCAGAATATCCATCCTACCAGCATGTGCCACTAGAACAGGAACATGGTCATGTTCGAAAAGAAGCTTTATAGATGGTCCTTTGTGTAGTGCTTTGCTCCTCTGTGCTGTTCTTTCTAGAGGCCAGGCTTTACCAGCTAAATGTGAAGCTCTGACTCAGAGAATTCCAGATGATCAGAAAATTTCCACGAGTTTCTGTTCATCAGGCCAAATACTACTATTTATACATGGAAGTTTTTTTGAGTTCTTTTTTTTGAAGTCAATACATAATAAAATTCCAACATTCATTTTCTTTTCCTTAATTGTAATAAACATTTTTCACTAGTGAGGAAAAAGTCATACTTTCTAGTCGTTTCTGAAGATCATGTGACTTGATTTTGGCCAATGGGATATGAGGGGAAGTAATGTACATAATTTGGGCTGTGGCTTTAAAAGAAAAGCTTGTTCCCTCTCTCCTTTCTCTTCTCTTTACTCGAGACTCACTGTAGCAACTGTGACCTAGGCAGTCATGAAACAGAAATAACCTGTTTCGTGTAAGAACTTGTGTTTTTGCTGTTTTTAGAAAAGTTCAGCCAGTAAACTCTGCATTTCTTGGATCTTATTTCCTTATTTAGTGCCTGCAACATAACACATGGTAATGTGCTTTCGGGTTGGCGTCAAGTCTCTTGCTTTCTTTCTATGTCCGAAAGCCTGGCATTAGCAACCACACCTGCTTATTCAACAGCTACTACATGCTGGCCAATGCTTGTTTGCAAAAAGGAAAAGAGGGACATACAGTTTCCTGCTGTGGCCAATGTGTGAGCAAAGGGTCAGAGTCTTAGGATTCAACAAGGACTGACGCTTACTCCTGAAGGTACAAACAGTTTCCTTCTCCAGGATCACAGGGTTGGATGGCACTTCTGACCCTCTCTGTGTAGACTGGGCACAGGATGAGCTCTTAACCCATCCTGCTAGCTCACTGCCTTCGCGTTGTTCGTCCCTCTAAATTCTGTTTATTTGATTATCATTTGTTTGTTTGATTGCCTATTCAGGCTTCCTATCCAAGTTCTCTTGGAGCTTGCTGTCAATTAGCGCCCTCTGAATCGAGAAACCATTTCTTCCTAGCCTCCTCTCACCCCATCACAATATGCCAACCATGTCCAACATTCCTCTAGCAGGTTGCATTTAGAGAGAAAGTGTTGATTCGGAAAGTAAGGTCAGACTAACAAGCACGCCTTCTGCTTCTGAGGAATTTCCCATTGTTCTTTTCTGTGGTGGTGTTTGTATGTACTTCTCGCTCCCAGCCTGTCTTGGGCTGTGTGCCACATTTCTAGTCTTGGGGAAGAGCATGCTTGAAAGAACATAGAAATAGATTAGAGAATGTTCTGTTTTCTCAGATAGTGCAATGCCAGCCGAAGCCTTTGTTTCTGTGTATACTTCAGTTGTCCTTAGAGTTGGAACTCTTGGGTGTTGCTAAGTCTGTCATCCACTTGTATTGTCAGGTGCCCATTATCATGTGTGTGTGTGTGTGTGTGTGTGTGTGTGTGTGTGTTGGCAGAACCGAAACAAAAACACGTAAGCAACCTGTGAATGTTTGTTGATACAATAGAAAAGTGTGGAGCCTAGGTGGCATTTCTAGAGGCCCCTGTCTTTGTGAAATGAAGGAGTGGCTGTCTAAGGTGGTAATTGTGTTAATGTTTATTGCATGGTTTTGTATGTTAGGTGATGATAAAGGTTACCTTCAAATACATTTGACTGTATGCAGCTTTCTTCTGTAAGAGTGTAAATATATTTTAACTTTCTGATAATGGACAAAAGCTTAGTTCTTCTACGCGGCTCCCCTCCGTCTGGCCCCACTTCGATTCGAGGTTACTTCCGGCTGCACCCTTCCCTGTTACTCTTTGCTTGAGTGGGCTGCCCGTAATAGCTAGGAAAATGAAGTCCCTTTAAACAAACATCCCGACAATCTGCTCTCATTCAAGCCCTACAGAGCTTTCTTATGCTCTGACCTGTCCAAGACAGAAGATCCTGGTGGGCAGATTTGTCCTCCGTGAGGCCAACCAGAGAATCAAACTGATGTGAGTCCTGCCACCTTGGATTTGATTTTTTCTTATTGTTGTGACCAAAATGCTTGACAAAGGCGACTTAATGAAGGGTGGATTTAATTTGGCTTATTATTTAAGAAGGCATATAGTCGGTAATGGTGGATGGTGGGGAAGGCATGGTGGTGGGTATATGAGGGAGCTGGTCGCGTTACATCTTCAGGCAGGAAGCAGGGAGAGATGAGCCGTGGCACCCCGCTTACCCTCTCCTTTCTATTCACTTTGGGATTCCAGGTCATGGAATGACGCTGCCCATACCCAGGGTAGGCCTTATCCTTGTCTCGGTCACCTCTGTCAGGAGTGCCCCCGGCATGCTCAGTTTGGTTCCTAGTTTCTAAATGCCTAAAAGTTGACAATTGGGATTAACCAACAAAACTTTACTTTTTGTCATTTCGATACTCAAATACCATCACTTTCAAATCATAACTTTTTATCCCTGATCCCTAAAGCCTATGTTCAACTCATAAAATATAGTATATTTAGTCCATCTCTGAAAGTCTCTAGAGACTTAATGATTCCAAATGAGACACTATTCCAAAGTTTGAGGAAAAAAATTCTACTGAGATGTGGGTAACCTTTGAACTGTGAGCCCTGTTTTATTTTTTTTAAGATTTATTTATTTATTCTTTTATGTATATGAGTACATCATTGCTCTCTTCAGATACACCAGAAGAGGGCATCAGATCCCATTACAGATGGTTGTGAGTCACCATGTGGTTAATGGGAATTGAACTCAGGACCCCTGGAAGAGCAGTCGGTACTCTTAACTGCTGAGCTACCTCTTTCCATTTTTTTTTTTAAACAACAACAACAAACCAAGTTACATTTTTCCAACATACAATGTCACAGAGTAAACATTCAGTTCCAGAAGGGGAGAATAGAAATATACCAAGGAAAGATGGGCCAAAGCAGGGCTCTAACAGAGAGAATACCGAGCACTGAAGCTCTGTGTCTGGATTCAGGACTCGTGATGGATTTATCGTGGCTCCAGTGGCCTTGGTCAGCATACCCTCCAGTTCTAGTCCTTGCTATGAACGATCTTCTTGGGATGGTTCCACTCTGTGTTCGCAGTTCTCATAGGTAGGTGAATGAACCATAGTCCCGGCATCTCCAACATCCTGAAATCTTCATTGTAGTTTAGGGTCCACCATCATAACTTCGTGCAGTGGCATCATGGGACTTTCTTGTAGGGAATCTGAGTTGTCACACACTGCCTGGCTTCAGAAGCCTTCTGGGACTTTGGTGCCACCATCCATGATCCTCTTCAAGTGTGTGTCTTTTGTCCCTGTAACATCAGTATGTGGATGACCCTGCTAAATTGTCTTGCAAAGTTTAGATAGAGCCACGCCCCACTGAACTACAGTTACAATGGCCTTCAAGTCTCTACATGACTACTTGGACGCACAGAACCTTTTTGGTGGCATTCTTAGTTACTCTATCCATTCAAATTAATTTACATTTTAATGATTTGAAATCTTCCAAAGTTAGCCTCTGGCCTACAGGGCACCTTCTGATTATTCTAGTGCAGAACATGAGGTTTCCTTTTGTTCAATTAAAGTATATATTTTTTTGAATTTCATACATGAGTACTGTATTTACATTATTTCCATGCCCTACTTTCTTTCCAACTTCTTCCATGTCCTTTTCACTCCTTTTCATTAATATTTTCGCATGTGTGCACATGCGTGTGCATGCACACACATGTGCACAACACACATGCATATAGGCACATACATGCACATACATGCACATATACATAAATATACAGCCTAATGAATCCCTTTACTGTTGCTCAGGTATGAAAACACATTCAAGGCTAACCACTTGGGATTAAACAGCCTATAGGGAGTTCAGTCTCAGAGAAGACTGACCATTGCCCCACCCCTCACTCAGCCACTGTTTAACTGCTTGCAGCTCTTTATGAGGGGTGAGGTCTTTGATGATGGGATATCGTCGATTGTCGATCCCTTGCCCACACCTTCCTTTCCCACAACCTTAGATCCACTCATACTCCTTTCCTAGCCACCCTGCACTTTTTCCACCTCTTTCTTCACTGCTCGTTACCTTTTTTTCCATTGTAGGCCTGCATAAAAGCAGTGAGAGAGAACTACGCCACAGCCTAAAAGCTGCCCTGTCTCGAAACTTCTACCAAAGCAACCAGTCAGGGGTGTTTGCATTCGGTCCCACTCACAGACTCAGGACACAAGCAGAACGAATCCAGATTCTTTGCCAGAACAAACCATGAGTGCTTTTTAACCCACTTTTGGATAGCGTCCTCTCCCTGCTCTGAAACCTCACAAGCTAGGTCTCCATTGCTCATTCTTGTCTTCTGTTCTCCCACCAGATGGCCCGTTATGTGCCACTTGCATCTTTATAGAACGTCTCTAGTACACAACTCAAACTCCGCCACACTCCATCTATAGCCCAGTCTGAAGGCCTCAGAACCATATGGTCACTAGGGCAACGGACTCACTCCTTGGTACCAATTTTTGGCATTAGTTGCTCCTCTCATTGTTGTGACAAATTTCTTTTTTCCTACTTTCTCTCTCTCTCTCTCTCTCTCTCTCTCTCTCTCTCTCTCTCTCTCTCTCTTCTTTCCTTCCTTCCTTCCTTCCTTCCTTCCTTCCTTCCTTTCTCTCTCTTTCTTTCTTTTCCTTCCTTCCTTTCTCTTTCTCTTCCTTCTTTCCTTCCTTCCTTCCTTCCTTTCTTCCTTCCTTCCTTCTTTCATTCCTTTCTTTAAAAAAAGTTTAAAATATTCATGTATTTATTTTATATATGTGAGTACGCTGCCATTCTCTTCAGACAAACCAGAGAGGGCATTGGATCCCATTTCAGATGGTTGTGAGCCATCATGTGGTTGGGGGAATTGAACTCAGGACCTCTGGAAGAGCAGTCATAGCTCTTAATAACTGAGCCATCTCTCCAGCCCCAACAAATTTCTTGACATGAAGCTTTAGGAAGGAAGAGTACACTTGGGCTCACAGTTCAAGAAGAAGGTTACTTCATCACAATGGAGAAGACATAATCCCTGGTCACATGGTCTCCACTTTGGAGTCAGCAGAGCAGAAAGAGTTGAATGAGGACCCTACATTTGCCTGTTTTTTTTTTTTTTTGTTGTTGTTTTTTTTTTTTTATCCAGTTTGGGAACCCATGTCTGTACCTGGTTTCCTCACTTCAGTCAAACTTCTCTGGGAACATACTTGCAGCTATGCCTGGGATTTATTTCCTAAATGACTTTCATTCAGTTCCTTCAAGCTGACAACCACCACACTCATTGTCCAGGTCTGACCTAGCCATCTCTATTTCAGCCAATCAGAGAGAGCAAAGGGCTTATGAGGCCTTACATGTAAGGTTGCTGGTCCTGAACTTCTCAGATTATTTCAATAGCTTGAATATTTCTGCTATGTGGCCTATGGCTGAATCAACACTGAGGGGGGTTAAGATCTGGTTACAGTGAGGAGGAAAGGAAGTAGATGTTGAATAGTGTTGGCAGACTTGGCCATGGCTGTGGTTGGACTGTGGTACTCCTCTCCAGACCTCTCCAGACATTTGATTCCCAGTGTAATGGCATGGAAAGGTGATGAGATATTGAAGAGCCATTTGGATCAAGGATTCATGTCACCTTCCAGGGATGGGGCTAATTTTCAAGGATGTAAGTTCCTGCTCTGATAGGATTGGATTCGTTGCCATGAGAACAGGTTGTCCTAAGGAAAGGATGGGTCCCGCGGTTTCTATCTTCTGTAGGCACTGTTTATATCTCCATTGTGTTTCCAGGCTGTGATATGACACTGTGACTTCACCAAATACTTCTGCTTCACACCTTGGATCTTGATCCTCCGGACTATGAGCGGAAAATAAACCTCTGTTCTTTATGAATCACCCAGTCTCCTGCGTTCTGTTACAGCAACAGAAAATAGAGTATAACAGCCCCACTCCCTTCTACAACTCTGTCTTTTGCTTACCCAGCTTCACCAGGCTACTTGGTCTTCAAGCTTTAGCTCAAAAGCTAGGCTAGTTGCCATGACTTCTCATTTCCCTCTGCCTTCCATTTAGGACTTCTATTATATCCCCTATTTAATTCTGCCTTGGGCTCTGGTTAGCTTTTACACATTGGCCTTGTCATCGATAGCTACATTCCTTTAGGAAATCAGTTTAAAGTGGTGGGTCAAGGCAAGAGTGTATCATCACGAGGGCCGGGATTTAAATGAGCCTTGGTATTTTATAGCCATAAGGCCACACTCATTTTCCTCAACTTAAGAACAGCTATAGTTCAACCTAATGTACTCTGTTACATAATAGAGTAGAGAGGGCGAACCCAGTTAGCACCTGGCCTTTCCTTGTAGACTATAATAGGTACTCAACAAATCCCAGCGCTCTGGTGCCTTCTGTCTCTGCTACAGCAATTTTCCCTCCCTTTGTGTTTTAAGGAAGCGGAGCTGAGTTTAGCTTTGTTTTCCATCCTTCATAGTACGACAGCAGTGCAGGCCCCAGTCCAGAGCACGAACTGGTATAAACAGCCCCGGCAGCAGGAGCCAGGGCAGACGAGGCCACTGGAATTGCATCAGTGCGTTGGCCGTGCAGGCATTCGCTCAGCTCTGGAGGGCTCCCTCCTTCCCTAACGAATTGTGTTAGCTCCAGCCAAGCTTGAAGCTGCCTCCAAAGGACCTCTGAGAATTACATTACACCAAGAACCGTCTGCCTCATTACAGATAAGGCCAGAGGCAGCAGGCAGGGCTCAAACCACAGCTGCCCCCCAAGTGACCTACTTAAGCCTCCCTTATGGCCTGAAATGTGTCACAACACGTGTACTCAGTCTAGATTTATCCTGGTGCCTACACTTGTTCAGATGCTGCTCGGGGGAAGTAATACTTTGGCCTTGACCATTGGTCGGGGTGATGTAAAAACAAAGGGATGTGGAGTTTTGGGTGGGTCATTGTTCCTGTATCTCCACCTCCAACCCCATAGAACATCATTCTTGTGCCTGACTGGGGGATGGCCCAGGAGGGTTTTTGAGCCATGCCACTTAATTTGAACAGTATCCTCACAACGCATTGCCCCGATTCACCTTTGAGTTATAACCGACGAATAAAAATGTACATATTTAAGAACTGGAGGAGGGGAGGGGGATTGCAACCCCATAGAAAGAACAACGTTGGTTGGTGGGACCACCCAGCACTCCCAGGGACAAGGCTACCAACCAAGGAGTGTACAGGGAGGGACCCATGGCTCCAGCCGCATAGGTAGCAGAGGATGGCCTTGTCTGACATCAATGGGCGAGGAGGCCCTTGGTCCTGTGGAGGTTTGATGCCCCAACATAGAGGGATGCTGGTGTGGTGGGGTGGGAGAGGGTGGGGGTGGGGGGAGCACCCTCACCGAGGCAAAGGGGAGGGGGGAGGGCAGATGTGGGATGGGGAACTTGTGGAGGGGCAACTGGGAAGGGGGGTATCCCTTGGGATGTAAACAAATGGAATGATTAATAAAAATGTATATATTTAAGGTGTGATACATACATACACAAACACACAAATACACACACATAAATAAAATTGACCACAATCGAACTATTAACACATCCACCACTTTACAAAGTCATCTTTGTGTGTGTCAGGGAGACAGTCAAGATCTACTTTATCAACATCCAGATATAAAATGAATGATTCCTGATTATAGTTGTCACGCTGTTTGTGGGTCCAGTCTAACCGAAGGCTCATGTTCTAGCACTCCTTTCCCCCATACCCAGCCTCTGCAATGCCGTTCTGTGACTTGACTGTTTAGGATACCGCACATTATTGGAGATCAGGCAGTCTCTCTCCGTGTCTGGCTTGTTAATATTGTATCCTCCAGGTTCATTAATGTTGCTGAGAGTGACACGCTCCTCTTCTTTACAAAGGTGATGAAATTCAAGGTGCACACACACATCACATTCGATTTATCCATTCCTTCATCAATGGACAGAAGATATTTCCCATGTCTTAGGTCTTGTGAATAAATAATGCAGTGAGTGTAAAAGTGCTGGTACCTCTTTGGCATTCAGATTTTCTTTTCTTTGGATAGACATTCACAAGAGAAATTGCAGGACGGTGTAGAAATGACTGTCTTATTATAGTTGTGATTTAAATTCTCTGAGGAGTCTTCTTTTTATTCTCCATAATGGACCCACACATTTACAGCCCCGCCAAGACCAGTGTGTCCTTTGTGCCACACTCAGAGACACTCATCACCTTTCTTTTGGTAATAGTCATTCTAACAGGTGTGAGAAGACTTCTTACCGTGGTTTTGATTTGCACTTACTTGGTGGTTCCTGATGTTGTTGGCTGTTTGCATATCTTTGGAAAATTATCTGCTTAGGCCTTTTGTATTGTTACATGAAACCTATTTATAATAAAATCAGGTTACTATAGGGATGGAATGATGGTTTGTAGTTAAGAGCACCTACTGCTCTTTGCAGAGAACTGGGGTTTGTATCTTGGCACCCACATGGTGGCTATGGCCATCTTCAACTCTAATTTCAAGGGAACTGATTCTCTTCTGACCTCTACAAGCACCACACTGCATGCATGTGGGACACACTTGTACTTGCATACAAATGCTTATACATCCAAAATAAAAAAAATCAGGTATTATTACTATCTTTTTCTATGGAATTGCTACATATTGAATATAAAATAATATTTATTTGTTTATCTATCTATCTATCTATCTATCTATCTATCTATCTATCTATTTTAGGCATTAACTTGCTCCCCCCTTTTTTGTCAAGAATTAAGTATTAAGTTAGTACATTTATTGGGAATTGAGACACTTCTGAGAGATCAATTTGAGGTTAGAAACCGTCTGTATTATGTAGCAGGCTCAGCTTAAAGAAAACATCGGAGGAGCTGGGCTTGATAAACTTGTGGGCCTATTTTCTTCAACAGAAGGAAACGAATGACAGCTGGATGCTGGAGTGAACATTGCAGACAACCTGGTGGTCCTTTGCTTTCTATTAGGAGCCAGCCTCCACCTGAGTCCTCCCAATATCCTGAGCAGTGCTTAGGCCCTGATCCTGGCCTCTGTCCCTCAGTGAGTAGAACTCATCCCTACGAAAGAAGCCACACATATTTTCCATCAATAGGATCTGTCTTTATGCTTATTGCAAATCGTTAGGCCCTAGGCCCTAGCTCTGAGCTCTGTTTATCAGCCCCTAGAACTCATTCTCGTTGTAAAGGTCACAGGTGCTTTGCTATCTTACTAGGGAGTTTCTCTGTAGCTACGCCTAAAGGTTTGTTGTGATAATCGTAACGTGAAAATCTTTTCAAGTTTTACTGTGTTTAAATGTGTAAGAAGAGTAAACCATGTGTTCAGTCTCTGGAAGATTTTGACCCAGTGCCTGCTGAGATGCTACTGACTTGACTCTCATTCTTCACCTTGCAAGGCCACACCGGCAATGAGGTTTGGGGGGGGGTTCTCAACAGTCCTATGGACTCTTCAAAAGCTCAACACTACCAATACAATAATATTTATATAGAACCCAATTCTATCACACAAATTAATATCCTGTTCCATTAAAATATTCACAACAATTATGCATCAGTTTTTACTTTCTGTGGTTATAAATAATCATCTTCCAGCATAAGTCCTTATGTCTGAAGTTATTATTGCTTTAGTCACTTGTAACGTGAGTTCTATATACCACTAAATAGGTAACATTTGAATAATTTTGTTTGAAACATTATTACATACATACTTCATTTCCCAATCTTTTCAGTGTCTATTAGCTTTACCTCTAGATAATATGCTACCAGGCAATAAGGAATACCAAGCATTCCTTGGCGCATATGGGTTTGCAAATATTTTCTCCTACTCAGTGGGTTACAAATCCTTAACTTATTCATCATTTCATGCCCTCAAATGACTCTGTGCTTCAGTTTCCTTATGTGTGACATGTAGTTAATTACCTCCGGGCTGTTCCAGAATTGCATGAGTGGATATGTATAAAAAGAACGTAGAACAGTGTCAGTGGGAAATGAGGTATAAGCATTTGTCAAATAATATTCATATTTCTAGAACTGGCAAAACCGTGACTCCCCTTTCTTGGATGTCTCACAGCAGGACTTACTATACTCATTGAAACCCAGAAGCCTTCTGTTCTCTTGGCAGTTACCAGAGTTGGGTTCTGCTGAGTTTGGTCGGGTAGATGTAGTGATATGTGTGTGAATGAATGCCAGATCTCTAGAGGAGGTTTTTTTTTTTTTTTTTTTTTTTTTTTTTTTGGGTGGGTGTGATGGTTTGTATATGATTGGCCCAGTGACCCTATTAGGAGGTGTGGTCTTGTTGGAGTAGGTGTGTCTATGTGGGTGTGGCCTTAAGACCCTCACCCTGGCTGCCTGAAAGTCAGTCTTCCACTAGCAGCCTTCAGATGAAGAGATAGAACTCTCAGCTCCTCCTGCACCATATCTGCCTGGATGCTGCCATGGTTCTGCCTTGATGACAATGGACTGAACCTCTGAGCCTGTAAGCCAGCCCCAATTAAATGTTGTCTTTTATAAAACTTGCATCGGTCATGGTGTCTGTTCACAGCAGTGAAACCCAAACTAAGACAGTGGGTAACGGGTTTGGAAGAGTCAGTAGAAAATTTACCACAAGGGAAGTCAAAGCTGGCATGAACAGAAGATGGATGTCTGAGGGTTAGAGAGAAGTGGGTTCCAAGTTCAGGTGTTGGCGGGTAACAATGGCTGTCCTGTTGTTATGGTGGCCATGTCTTCTTGCCTGAAGAGATAAAGCAAGTGATACTTGAGAACTGAGGGTCACATCTGGACCAAATAATTTTTGTAATGTGTTCCCTAATGGACCTATTTAGGTAGGAAGGCTCCTTCAGAATCATGGGTGACTGATGAGGACTCCCCGGCATTGTGAACTGAGAGCCTGGCATCCAGGGTGAGTCACAGAGATGTAGGGCTGTGCAGGGGAAGATGAAGAAAGACCTTGGCTAGCAAAAGAGCCCTCTGGGCAGGTCTGTTGCTAGTGGCAACCAGAAGTGTTTGTTTGTTTGTTTTCCTGGCTGAAGTAGCCTTATGTAACCCTGACTATTCTGGAACACTTTATAGACCAGGCTGGTCTTGAACTCAGAGATCCTCCTGCCTCTGCCTCCCAAGGGCTGGGATTAATGGTGTGCTGAGTTTTCATCACAGGTTATATTGTTTGGAATCAAATGCCGAGATGGAGTTGGGTGTGCAGGATGTTCTTTTGGTATCAGCACTCGTGGAAAGAAGGGAAGAAGCGGGAACAGGTTGTCAAGGGAGTCATGACGTGGCTAAGAGTCCATGGAGGTCTGACAGACTGCCAGTCACTGGGAGCTCTGTGTGTGGCACAGAGTGCCAGCGTTTTCTGGAGTGGGTTCTCAGGGTGAGATCTTTACACATGCCTATCATCTGTCCATCACTGGCTGGGGGCTGTGCTGGGAAGCCACACCCCTGTGTGATGTGTTCCTGATGCTAGGCAGACTCTGGAGGTATTGATGGCTGTATAGCCTTGCTTTGAAGAGGCATCCAGTTAGCAAATCTCCATGTCCATCATTGGCCCATAGAGCCTCGCAAAGGAATTGTCAGAGATGGGGTTAGAGGATGGGGGCTCTGCAAAAGCCTGGGGTTTCTGTATGAGCGAGTAGGGCCTGGGATCTGACGGAATACATGCAATGACTATCAACGTGATCTTGTTTGTTTCCTGATGAGGTTTGGGGGCAGTCAGTCATAGCGATGATCAAATATTTATAATAAATGTTATATAAATGACAAGAAAGGCCTGATGTTCCACTCTCCCCATCCACTGCCTCCTTCTGGTCTTCTGGTTGATGTGCCTGTAGGTCTGAGAGAGTCTAGGTAGAAGTTAGAGATGGAGATTTAGGTATCCTGTGGCAACACGGTCTGGGTGCCGACAGGGGTGTGATGTGGACAAGGATGGTATTGTATGTGATCATACATGACCACACAGCCTGATAGCCAGTGATGTATGGGTGCGAGGGGGTGAACGAGGCTCTCTGTAATTGATCTTCGGGCTGAGATGTTGGGGTTGACATTGGGGACACTGTTTATAACCTTTCACCTCCGCTTCTTCCCGCTGAGCCGTCAGCACCATCTCCCTCTCCTTAGTACTTTCTGCATGATTGCCTTCTAACAGGCGTCTGCATTTTGGGATGATTATTTGCATTTTTTTTTTTTTTTTAAAAATCAGCTGCTCACACCGCATTAAATTTTTATAGCTACCGTGTTCATCGATCAGATCGCGCTGTTAGCTGCCACGATGCCAGCTGTATATTTTAATTACACTTGAACAATCAGCCTTTCTTGGGCCCTGAGTGATTTGCTGAGTTTAATTTGTCCCTTTGTCTCGTTCTGACGTAAATTATCCCATTAATGTGGGCAGACCTGTATCACACACCCTTCCTGGTCTTTTTGCAGTCAATTTCTCGGAGTTTTAATTATGTAGAACAGTCAATAAAAGTTGATGCTCAAAGAAGAACTATTGAAGCAATGATCATGAAGAATATATGCCCGCGAGATAGATTTTTACTAATGAACACCCTTAACAATTGTACCCCAACGGCAACTAATGAGCTCACACTACAAAGCATGAGAGTGGCCAGCAAGTCCCCCCGCCCCCTCTTTTTTTTTTTAGCTATGACAGACATAGAGAAATCACACAATCGATGGGAAGTTACACAGCAAGTTGGTGAAGCAATGAAACACATTTTTTTATTTTTTTTGGATTAGAGAACACTAAAGTATCTTTTGAAGGTGATCAGAATGTATAAACTCTAATAGAGACACTGATTTCTTATTACCACGTTTTATTTTTTCGGGAAGCAGGGAAGAAAAGAATCAAGTCCAGAGGAATGCTGTCAAGCTGTGGGCTACGCTGGGCTACCCGACCGTTTGTTGTCTTGTTTCTACACATTTTTTTTTTGTTTTTAAGTTTTATTAATTTATTTATCTATTTTTGAGACAGTTCGGAATGGCATCAAACTTGTGGCAAGAGCTCCCCGCCAGGCTTCTGAACGCTGGGGTTGCGAGTACTCACCTCCACGTTTGGCTTCAGTTTTATTTTTAGTGTTGGATTTGAATGCCTTTCCAAGGGATCTGGGCATCTCCGCTGCTTATCTCTGCCTGTAACCTTGTGCTTGGCCTTCTGGATTCTGCTGAGTTTGAAAGCGGGTTTTTATTTAATGTCCTCTTTTTCCCACCGAAAGAGCTCAGTTGAGCGGGGCTGAAGGAGACAAGGTTCCACAAAATTCACCGTAGAGGCCAGTCTAGAACCCGAGCTCTCTGGATCCAAGGACAGTCTATTTTTCTGCTCAGTGGCCTCTACAGGTTTCCTTGAGAGAATTAAAGATGGAGAGGTATTTCATTACAGCTCTCTGGATGGTGGAATCAAGTCCTCACAGACCCGGTATAGACACCTAGAACACGTGGTCAGGTTGCCAAGGCTTCAGAGAGTGCCAGTTTGGCGTGGCATGCCGACTGAGGGCGAGCAGACACAGTTTCAGCGTCTGCTGTGTTGCTAACCAGAAGCTATTTAAGTCTGTGGGCTTTGGGGTCCTCTGGGTGCTTCGATAGATGAGCTCCAGGTTTCCTTCCAGCCCCAGGATCTTATGATTCTTTCATGAACTTCAATAAAAGAATACACAGGAGGTAGAGAAAGATAAGCCACTCGATTAAAATGCCACTGTGCCAGGCTATCAGGTGTCTTCTAAATCACTTTACAACTGGAATTTAACCTCCTTGCTCTCCTCGGCGGGATGTGAATTACAGAGCTCTGTGCTCCAGGGAGGTGGTCACTGGCGCGTATGCATGGTAACATGCACACGATCTCTGGAAAGAAATAGGTGAGTAACCCCGAGGTCTACCGGCTTTCTAATCCCTTCGGGAGAGGTGTGGCTAAGGCACTTGGTGTCATGTCTACTAAGGCCGTGGACTCCTTGATGAGAAGGGCGTGGACTCCTTGATGAGAAGGGCTCCTTTTCATTCTTTTAATTTTTGGAGCATTCAATAAATAGTGAAAGGATTTCAACATTCAGAAGAGGATCATGACATCTTCGTGTTGGGGAGGCACTTGGAAAATATATTCAACCTCCGCCAATACAGAAATCCTTTCTAGTTGCTTGGAAGGATGCTTCCTAGCTGCAGTAGTGTAGACAGCTGTTTGTCTAGGAGCACTTAGCGTAGACAGTCACGTTCTGTGATAGAGTAGCTATCTACATTCTGTGTAGATAGTCCCTACATTGGGGAGCCAGCTATATCAATGTGAATGTTATCTCTAATCTGTGTGACCACTTTCCAAGCACTGCTGGCTGTATCTTTACCCTAAAGCGTTTCCTCTGGAAATGAAACCCATATTATGAGAATGAGTCCCCCATGGGTCTTAGCAGACAGCACTAGAACACACGGTGCCACTTAGCCGGTGTGCATTTGTGAACGGATGCTGTCTATCTGTGACTTTGACTTCACCTCCGTACATGATGGCTTTAACGACCATGTCACCTCTCTCTAACCACCAGTATCTGGGGAGTTACAGGTGCCAACAGCAACCCTTTCTGAGCCGCCGTGTTGTGCCTGGTCCTGGGTCTAGGGCAGGAGGCGACATCTTTTCTAGGTTGAGTAGGGAAGGGAGCAGTGACCCATCATGTCTGGGAAGACTCGTCCTACTCGCTTTCCTGTGGCTGTGATAAAACACCCGGACAAAGCCACTTAAGGGAGGAAAGCTTTACTTTTGACTCACGGTTTCAGATGCTAGTCGATCTCTGTGGGTGAGTCTCAGTAGGAGAAGCCCGAGACAGCTGCTCACATGATGAGCTCATTCCAGGGCTCAGCTCCACCCCCTCCATTTTATATGGTCCAGGGCGTGGTCCTGCCGGCAATTATCATAGGTCTTCCCGCATCATTAGGTACATGGGATCACTCTTCACAGACACTCTCAGAGGTTCATCTTTCCCTAGATAACCCCTCACAACTGTGCCCTGAGCCTGGCCTTCTACACGTCAAGTTCTCTGTACTGACCACCACAAACGCCTCATGCCTGGGAGGGCTTGTGCTTGCCATATCGACCAGGTAATCTGATCCTTTCTCCAGTGCTTCAGTGTGCACTTGGTTAAAAATTTAGCTTAAAAAAATAAAAGGAATGAAAGACTATCTGAGCATGCGTGAAGAGTAGTAGCAGTGTGCCAAAGGAAAGGAAGGGCCTTCTCGCGTCATCTCCCACCAACGGTGGCCCTTAGAGAAGTGGCTTGGACTAAACAGAACATCCCCACATTTACATACGCTGTGCCTACATCTTCTCCCCGCCCCCATCATTCGTGCGGAGCTGCTTCGCATTATTTTTGGCTCCTCATAGGTCCTTCTCTACCACATCCCCCAAAGCTCCCCAACAATGAAGACCCAACTTCCAACGCTACCTCCCTGGGAAGCATTTCTCAGTTCAGGGTGGCTCTCTGTCTCGGGCTTCTCCGAGCCAGAAGTAGTGTCTCCCTATTTGGAGCTTCTGCACAACTCAATCTGTTTTCCTTTCAGTGAGGATCTGCTTTAAATCGAATATAATTATACTAGCCATTAAATGGTGATTATTCCGGGTTAAGCTCCTTGGTGACAGTGCCTTTGTCTGTGATCTCTGAGTTATTTACAGGCTAGGCTGAGTGTTTTGCACTCAACAGATATTAGATAAATTGAATAAATGACTCTCAGAAAGTATCAGATTCAAAACACAAACATACCCGTAAAAAATGGAGTCACTGCATGGGCCAGGGTAACATTAAGAAAAAAAAACAAAAAACAAAAACCAACCAACCAACCAACCAAACAAACAAACAAACAAAAAAAAAAAAAAAACAAAGAAAACATAGTACCTGTGTTTAAAATTCTAAAACTACTTGAAAGAAAAAAAAAACACACACACAAAAACAATCTCAATCTTTAAAAAAACAGCAAAACAAATAGGCAAAGAAATGGAAACACAAGGCCAAAGAAAATGAACTTATATTTTATGTATTATCTCTTAAAAAAATCATCTTCTCTAAACACCCTTTTTACCAAGGTCCTTAGGCCTTGGACACCCCCATCCAAGTCACTCACCTTCTCTCATTCTGAGTCAGCCTCGGCCTCTGGTCTGGAGGCAGGGGGATGTGGACTTTTTATCTCTTGTCTTTCAATGTACTCATTTAGAAAGGCAATGGGATGGGGGGCATTTAAATGTACACTCAAGACAGTTCCAGGCTGGTGTTTTACTGAGGATTTCTGAGACAGGGGGATTGCTGTCACTCATTAATTGAAAAGGAACTCTGGGTTTCCTGCCTTACAGCCTTTCCTGGAATGGGACCGCTGGACCGAACACTCTGAAATCATTGCAGGTTCTGCTGTGGCCGGTTGGCATTCATGGACGCCCAAACATGAGAGAGAGGGGGGGGAGGGGAGAGAGAGAGAGAAGAGGAGAGGAGAGGAGAGGAGAGAGAAGAGAGAGGAGAGGAGAAAGAAGAGAGAGGAGAGGAGAGAGAGAGGAGAGGAGAGAGAGAGAGAGAGGAGGAGAGGAGAGGAGAGGAGAGGGAGGGAGGGAGGGAGAGAGAGAGAGAGAGAGAGAGAGAGAGAGAGAGAGAGAGAGAAGCTGTTTGTTTCCGGTGCTGACGGGAGGTCCTGGTGGCGGAAGCAGTGAGCATTTTTCAGCTCCTGCTTTCAGAATGTAACTAGTGTAGTATTTCTCATCCCAGCGCTGCTGGGCTTGCTCCATTTGCTTTTATGACAGTGCTTGGCTACGATTAAATGACAATTTAATGTGCATAATAACTCATTTAAAGTTTTAGCGAGGGCTTGAATGAAGGTGACAGGGTTCGAGCACATTTTGGGAGAACATTGCACAGTTTAAACCTAAGCCAGGGGCGCAACTTAGAAAGATTTCTTATCTCGGCCGAGTACGGCTCCGATGTCTCTGTTCTTTCTCTTCTCCTCAGCTCTTTGCTCTGCCCGACACATTTAGTTCTATCTCTCAATTGTGCTGGAAGGAGCGCGGGAGGGTCTGGGCTTAATCCCCACCCCTGGGATTCATAAGCTATCTGGAAATTATCTTCAGCTGGTGTAACTTCTCTAAGCTGGAAGGATTTGTTAACCAGGAACAGTTTATGGGCACCGAGGTTTGGGGACACAGAGGGAGGTTCTCAGTGCTTCTACTCCTGTCAGAATGAGACGGGTACGGAATGCCCATTTATTTGTCCCCTGTGTGACTTCCATAGATGGAAGGAGGAGCACCGGCTTTGCTTCTATTCCTGGCATGGACAAGGAGGAGAGGAATGGCTAGTTTGTTTGTTTGTTTGTTTGTTTGTTTGTTTGTTTTTAGGTTCCCAGCAGGAGTCCCCATGCTGTGGGCAGAGATTTAGGAGAAGGAAACAGGTACCTAGATCACAGGGTCTTTTCTGCCTGCTTGAGGCACTGTGGCCTGTGAATGAGAGAGGATAAGAGGAATTTCCTGGCTGGGAATGTTTTTAAGCCCTAAGTGTTTTCTCACAAGTGAAAGTAGGCTCAGTGTGTGGGAGGGAACGTTTTCCCCCCCTGAGCCTTGGCTTTCAATCTTAAGCTCCAAATAGCCCACCAGTGGCTAGATTCTGGCTCGAATTCGAGGTGGTTGTCTCTGCTTTTAAGCTTTGACAGGGTCCTTCGAATACCACACCTCGTACATCCAGAGCTCCGTTGGCAGGGAACCCAGTACACCGGTTCCCCAGGAAAGGGCTTCCGCACTGGGGCACCTACAACCACCACAGCAGGGTTTCAGAGCCAGGGCTTTTCAGCCTGCACTCCCCCAGGTTCGATCCAGAGAACCCTGATCTGTCCGCATCTAGCCCATCTAGCAGGCGTCCTCAGTTGCTTGAAGCTTTTGAAGCCACCGGCAGCGGAGGCAGGAATGACCCAGTTTCGTCATCAGGCGCTTCTCTTTAGGAAATACCTTGTGTGTTAATAAGAGCTTTAATTCCTTAGTCTGGGGTATGATGTGAGGAAAAGCCAGCGTCCCTTCCCTTTCATACCGCTCTTGGCTCCAGACCAATGAATAAGTCTAATGGAATGATTTCTGTCTTTCCCCACAGCTGGGTTTTACTGCCAATCAAAGGCTTCTTGTGAAGGGGGAGGTGGCCAGGTTGCAGTGGCTCCTTTCTTCTGCCTGAGAGGCATCTGGGCACAGCAGACCTTGAGGAGTCCTGAATGGAGCAGAGAGAGCGGAGACCCAGAGGCCCTGGGGCGGGCTGGCCGGGTGGGGTTGGGGGGGGGCTTTTTACACCGGAAACCTTTCAGAGGCTGGCAGAAATGGGAGTCTCAGTTACAAAGGTTTCCTTTGTTGTCTTTCTTTTCCCTGCATGAGGAGGCGGTTAATTGCCACAAAGCAAAACAACCATATTTTGGAATGTCAAGTTTTACAGTTATTTTGTTTGCTTCTCAATGGCCACCTCCAAAATAGGGGCAAGAAGGGTGGTTCGATCCTTCTGAGAATAGCAGGGTAGCCAGAACAACAGTGGGGCTGCCACTTTATAGGGCAACCGGAGAGGGAGCTGACACGGCAACCTCTCATTTATCTATAGTAATAATGCTGGTGAATTACAGGGTGTTTTTCTGGCAGGAGTATTTGTTTCGATGGAACAAGATTTGAAAATGCGTTTTGGGTTAGTGACCCCATTTTTCCCAACTGGGAGATTAAGGACTTGAGTACCTTACTTGTGCTAATTAATCATGCGTGTGTGTGTGTGTGTGTGTGTGTGTACACATATGTTTGCTATCTCTGTGTGTGCCTCTCCATGTGCATATGTGTGCCTCTGTCTCTTTGTGTGTATATGTATGTATGTATGTATATACATATATACACACGTTTGTATGCATGTGTATTTGTGTATGTTTTCACAGAGGTGGTGGAAGGGCTCTGTGGGACACAGGAACAGGAACACATGTGCTCTCCTCCCCACTGGGCTTTTGCTCTTGTTTCCTTTTCTGGGTATTATTTTGGAGTTTGGAGATCTGGGAAAGAGAGGTGGGCACAAGGTAGGAGAATGATGAAATAGGCAGGGGACCACACGGGGGCCATCACTGTCATTATTGACAGAGTTGCATGCCTGACTCTGAAGGCTAGATTTCAGTTCTTTAAAAACATTCTCTTAGAAGGGAGCAGCAGAGCCGGGTACCAGCAGCTCAGCCAAGGTCACACGGTGCCTTCAGCTGGGGCAGCCATCTTGCCCCAGACCCCCGCGCGCAAACAGCGGGCACACTGGACGCAGTGAGCGGCTGGAATCAGGTGCGTGGCCAGAGTTATAGCTTAGCTTAGCTCTGCAGGAGATCTGGGCACAGAAAGCTCAGCTGCGGGTGCAGACTACCGGCCGGGACCAGCTCTCTGAGCGGACTAGCAGCGAGGGGCCACCTGGCCGCCTCGGGGCACAGCTCGGAACTCTAGCAGCTGGAGTCAGGGGCCTGGACTCAGAGCGAGCATAGTCCAGCACAGACAAGCTGCCAGAAGGGATCTGTCTCCTGGGGACAGGCGTGCTGTGCTTTCAGCAGGGCGCCATCTACAATAAGACCAACTAACGCCAGAGATAAAGAGATGGCAAACGTAGGAACGTTATTAACAGAAATCAAGGCAAGATGGCACCATCTGAACCCAATTCGCCAACCACAGCAAGTCCAGGATACCCCAGCACACCAGAAAAACAAGAGTTAGATATAAAAGCACAGGTCATGATCCTCCTAGAGGAACACAAAAAAGACATAAACAAATCTCTTAAAGAAATGCAGGGGAACATCAATAGGGTAGAAGCTCTTACAATCCAAACACAAAAAACACTTAAAGAACTCCAGGAGAATATGGGCCATCAGACAGAAACCAATAAAGAGGAAATGAGAAAATCAGTTAAAGAAATGCAGGAGAACTTGAAACAACAGGCAGAAGTCATGAAAGAGGGAGCACAAAAATATATTAAAGAATTACATGAAAACACAAACAAACAAATGATGGAACTGAGCAAAACCATCCAAGATCTGAACACAGAGGTAGAAACAACTAAGAAATCACAAAAGGAGGCAACCTTGGAGATAGAAAACCTTGGGAAGAAATCAGGGGTCGTAGATGCAAACATAAACAACAGAATACAAGAGATAGAAATAAGAATCTCTGATGCTGAAGATAACATAGTAACCATTGACTCCACAGTCAAAGAAAACGCAAAATCCAAAAGGCTTGTAACCCAAAACATCCAGGAAATCCAGGACACAATGAGAAGACCAAACCTAAGGATTATAGGGATAGATGAGAGTGAAGATCTACAACTTAAAGGGCCAGCAAATATCTTTAACAAAATTATGGAAGAAAACTTTCCTAACTTAAAGAGAGAGATGCCCATGAATATACAAGAAGCCTACAGAACTCCAAACAGACTGGACCAGAACAGAAACACCTCCCGTCACATAATAATCAAAACCCCAAATGTACTAAACAAAGAAAGAATATTAAAGGCAGTAAGAGAAAAGGGCCAAGTAACATATAAAGGAAGACCTATCAGAATCACACCAGACTTCTCTCCAGAAACCATGAAAGCTAGAAGATCCTGGGCAGACCTCATGCAGACCCTAAGAGAAAAAAAATGTCAGCCAAGACTACTATACCCAGCAAAACTCTCAATCAACATAGATGGAGAAATCAAAATATTCCATGACAGGACCAAATTTACACAATATCTTTCCACTAACCCAGCTCTACAAAGGATAATAGGAGGAAAACTCCAACACAAGGAAGGGAATGGCACCCAAGAAAAAGCAAGACAGTAAACTTCTTCCATCAAACTCAAAGGAAGATTACTCAAAAACAAAAATAACATCAAAAATGTCAGGAAGTAATAATCTCTATTCCTTAATATCTCTTAACATCAATGGACTCAACTCCCCAATAAAAAGACATAGACTAACAGACTGGATACGGAAACAGGACCCTACATTTTGCTGCTTACAGGAAACACACCTCAGAGTCAAAGACAAACACTACCTTAGAGCAAAAGGATGGAAGACAATTTTGCAAGCAAATGGTCACAGGAAGCAAGCTGGAGTAGCCATTTTAATATCAGATAAAATTGACTTTCAACCCAAAGTCATCAAAAGAGACACAGAAGGTCACTTCCTGCTAGTCAAAGGAAGAATCCACCAAGAGGAACTCACAATTCTAAACATCTACGCTCCAAATGTAAGGGCACCCTCATTTGTAAAAGAAACCTTACTAAAGCTCAAAGCACACATTGCACCTAACACAATGATTGTGGGGGACCTCAATACTCCACTATCTACAGTAGACCGACCAGGAAAACAGAAACTAAACAGAGACACGGAGAAACTCATCGAAACTTTGGAGCAATTGGATTTAACAGATATATATAGAACATTTTACCCTAAAGCAAAAGACTATACCTTTTTCTCAGCCCCTCATGGTGCCTTCTCCAAAATCGACCATATTATTGGACACAAGACAGATCTCAACAAATATAAAATGAACGAACTAATCCCATGCCTCTTATCAGATCACCATGGAGTAAGAGTGTTCTTCAATAGCAACAAAAACAACAGAAAATCCCCATACGCTTGGAGGCTGAACAATATTCTACTCAATGATACCTTAGTCCAGGAAGAAATAAAGAAAGAAATCAAAGAATTCTTAGAACTTAATGAAAATGAAGGCACAACATACCCAAATCTATGGGACACAATGAAAGCAGTGCTTAGAGGAAAACTCATAGCCCTGAGTGTCTCCAAAAAGAAACAGGAGAGAGCATATACTAGCAACTTAATGGCGCACTTGAAAGCTCTGGAACAAAAAGAAGCAATTTCACCCAGGAGGAGTAGAAGACAGGAAATCATCAAACTCAGGGCTGAAATCAATCAAGTTGAAACAAAGGGAACCATACAAAGAATCAACAAAACCAGGAGCTGGTTCTTTGAGAAGATCAACAAGATAGATAAACCCCTAGCCAGACTTACTAAAGGGCACAGAGACAGTATTCAAATTAACAAAATTAGAAATGAAAAGGGAGATATAACAACAGAAACTGAGGAAATTCAAAAAATCATCAGATCCTACTACAAAAACCTATACTCAACACAACTGGAGAATCTGGAGGAAATGGACAATTTCCTTGACAGTTACCAAATACCAAAATTAAACCAGGATCAAATAGATCGTCTAAACAGACCCATAACCCCCAAAGAAATAGAAGGGGTCATAGACAGTCTTCCAACCAAAAAGAGCACAGGACCAGACGGTTTTAGTGCAGAATTATATCAGACCTTCAAAGAAGTCCTGATACCGATACTCTTCAAATTATTCCACAAAATAGAAACAGAAGGAACACTACCCAACTCATTCTATGAAGCCACAATTACCCTGATACCAAAACCACACAAAGATCCAACTAAGAAAGAGAACTACAGGCCAATTTCTCTTATGAATATCGATGCAAAAATACTAAACAAAATACTTGCCAACCGAATCCAAGAACACATCAAAACGATCATTCACCATGATCAAGTTGGCTTCATCCCAGGGATGCAGGGATGGTTCAATATACGGAAATCCATCAACGTAATCCACTACATAAACAAACTCAAAGAAAAAAACCACATGGTCATCTCATTGGATGCTGAAAAAGCATTTGACAAAATTCAGCATCCTTTCATGCTAAAGGTCCTAGAAAGAACAGGAATTCAAGGCCCATATCTAAACATAGTAAAAGCAATATACAGCAGACCAGTAGCCAACATCAAGGTAAACGGAGAAAAACTCGAAGCAATCCCTCTAAAATCAGGGACTAGACAAGGCTGTCCCCTCTCGCCATATCTCTTCAATATAGTACTTGAGGTACTAGCTAGAGCAATTCGACAACAGAGGGAAGTCAAAGGGATACAAATCGGAAAGGAAGAAGTCAAACTATCACTATTTGCAGATGATATGATAGTTTACTTAAGTGACCCAAAAACCTCTACCAGAGAACTCCTGCAACTGATAAACAACTTCAGCAAAGTGGCTGGCTATAAAATCAACTCAAGTAAATCAGTAGCCTTCCTATACGCGAAGGATAAGCAGGCCGAGAAAGAAATTAGGGAAATGACACCCTTCACAATAGCCACAAATGATATAAAGTATCTTGGAGTGACGCTAACCAAACATGTGAAAGATTTATATGACAAAAACTTCAGGTCTCTGAAGAGGGAAATTGAAGAAGACATCAGAAAATGGGAAAATCTTCCATGCTCGTGGGTTGGCAGGACTAATATAGTCAAAATGGCAATCTTGCCCAAAGCAATATACAGATTCAATGCAATCCCCATCAAAATCCCAACTCAGTTCTTCATAGAGCTAGAAAGAGCAATTCTCAAATTCATCTGGAATAACAAAAAACCCAGGATAGCTAAAACTATCATCAACAGCAAAAGAACTTCTGGGGGAATCAATATCCCGGACCTCAAGCAATATTACAGACCAGTGGTATTAAAAACTGCATGGTATTGGTTCAGTGACAGGGAAGCGGATCAATGGAATAGGATCGAAGACCCAGAATTGAACCCACACATCTATGGCCAATTGATCTTCGACAAAGGAGCTGAAAACATCCAGTGGAAAAAAGATAGCCTTTTCAACAGATGGTGCTGGCTCAACTGGAAGTCAACATGCAGAAAAATGAGAATTGATCCACTCTTATCTCCTTGCACTAAACTCAACTCCAAGTGGATCAAGGATCTCCACATAAAACCAGACACACTAAAACTAATAGAAAAGAAACTGGGGAAGACCCTTGAAGACATCGGCTCAGGGGAAAAATTCCTGAACAGAACACCAATTGCTTATACTCTAAGAACAAGAATAGACAAATGGGACCTCATAAAACTACAAAGTTTCTGTAAGACAAAAGACACTGTCAAAAGGATAAATAGGCAACCAACAAATTGGGGAAAAATCTTCACCAACCCCACATCCGACAGAGGGCTAATCTCCAATGTATACAAAGAACTCAAGAGGTTAGACCCCAGAAAACCAAATAACCCTATCCAAAAATGGGGTACAGAGCTAAACAGAGACTTTTCACCTGAAGAAATTCGGATGGCTGAGAAACACCTTAAAAAATGTTCAACATCACTAGTCATTAGGGAAATGCAAATTAAAACAACCCTGAGATTTCACCTCACACCAGTCAGAATGGCTAAGATTAAAAACTCAGAAGACATCAGGTGTTGGCGAGGATGTGGAGAAAGAGGAACACTCCTCCACTGCTGGTGGGAATGCAAGCTGGTACAACCACTCTGGAAATCAGTATGGCGGTTCCTCAGAAAACTGGGCGTGATACTTCCGGAGGACCCAGCCATACCACTCCTGGGAATATACCCAGAAGATTCACCAGCATGCAATAAGGATACATGCTCCACTATGTTCATAGCAGCCTTATATATAATAGCCAGAAGCTGGAAAGAACCCAGATGTCCCTCAACAGAGGAATGGATACAAAAAATGTGGTATATATACACAATGGAGTACTATTCGGCCATTAGAAACAATGAATTCATGAAATTCTTAGAGAAATGGATGGAGCTGGAGAACATCATACTAAGTGAGGTGACCCAGTCTCAAAAGAATACCCATGGTATGCAGTCACTGATAAGTGGATATTAGCCTAGAAGCTTGGAACACCAAAGACACAAATCACATATCAAGTGATGTCTCACAAGAAGAAAGGAGTGGACACTGGTGCTAGAATGGACCAAAACATCATTGTGGGAGAGTACAAGAACAGTAAAGTGGGAGGGGGTGGATGCGGGAGCAGGGGGAGGGAAAAGGACATGTGGGACCTTTGGGGGTGGGGAACCAGAAAAAGGGAAATGAATTGTAAATATAGAATATATACAATAAAAAAAAAGAAAAAAAAACATTCTCTTATTTTTACCTCCTCTGTCTTGAGGGTTCAGCTGAACGTTAAATGTTCTCTCTAACCAAGATGGTGCTCGACACTGCTTTAGTCCGTGTGGAGAGCTCTCTTGAGTCATTTATTAACTCTGGGTCTTCAGTGGATTGCATGGAACAGACACAGCTTGAGAGAGGAGGGAGTGAGCCCCAGGAAAGGGAAGGGAGTTGACCCTGTCTGTCGCCTTGGGAATGGATGGCGGGACAATGGAGGAGGAGTGGCTTCCAGAGCTAAGGATGCTGATCAGGAGAGGGATGGAGACTGGTACTGTGTGCCTGTTGTATTTTTTTTTTTTTTTTTCGAGACAGGGTTTCTCTGTGTAGCCCTGGCTGTCCTGCAACTCACTCTGTAGATCAGGCTGGCCTCGAACTCAGAAATTCACCTGCCTCTGCCTCCCAAGTGCTGGGATTAAAGGCGTGAGCCACCACCACCCGGCGTGCCTGTTGTATTTTATTGAAGTTTTATAGAAAGTTAAATGCTGTTACTGGTGCCACTGGGGAGATGTGTCGTTTGGGGCCAGGGGAAGTCTTTGAAGATCGTGCCCCTCCCCATTACTATGTGATCCAGTAGTAAGAGCCGGCCTGTGCCTGCTGAATGATTGACAGGCAGACTGGCCTCTCAGGAACATCGAACAGGAATGTGCTTCCCTGGTTATCCCAGATGTGATTGGGATGTGGGCGTGTCTAGTTTGTAAGGGGAGGTCTCCGGGTCATTACAGGACAACACTTCCACAGACGTCTATTGGTCTTATTTCCCTTATTTTTGGCCAAAGTCCTTTGCTTTTCCTAACCAGCTGGGGTGGGGGGGGGAGGGGCACGTACAGCTGTGCCGTGTTCCTCCTCTCCCTATTCCTGAAACCTTCTTTTATTTTAAATAATTTTCATCATATGGAAGGAATCAACGTCACCATTTCCTTCCTCTGGGACAGAGCTACCAACACTTGTCCCCATCAACACTCCCTATGAGGACACAGCCACCCTGGCTTGCCTAGCTTCCAAGGCATGATAAACTGGATGTGGCAGGTCCCAGGTGACCCAGCCAGACACTGGCCCATGGAAGTGTGTGGTTATGGAGGCTATATTCTCCACATGTCTGCCTCCACCCCAGAAAGGGAGCTGAGGTACTGAATGTTACATATTATTCCGTAGTGGCAGGAATGTACCATACTGGAGGGACACCCAGGCTTAAGTCGTACACTGCATAGTATCCTTTAGTTTCAGCAACTTAACTTTGTTTTTGAGTGAGGCGGGCTGAGCCATGATGTTTTCAGAATGAGATGAGATGCTCACAGACCAGGTCTGGGTGAGAAGGCACAGGGGAGGGGCTGCAGAATGCCCTAGTCTTCCTGTGTGCTTGAGGACAGAGAAACTTAGACAGTTTAACAGGGAAGAGTGGGGGGCTGAAATCCAGCCTGGGCCTCAAGATGGTATCAGCTTTGAGGAAGATGCGCACCTTTCTGTCTTCCTCTTTAGTTTTCAAGCTACTATTGTGTGAAAATTGGTATGGGGTGACTTTTCTATTGTCCCCCATATTGACCGTGTACGTAACCCTTTTGCATCAAGCGTGAGTCCTATTGCACTTTATTCAGCTGCCGTGAAATGAGAGCAAAATGGCCGCCACGTGGTTAAGTTACCCGTTAGCGCCGAAACGTCTGGCCCAGTTCGATTATGAAGGAATGCAGTCATGTTATTGGAAGGCTCAGGGAATCAAGAAAATGGACAGATGAGAAGAGGGCTTTCTCTCTCCTCCTCCTCCTCTTCCTTCTCTTGTGTGTGTGTGTGTGTGTGTGTGTGTGTGTGTGTGTATCACTCCTATGATTGTCCTATGAAATAGGGCAGGCCACAATACAAAGAAGAGCAGAGCAAATTTTGGGGGAACCGGCACAGGCTTACAGAGGGAGGTGCAATGCAGAATGGCCCCCACCCATCAGCCCGGCCATTCATCTTTGTGCTTTCTTCAGGAAATGTTCTGAAATCCAATTGCTACGGCTACCTGAGACTTATCTGACGCGTAGGCTTTCGGTTCCACAGGGGCCAAAACTGTTTTGTTTTCAAAGGGGGAAAACATATCTGTGTTTGCCCTCCTCTGCTTTGTAAAATTGAATTGCAGAGAGCTCATGAATAATAGAAGGAACACTAAGGACTGTGAAATTAACACCGGCATGAAACAACGCAGACGGAGCTTGCTGGGAGAGCTTTGTCTCTCCTAGTAGGCAGGGTTTTGCAATCTGGGGCTTGTTCGCCCGGAAAGGTAGAGTAAGGTCTGCAGAGGTCTGACTTGCTTCCTGCTTACAGGATGGTAGCTATTTTCATATCCTTTAGGTCAACATGGTCTTTCTTATAGAGATCTTCAAGGGTGGAAGCTCTGGTGGTTTGTTCCAGTGAGGCCCATCCTTCCTGTCCCTGAGAGTTGCCCTCTTCCTCTTCAATATAGACAATGCTTTAATTGAACTTACTATATAGCAAACACTGAGTTTTACACATTTTTTTTCCCACACAGTTTCATAGCTACTGTTATCGTTGAGATGCTGATTGTCCCTCAAGCCACATGTGGTTCATACACTGGAGGTCTGGCCCTCAGTATGATAGGGCTGAGGTGGAGGCGTCGTAAAGAGGTCTAGCTCAGCAGACATCCTTAGGTCATTGGAGGCATGCCCTTGGAAGGGATTAATGTGGTTCTCTTGGGACTTTAGCTGGTTCCCATTCACTCTCTGGCTTCTGGTCCAGTGTCATCATTTCCTTTCCTACGCTCCAATTGTATGGTGCCGTTTGCCAGAGCTGGGTAATCCAATGGCATATTCTGGGGTCTGCAGGACTATGATCCAAGTGAATCTTACCTTCAAATGTTACCCAGTTTTAGGGATGTAAATGGGGAACAAAAAAATACAACTACCTAGCACAATAGATGCGATCAACTCCATTCATGATGCAGACACTGAGGTTCAGAAAGGCTAAGTTACACAGCTTTGTAAGAGACAGAGCTGGATGCCAATCCAAGCCCGATGGTTCTTTTATTTGGTACTGGGGATACTGCCCTGAGGCTCCATATAGGCTAAACACACGCTTTCCCACTGAGCTGTGTTCCCAGGCCTGGATGACATTTCAGATTGTTACCAGAGTACCTTTCATCTCTATGCCAATCCCCTGTCAACACGGGTCCCTTCAGACTTCTGTGATGGCCTAGGTATCCTTGTTCTTTTTTTCTGCTGCTGTACAAGGTGATGCTGTGTCCTGGCATCTTTTATGCCTCCGATGCTCTCCAAGTTATCCTAGAGTCATAGAGAGTAAGCTGGGAAAGAGGCAGCGTTTCTTTCTTTCTTTTTTTTTTTTGTCCAAAGACTCACATGATTTATTAAGAAAACAACCATCCTACACTATGTAGACAAGAACAGAGTTCTGGAATATAGCTCCCCTTAGCAGATTCACTTTCTTCGACTCTGCTGATCAAGAGATGAGCCAAAAGGATTGTTGAATAGGCACACATGAAAGCTTCACCATTACAAAGCATTATCTTGAGCCCTTTAGCCAACAGCAATATGACACAACATTTGAATAATTACACCTCTGTAACCTAATAATGCACCAAATTATAATTTGGTGTTGGGTGACTAAGATGGCTGGTCCGAGCGTGCCTGGCTTGCTAACCTCACACTCTCAAGGAGTTGAGACATTTCTTCATCCAAGTAGAGGCAGCGTTTCTATAGGAGGGAACTTTACTGGGGCAATAAGACAGTGCCTGAGCTGGTCAACCCTGAAGCCATCGCAGGAAAATGGAAAAAACTACGAAGAAGAACACATATACCCGCGGATCAGTATTTGAATATTGCAATCGGACAGATCTGGGTTTCTCCCATTGACTGATGGAGCCATCCGTTCATCTGCAAATTATTTGCTGAGGACCTTCTGTGTGCCAGGCACCTCACTCACTTCTGGGTCTGATTCCAGAGCTACACTTACAGCTCTGGACCGTGGGAGATTTACTCAACCTCTTTAATGAGAGAATAATACTTACCTCTGGGCTCTTCGAAGATTAGGAGCTGGCACAAAGTAAGAGCTCAATAAATGGTATTATTAATAAAATTACCAAAAGAGTAGTGTTGCTGAGCCCGTGCCTGCTTCCATTACTGTCCCTTTGGACTCAGCTTGCCAAGGTTTCTACTAGCTAGTGTGTAGCACTGAGGCTTGGGAAGTTAATGTGCTAAACGAAGCTATTAGCCTTTGCAAAGGCCGTTTACAGAGATAATGACTTCGCCCCAAGCAATACCTAATTTTCAGCACATGGCATCCTCAAATGGGAGTCATTTCAGCAAGGGACTTGTGCACCAAACCATCACACAGCTACCTGCTTCTTCACCCTTAGCAACTGCTTTCCCCTGACAGATAAAAGTATTTCCCCCCTTCCCCCCCCCCCCGGGGTGTGATCAAAAGAATAGGCAGTTGCTTCAGAAATATGGATAGATTTATTTTAAATGATGAAACAATTTCCAGGTGTCCTATTAGGCATTAGTATCTCACCTCTACTTAATAGACAGTCCACTGACGTTAGCACTCGAGGCTTTTGGATGCTCTCAATATGGCTAATCTAATGTGATTCAGCTAATGGGTTTTCTATCAGTGTTTATGGACCATCTCATCCATCCACCTTCCTGCTGGAGTAGGTGGCATATGTATTTTTCTCTGGCAGGAAGGTGGATGGATGAGATGGTTCATATGTATGTGTGTGTATGCACCCACATACATATATACATACATGCATGCTACATATATGTATGTGCATATAGACATATGTATGTATATATGCCGAATGCCCACACTGTCCTGTTTTACAAAGCATCTGAACCTATTTGAATGTGTAGACTTTGGACTTTCATGGTGTGTCTTCTGGGATACAATGAAATCCACTACCTCTTTTCATAAAGAGGAAAACAAGTGAATCTTGAAACAGTTCTGGTTTTTTAAAATATTTATTTATTTATTATATGTAAGTACACTGCAGCTGTCTTCAGACACATCAGAAGAGGGTATCGGATCTCATTACAGATGGTTGTGAGCCACCATGTGGTTGCTGGGATTTGAACTCAGGACCTCCGGAAAAACAGTCAGTGCTCTTAACCGAGGAGCCATTATCTCTCCAGCCCAACAGTTTTGTTTTGAAGAGAGTAAAGCTCCTTCCCCCTTACAAAGACTAATGGTTGCTGATAATAACTGCTTCGGGATGATTTAATGCCTTAGTACAAGCTAAAGTTGGATCAGAGCAGCTGTATGATTGGTCTTGAAAGAATTTTGTTGTAAAACCTTTTATTACACAATGATAGAGACTCGTGAGAAGTTGCAGAGGTGGCCCAGCCGAATTCCCCCGATGGTGTTATTATGGAGCTAGTTAGAAATTAAAAGGTTTGGAGAGTGTTGGGGTTGGATTACACACTCATAACTTATAGCTTGTAAAACCAAGAACCCAAACAGCAGCACTTAATGGCAGGTTTAAATAATGGGATCTTAGTTATATTGCTGGCCCTCTCTAAAGTTCTGGACTGCCCGGAAGGTCATTCATTGCTAACTAAAGCTTCTAAGATTGCAATTTATCTGGAAGTTTGTGATAAAGAATAAGGTCACACCACTGTAATCAGCTGTGTGTTCTAGAGATGCTGGAAGTAGGATAAAACCCACCTAACATGTAGATAGGCACTACATTTGGTCACTTTCCACCCCCTGAGTGTGTGCTCTGTTCCACAATGGTCTCTTTAGGCACTGTCTACTCTTGGCCCTTGAACATGCTCCATTGTACTCTAAGATAAACTCTCCTCCTCTATGCTGTGCTCTGTGTATCTCTCCTAAATTCCTCTGAGATCACAAGGATCAAGGAGCTGTGGGAAAAAACCCAGAGCAAGATCTGGTGACAGTGCTATCTTATGTGACTATATCTGTATTCCATTTGAGAGTTCAGAGAACATTCTAGAAGCCTGTTCTTCCTGGGGTGGGAGAGTGTGGTTGGAAGTAGTTGGGTGGCTTTACAGCTGACATCTCTTCCTATGCACAGTGTAGACATCTGCCCAGAGGGCTTACAATTCAAAAGTAAGATCAGAGTATTCCCTCAGTCTTGGTGCCATTCCTCAACCGACAATCCTTCCCATCTCACCCTGAATTCTGCTAGGCAGAGCCCTGGCCATGGCTGTCATGCCCAAATATCCCTGGCTCCTTGTTCTTCTGGTTTCCTTTGCTGCACACTAGCCAGCCAATGTGGAGCTGCTGTATCAGCTTGTCTTTGCTACACTACACTCAGAGAGGTTGATGCTCATGATTGGACCAATTCTTTCTACTCTTTCTCTTTGTACATTTCTGGCAATTTTCCTTGCTTTGCCTTTTCTTTTAGGAAATATACGCTCTTACCAATATATGCTCTTAAAAACTGAGGTTTTCCTCTGCCCAAGGAATCATTTGTGACAAGACAAGAGAGTGCAGAGGTTCCTCTACCTTGAACTCCCATTGAGTCCGTTTCAGGTTTAGCTAGACTTTGATCTCCTTGATAGAGAATCCCATGGAAAATTACCAACCTCTATTCCAGGAACCGAAGGTCAGAATAAGCTAACTCATCTTAGTGTCTGTTAAATGGCCTATTTATGCGGAGCCCCCTCCAGCTAACCCCATCCAGTTTAATTGCTTATGTCTACAAAGCTTCCCTTCAGTTGCCAAGAGAGATGCTAGGACATGGGTCCTGCCCTCAGCAAACCATGTGTTGTGGACCATCCGGGCAACATGCGGGACCTCAAATACCCGTGTGCAGTGCCAGCTGGGTGGAATAAAGACTTTTGATTGGTTATAAACTGTTTGACTAGTCATCTCTGCTGGGCTAATGGTAGCATATTGGTATCTGTTGTGGATAGACCCGGTGTTGTTTGCATTTTGATATTAATTTCGCTTTCCCAAGAGGGGCTGCCTGGGAAGAGGAGTGAATCATGGACTCAGGCAACTTCTTGTGAACCTTCCCCTAATGAATAAAGAGTTTTATAAGAATCAATCACTAGGTGAGGAGTAGGCAGGACTACTGGGTCAGAGAGGGGAAGAGAGAGGCAGGAAAAGGTGTCTTGTTTTTGGACAGGGAGAACTTGGAGGACAATATGTAGCTAATAAGCAGCACCTGATTTAGATGGCAGATTCCCCCAGGACTCGCCACTGGAGGAGTTATATTTAGTATAGCTTACGAAATTAGGATGCTAGTGACTGTGCCCAGCGATTGACTTACCTGTTGATTCTGAACTAGGTTTGTGTGGTGGTTCCCTTCACGAGGCCGCTCAGCTGGGTTCTAGAGAGAAAGGTACAGCAGAAAGCATGGGTTTTCAAGAAGTGCACCCCAAAAGGTGGGAATTTGGAAGCGTGGGGCTGGCGTGGCAGAGACCTGCCAGTGGGAACTTAGTGAGCTGGGTAGAGAGATTTCAGAGATCGGGACAGAGAATCTGCTGAGATGAGCACAGGTTGGCCTGCCTGCTGGTGCACTGCTGGTTTAGCGTGGATTTCTTCTTTTAGTATTTCACACAACAAGTATCTAGGAATGTGCCTGTTACACACACACACACACACACACACACACACACACACACACATATGTATAGTCAGCACTCAGAACATAAATGAACATATACCCAAGAACATTACAAATGATCTTGGGTGGAGACTGGGGAGATGGCTAAGCCAGCAAAGTGTTAGCCTTAGAAACATGAGTTTGAGGCCTAGAACCCACCTTTCCAAAAGCTGGGTGTGGTGTTGTGCTTGCAATCTCACTTCTGGAGAGAGACAAGAGGACTCCTGGGACTTGCTGGGCAGTCAGTCTACTTGATGAGTTCCAGGACAGTAAAAGACCCAGAATCAAAACAAAAAGAAAAGGAGGGAGGGGCTTGGATGTGCCTGAGGAAAGACACCTAAGGTTGTCTTCTACCCTACATTCACAGGAGCATATACATAGTCAAACACATGGTCGAGAGCAATGTGGTTTGAAAGAAAATATCCCCCATAGCCTCAGGGAAGGGCACTATTAGGAAGGGTGACTTCCTAATGGTTGGAGTAGGTGTTGTCTTGTCAAGGAAAGTCTGTCTCAGTCTTCATTCTTGCTACGAGCTGATCCAGATGTAGGATCCAGATGCACCATGTCTGCCTGCATACCTCCATATTCTTGCCATGATAATAATGGACTACACTTCTGAAATCATAAGCCAGCCTCAATGAAATGTTTTCCTTTATAAGAGCTGCTGTGGTCATGGTGTCTGTTCACAGCAGTGGAAACCCTAACGAAGACAGAAATTGGTACCAAGGACTAGGGCATTACGGTGATAGGCTTGACCATGTTTTTGTTTGGAGGGATGTGGACTTTGGGGCTTTGGATTAGAAAAGCAGTTGAATAATGTAAGTGGGTCTTAATAGGCCATTTTAGTAGGAGCATGGAAGGCAGTGGTACTGCAGGACATTTGAACTATGGGGCCCCGGCTCAAGTGGTTTCAGAGGAGAAGAGTATTAGTATGTGGCCTAGAGATCATTCTTGTGATATGTTTCTGAAGAATGTGCCTGCTTTCTGCCCTTGTCCAGAAAAATCTGCCTGAGGCTAAATTGAAGAATTATGAACAGCTTTTGCAGAGGATATTTTAAAACAGCCTAGTATTGACTCTCTCTTGTGGTTATTAGTGGCCAGTCTTACGAAGAACTGTAATGAATAGGATCAAGCCTAACAAGGAAAGTTACAGCATATACAATTTGAAGAGAAAAGGGGCACCAGGAAGTGGGATGGAGCTAAGTCCTGTATTCAGGGAGATAAACAGACTAAAGAAAACACTGGCGTTATAGAATAACGGGAATGGTAACCTCGGGGTAAGATCCCACCCAGGTAAGCTTCCAACGTGTGAAAAGGAATTAAAGAAAAGCTTAGGGCCAGGCTTGGTGGCACACACCTTTAGTCCCGGCATGGGGGAAGCATTTTGGAGCCGAAGGTCAGCCTGGCCAACAAAACAAGATCCAGAACAGCCAGTCTGAAGCAGTGAAAGGTACCATCTAAAGCAGAAAGCAGGTGAAGGTGTAATCGAATGAGGAAGGCATGTTCCAGCCCCAGCAAGCAGCAGCACTTGGCAGCTTCGGCCATTTGGTTCTGGCTTTAGAGTCAAGGATACAGAAAGGGGTTATGGAAACTCCCTCCACTCCTAAGGAAAGCTGCGGAAGCCAGGAGTGTGTCGGGGTGTCGTCTCTGCATTGTGTGAAACAGAGAAGGTGAAGCCTGGAGTGCCTGGGAGACCCCAAAATGTTGGAGATGCCAGAGCTATGGGATACCTGCTGATGTTCAGGTTGAACAGCTCGAAAGAAGTGTGTTGCCGTCACAAAGCTGAAAGGAGTTGGAGATCTGAAGAGGGTTTTGCTATCAGACATAGAGATCCAGAGTTTGGAGTTTGCCCAGCTGGTTTTTGGTCTTGCTTTGGGAGAGTATTTCCTCACTGTGTTCCCTTTCGGATGCTAACGCACATTCGGTTGGAAATACGCGATCTGCTTTTTGATTTTGATTTGATAGGAGATTACAGTTAAGAGACTGCATAAGACTCAGAAGAAACTTTGGACTTTTATAGAGCTGAGATTGTTATAGACTATAGGGACTTTTAAAGTTGGATTTAATGGACTCCTGCATTATTATATGGCTATAGGCCTATATAGGGTTCAGGGAGTAGAATGTGGTTTGAAAGAAAATAGCCCAAATAGGCTCATAGGGAGTGGTACTATTAGGGGGTGTGGCTTGTTGGGTTAGGTATGGCCTTGTTGGAGGAAGTGTGTCTCAGTCTTCCTTCCCACTGCTTGTTGAGCTGGATGTAGAACTCTCACCTTTTCAGCACCACATCTGCCTGCAAGCCACCATACTTCTTACCATGATGACAATAAACTAAATCTCTGAAATGTAAGCCGGCCCCAATTAAATGTTGTTGTTGTTGTTGTTGTTGTTGTTTTAACAAATTGTCATGATCATTTTGTCTCTTCACAGTAATAAAAACCCTAACTTTTTGGTGTTAAATATGACAATAAAAATAGTATCTCGATGTTGCTCTGGGAAGTTGAGGTTCTCTGTCATGGTTGCCTCTGAGTTACAGAAAAGTGAGTGTTTGAAAGGTGCAGAGAAAAGCCACAGCTCTATTTTGGATTCTAATTAAGTAAAAATTTGGACCTGTCTATAAACCAACTGGAAATAGAAATCTACATACCAAAAGAAATCTACATATAAATGATAAAAACCACATTAAGACCCGATTCAAAGGACTAAAGGGGCCCAGGAAGGGAGTGCGAGTGGTTTCCGACCTCAGCTTCTCTCCCAGGCCACCCTCTGACCTGTAGGCGATGCTTCTAACCTCTGGGACTCACTATTTTTTCCCAGGGCAAGATAACCTTTCCCCTTTCGTTATCCCGTCCCACCGTTTCAGTCATTTGCTTTGAGATCTTCAGGCTCCTTATCATGAGTCGGAAGGCACACCGATTCCCGAGAAACTTTTCATTATTGTTAAAATGAACGCAGTGGAGTCGAGCCCTCATCTGGGCCTTCCCTGTAGCCGTCGCTTGCTATTGGTAAATATTCATAAATCTGCTGTCATGGAAATTAAATGGAATGGCTTAAAATTACTTTAGGGGCATATGGAGGGCTCAAAAGACTGAAGCGGGGGCGGGGCGGGGGGACACATTTCACATGCAGAGTTGGAAGGAAGAGAGTGTTCGTTTGGCCTGCAGATGACATACACTTTGCTGGGGAGGAATCCTGACACACTTAGCAGGTAATGCTCAAGGCAGCTGTGTGGTGGACTGGGGTGGAGACCCTCTGAGGCGTCTCGTGGCAGCTCCTAAGAAAGGCGTTCTTAACAGGGAAAAAAAGGCTGATGTCACTGACTGCAGCTTAGGTCACACTCTCTTGAGAGTTCTCTGTTCCTTTGAGTTAGTCAGAGGACATTTATTAGGTCAATACATATTTACTGAGTGAATCCAGAGGTAGCAAGACTCCAGGTGTTAAACACACACACACACACACACACACACACACACACACACACACTAAACATGCATACACACAGATGCATGTATATTCACACATGTGTGAACACACGCACACAGAGACACATATAGACATGTACATACATACATGATACACACACGTATACACATACATAAACAGAGAGAGCTGTATGTACATTCACACATGCATGTTCACATGCACATAGAGACACATACAGTCATGTGCATACACACACACACACACACACACACACACTTGCGCACATACACATCCATGAAGGCCCAGCCTAACTGTAAAGCATTATAAGCTGAGGGCTTTGTGATGGTCCCTTCTGTCTGTGCACTTAACAGTGGTAATGGATAGTTCCCTCTCCCCTCTCTTTCACAATTACCCTGTGGGCAGTTCTATCCTCTTAGGCCAGGGGAGAGAGAGAGTCAGTGGCTCCCGTGAATCGGCGGTAAAGGGCTGTGTATTAGTCTGAGGCTATTCCTATTTCCGGAGACAGATGTTTGTTCTTGGGACTCACTTAAAGAGCAGCTATCATGTAGGAAATCAAATGCATCAGCAATACTTACAGTTCTGGAACGCCAAGGTCAGGAGCGCTCCGGAGCGGTACACCCCTGTCGCTGATTTCAAAAGCTGACTCGTAGGGTTGTTCGCTGCCTCAATTGACAACGCTAGATACTCTTGAGTGCCAAGGGCTCATTATCAAAAATTAAAGAAGCATGGAGCCGAGATTTGAATTACATTTTGGATAATAGATGTTGGAACATGCTTATTATTGTTAAGATTAACCTGACCTTATGCTGCCTTGCAAGGGGGCAGGGAACCGGGGGTAGAGTACTGTGTCTATGCGTTTGAGGGAACAAAGAAACCTTGTTTCTATTTGCCCTGCAGTACTTGAGTAGTAGCTGAACCTGGGCAGGCAGAGCTGGGCATGGAGTCCACAGCCTCTGCTCTCCAGCTCCCCACGTCCTCAGGTTTTAACTGTCTGTTCTGACTCTTTCCCCAAGAAGAGAACAAGGGAACATTCGTATCTTTAGTTTAGTAGATGTCTCACTTTGTGATTTTTTTATTGTTTCTACTTCCACATTTAGATCCTGGATGGTTTTGTTCAGTTCCTTCACTTGATTGTTTGTGTTTTCCTCTAATTCTTTAAGGGATTTTTGCGTTTCTTCTTTAAGGGCTTCTGCCTGTTGACCCATGATCTCCTGTATTTCTTTAAGGGATTTTTGTGTTTCCTCTTTTAAGGGCTTTTACCTGTTGACCGATGTTCTCCTGTATTTCTTTAAGGGAGTTATTTCAGTCTTTCTTGACGCCCTCTATCAGCATCGTGAGATACAATTTTAAATCCGATTTTTGGTTTTCCGGTGTGCTTGGGTATCCGGGACTTCCTGTGGTGGGAGAACTAGGTTCTGATGTTGCCATGTGGCCTTGGTTTCTGTTGGGAGAGTTCTTGCGCTTGCCTTTCGCCATCTGGTTATCTCTGGTGCTAGCTGGTATTGTTGTCTCTGGCTGGAGTTGGTTCCTCCTGTGGGCCTGTAAGCCTGTGTCCTTCTGAGCTCAAAAGTGAAAGCACTTCTGGGAGCTCTCTCCTGGTGGGCTGTGAACCGAAGGCTGTGGAGTTTTTCCCGCCCCCTAATGCCCCAAGACTTCAGTCCCAGCTGCTCCACTGATCTTATGCCCTATGTTCTCCTAGCTGTTCCCCTGCAGAGAGAAGGTAGAGATCTCACCCCTGCGCTCAGAAGTGAAGGTGCTGCTGGGAGATCACTCTTTCCTGGCTGGCTGTGCACAGAAGGCTGTGTTGCATGTTACATTGTTAATCTTCTCCTGTTTTGACCGGCTCTCTTTGGAAAAGGTTTTTCTTTTTCCTTGTAGAATTTCCCTATCACTCCTGTGTTTGAGCTCAGCCTTTTGAGAGCCCCCATAGATGGATGCCCTCATTGTCCACATGTGGATGGTTTTGTTTCAGCTCCATTTCTTCCCACTCAGTGGGGCTGATTGGGGTAAGGTGCTCACACTGTCTTTAAAGGACTTTCAGGGCAAAGTAGAAATAGGTTCACTGAAATTCCCCAAAGGTGTCTGAGGCTTATAAAAAGAGCATTGATAATCTCTCTCTCTCTCTCTCTCTCTCTCTCTCTCTCTCTCTCTCTCTCTCTGTGGTTTTGTGTGTGTGTGTGTGTGTGTGTGTGTGTGATTATTCTTCCTGAAGTGGCATCATGAGTAACAGAAAAAAAAGTCAAACATTTCTCCTCTGATAGTCAAAAAAATGCTTTCAAATTAACCACAGTTGGTAAATTTAGTCACTCTGCTACAGGGAAATTATAGGTTCCTTTATGGTTTCAAAGGTGTAAGAACAGGATAAAGACGAGCCAAATCTCTGCCTTTTAAAGGCAAATATCCATTACATCACCATCATAGCATGAACGTAAACACTGTACGCTATTTTGACAAAGACACAATGCACACAATTTCAGGCAGATATTTTCCCACTTTCTTCAGACTTTCCAAGTACCCAAGGGCAGCTGCTTTACATTTAGGTGGACCAAGACATTGATCAGTTAGTCTATGATTGGGGAGATGACATATCTGTAATAAAACTATGGAATTTTATTTAGTTTTATATGTTTATTTTTCTCCACCCCATTGTGTGTGTCTGAATGTGTGTGTGTATGTGTGTATGTATGTGTGTACATGCATGTGTATGTATGTGTGTATGTGTGTATGCATGTATATTGGTGTGTGTGCATGTGTATGGATGTGTGTGTATGTGTGTACATGCATGTGTATGTATGTGTGTATGCATGTGTGCATGCATGTCTTTGTGTATGTGTTTGTGTGTATGTGTGCATGAATGTGAATGGATGTGTATGTCCATTTACTCACTTCATCAGGGATCTTCAATCAAACCCAGAGCTCACTGATGTGGTTAGTCTTGCTAAGCAACTTATTCCTGGGCTCTGGTTTCCACTGTCTGGGCTGAAATTTTCATTGAGGTAGAATGATCGCCGAGCAGTTTGTGTGGATTGCGGGGATCTGACTTCTGATCTTCATGCTTGCCCATCACATGCTTTGATACCTGCCATCTCTTCAGCCGTATAATCATAATTTGATTCACACACCTTCAGACAAAAGAACTCACTGCCATCCTACAAGAGTACTTGGAGACAGGAACAGGAAATAATGATAACAAGAACCCAAGGACTGGACTCCTTTTTGTTGACTTCAAAACCTTTTTGTTCTTTCTTTTATTTGCATGGTTCCTTCAGTCACCCCTCACTCACAACTGGCCAGTTGTAGGCATTGTTCCTAGTATGTCCAGACAAACATTGATAGTCCTTGACTGACAGTGGGCTCACATACAGGTGAACATTATAAATTGAAGGTATTGGAAATTGAACATACATGTAGGATTCATGTACTTTATTATGACTTTAAGTATGCATGTTTATGGGATACAGTAATTATGCAGAATATGCATGCAATTTGTAAAGATCAAATTGGTGGCTGATAATCCCATTTTCAAAGCATTTCTTAAAACATTTCTCAATAACAGATGATAACAGAAAAAACAGATATGTGTGTATGTGTATGCAGGCTTGCATGCTATGGAATATGTATGGGAGCAGTCCTTGGAAGGGGGGTGCTCTCCATCCCCTTTGTTGGGGCAGGCTCTCTCTTCTTGTTTCTGCCACAAGGCCTCCTCCAGGCTGGATGCCTTGGGGGTTTCCTGGCGTTTCTCTTGTCTCAGCTTCCCGTCTCCTGGAGGATGCTGGGATTGCGGCCTTGGGCCTGTATATCTGGCTTTTTCATGTGAGCCCTGGGACGGAAATCAGTTTGCCAGGCTTGTCCACCTTTCACCTACCGAATCTTCTCTCCCGCTAACACATAACAGTTATGTACATTTGGGAGGGATCATGGGATGTTTCAATACAGCAGACACGGTGTGCCCACTAAACGAGGCTAAATGATGTCTCTATCTTCTTACCTTCCTTCAGCTTGGTAGTTTGAGGCACGTCAGGGCTCCTCGATTCTGTTTGTTTATAAAATACATAGCAGGTCACTGTGAGCTACACTCACCCCTCTGCACTGAAGCCCACGGGACCTTGCGACGCCATCACTAGGCACCGTGCAAGTGCACGATGAGCCGCTGTGATAAGGTCATGCCCGTTAGAGCAGTTGGTATCCAAGGACATAAACTAGGACTGGCGAGACGGCTCTCTGGGCCAAGGCACTAGCTGTCAAGCCTGACAACCTGAATTTGATCCCCCCCCCAAAAAAAAACCTATCCGGAAGATGGAGAAGATGAATTTCTGCAAAATGTCCTTTGATTTCCACATGTGTGTCATGGTACATACCTGCCCCCGGCCCCCAACACATATAAACAGAATTTTACCAATAAAAAAATAACAAGTACTCCTTAGGGTGTGGAAAGAGGACAAATAACTGTTATATATGCCATGAATATAACTTAGGACAGCCATTATGGAGACACAATATACAGGGTCTTCTAAAACTACAAATCTACCGTATGATGTGGCAGCCCCACTTTGCGTGTGTACTCAAAAGCCACCATGGCAGCTTGTGAAAGGCGACACATCCATACTCACAGATGTACTGTTCCACACACTTGAGATACAGAATCATCCTCAGCTCCCACCCATGGATGAGTGGATTGAAAAAAATATGATACGCACGCCAGCCAAAATATGATATTATTCAGCCAAATGAGTAGGATAGCCTACTGTGTTAGATAAGTGGACACAGCTAGAGTGTATCATGTTAAGAGAAATCAGACAGAAAATATTAATAATTAACATCCTATATTCTACTTCTCGCGCGGATGCTCAAGGAAATGGTCTGGACACGCAAAAGTGATCAGTAGAGTAAAAAAAGGGGGGGGGTTGGGGCAGGGGACGCAGAAGGAGCTTGGTAACAGAATTAAGCTGTGTTTAATAAACCTACCCCACTGATACACTGGCCTTAGTAGCATAGCACACCAAAGAGTGATGGTTGCCTCCCTGCATGGTCCTCTGGGCTGACCAGTACCTACGGTGAATCGACTGCACAGCTTCCTGGAAAAGCACCAGACTGCATATTGTTCACTCAAGCAAGGATCGACATTCTAAATGCTAAACATGGTTTCTACCTAGTCACGGTTTTCACGCAGCAAAAAGCCTGTACCTGTATGGGTTTCTCCTGTTTTCCAGAATTTCCAGTGTCGATGGGGAGAAGAGGTGACTGTCTGGGTGTGGCTTATCTTACCGAGCGTACAAACTATAAGGGATGAGATTGGAAGTGGGTTGGGATGCACTAACTAGAACCCATCCCGTGGAGATCACACACTGAGTATAAAACTCTCCCAGTTATCAGGCTAATGAAACATTGTAGAACTCAAAAAGGTGGGATTTGCTCGCTGGGAGATGGGTGCGCTTTGGCTTCAGCCGGAGAACCATCAGTCTGCTCTGCTCAAAGTCTGATGTTCTTTCATGGTTCATGTGTTCACACCCTCAAAAGAGAGAAAGAAGAAACAAGGAGATCGTATGAGAAACTGGATGTCTATGCCCTTTCTTTTTCCTGAAGGCACAGCTAGAGGTTCATTGATAAAGTCAACAAGTGGCCCTGGGCTCCCAAATTCACAGGTAGGCACCTGACATTCACACCATGGGGTGTGTAGCTTCATGGGTATATTAGAAACAGTAGTTCATTGAGAAGACAGTAGCTACTAGAAGAAAGAGTGAATAACCTCTTCCCCGGGTTTAACGGAGAGAGTGATCTTCATGCTCTGTGCCCATCCAGATACTAACTCTGCTTCTTATCAGGTACCATATATTCCTGCTGGCAGCCGGATTTAATTGGGCTTGTGGTAGCTGATTCAATTGAGCACTTTAATTAGGTAATTATTTTGTTATGAGAGCCACTTTCTAGCATACGAGAGAGGGAACTTTCCATTTTTTTCTCCCTCAAGTTAAAAGTGGACCCACCATTCTTTTCTTTCATAATACAGTGGAATAAAGCTGAGAAGTTTAAGAACTCGGTCGAGTAAGCTATAGAGCCAAGGGAAACAACTCTGAGTCTTGTATTGTGTGCTTGTGAGACATGAAGATATAATTAGTGTTTCTCAGATTGTACCGCTTCAGGGTGTGTCTGTGTAGTTCAAGAGAGTTCTCACTCCTCTGCCTCAGTTCCCTTCTAGAAGCTTAGATTTCTTTCTCAGACCCCAAGCAAGAGAATAACCACTGGAAACAGAAAACAACACACAAAGCCAATCCCCTGTCCCTTTATTCTGAATAAACACTCCAGAATCCAGGATTGTTTTTTCCCTCTCCGAACAAATTTAATTAATTTGCACTGTCTTTGAAAATTTACTGTGAAAGCTAGTCATTTGTTAATTTCATTTACAGATTGTCTTGAAGAAAGTCTTGGGCCCTGAAAGCATTGCCCTAAATAGACCTAGGATAAATCCATTCTCAAATTCTAACACACTTGAGACATTCAACGGTATCTTTTGTTGGTCCCAGCAGGAGTGATTGTAAATAATCTAAGGATACCTCAGATCAAACAAACAAATAATTAGAGTTGACACTAGAAGAGCCAACAAGACCCTAATTAATTGATTTGCTAATAGCTACTTGCCATTTACAGACATTAGCCTAAATTGGGTTTTAAGCTGTGACAGGGGCCACAAGATAAACATTTTCTTTCTCTAAACTCCTGATTACCCACTTGTCCCCTCAGTTTCACCATTAACTAGTCTGTAGACATGTTTCTTCCCTAATGGGCTGGGGCTAATTCTCAATAGATTCCTTCTGAAACATACTATTCATTTATAAGCTATTTGTGGAATGGTCAATCAACATAGTAATTATGTTGCTTAGAACCATTTTTTTTTTTTTTTTAGCTTTACCTTTTCAGCAATGAAGACAGCAGAAGGCAGCATTTCTCAATTAAATCCTCGTTTAAACAAAGGGATGTTACAAGTGGAACCTTCCCAAGCGGATAAGAATAATAACAGTTCTGTTCCAGAAACTCAGGGGCCACCAACGGGGCATGATCTCGTCATCGCTGGGCAAGAAGCCATCCCTAAACTTAATGGTGCAAATCAGCAAGGATTCTGTTGTCTGTAACAACTTTCTAGGTTGACTGAGCTCAGCCAGTGTGTTTATTCCAGTCTACTTGATTTTGTCTGGGCTACAGTTATTTGGAAGTCTTGTTAGGCTGGACAATCCAGACCAGGTACTTATTGGAGGTTGTAGGTACCCTGTCTTCAGGTTCCTAGGTAGCCGTCTGAAAGCCCCATGGCTGGGAGATAGGTGAAAGCGATTCCAGAAAGCTGAGCTCAGGTGCAGGCCTCCCAGGATTCAGCCGTGGAGTCCATACAGCACCACTTCTGCCTTGCTTGGGTAGTTGACACTGCTCACCAGAACCATAGCAGGATGGACTGACCAGGGTGGCACAGTCCCTAGGCCATCTTCGCAAAATAGACACTGCGTCATCTAACCAAAACCAAAGAGGCAATTCATCAGTGAGTGTGGGAAGGCTCCTTCTGACTTTTCTCTGTGACCATCTTTACCTGTTTTAAGGGAAGGATCAAGGGTAGGTACTGAGAAGTATCTCTTTAAAAAGAATAGGTTTGAGGCAAAAGCTTTCTCGGGAAGTACCATTCCCATTCCCCTAAATTTTATTAATCAGAACCAACAGGTGACGGCTGGCACTCTAGAAGTTCCCCCACCCCCTGCCCCAAAGAGATTTCTCCTTGTTCCTGCAACTATGACAGTAAAGTCCACAGAGGACCACTCCTCCCACTGATGCCCAACAAGGCCTTCCTCTGCCACATTTTTGGCTGGAACCATGTGTGCCCCTTGGTTGATGGTTCCGTCCCTGGGAGTCTTGGGGCGTCTAGGTGGCCAAAATCATTGTTCTTCCCATGGGGCTGTAAACCCCTTCAGCTCCTCTGGACCATCCTCCAGCTCCTCCATTGGGGACCCCACTCCTGGGCATATACCCAGAAGATGTTCCTACATGTAATAAGGACACATGCTCCACTATGTTCATAGCTGCCTTCTTTATAATAGCCAGAAGAGGGAAAGAACCCAGATGTCCCTCAACAGAGGAATGGATACAGAAACTATGGTCTATATATACACAATGGAATACTATTCAGCTATTAAAAACAATGAATTCATGAAATTCTTAGGCAAATGGATGGAACTAGAAAGTGTCATCCTGAGCGAGGCAACCCAATCACAAAAGTACACACATGGTATGCATTCACTAATAAGCGGATGTTAGCCCAAAAGCTCAAACAAGTTACAATTCACCAAGCTCAAGAAGAAGGACTTAAGTGAGGGTGCTTTTGTTCCTCTAAGAAAGGGAACAAAATACTCACAGGAGCAATAAGGGAGACAATGTGTGGAGCAGAGACTGAAGTAAAGGCCACCCAGAGACTGTCCTACCTGGGGATTCATCCTATAAATAGTCAACAAACCCTGACACTACTATGGACAACAAGAAGTGTATACCAAAAGGAGCATATCATGGTTGTCTCTGGAGGGGCCCTGCCAGAGCCTTACAAATACAGAGGCAGATGCTAACAACCAACTATTGGACTGGGCATGGGGTCCCCAATGGAGGAGCAGGAGGAGGTTCCAGAGGAGTTGTGGTTTTCTTTCTTTCTTTCTTTTTTTTTTTTTTTTTTTTTTTGGTTTTTTGAGACAGGGTTTCTCTGTGTAGCCCTGGCTGTCCTGGAACTCACTCTGTAGACCAGGCTGGCCTCGAACTCAGAAATCCGCCTGCCTCTGCCTCCCAAGTGCTGGGATTAAAGGCGTGCGCCACCACGCCCGGCTGTGGTTTTCTTTATAACGTGGTATTCAGTCTACTTCGTGCATTGTGAGCATGGAGAATATTGTATGTGGAGTGCTCAGTCAAGTGCTGGGCCCATGGCTGATGTTTGAGGAAAGCTCAGCTATTGTCACTATGCAATGAGTGAGGGAGGGTGACCAGAAAGTTACAGGATGATAAGGAGGTGGCACTGATGAAGGGCTCTCCCAAGTCAGTCCTCTTTGGGTTTGGGATAAACGTTACCAGATCAAATGGACCTCTTAGCACTTTTGTTGCCTTTCCTTATTTGGTTTCCCTGTAATGAGGATTGCTTTTAGTGTTTAGAAGGGGCTAAAACTGGGAGGTGTCTGGGCAGCAAAGAGTTGGACCAGGCTAGCGACACAAATGTACTGATTCTTATGCCTCTTCTTTGGTCTAATATCACACCCTTTGGAAGGTGTGAACTTGTGGTCACTGGATTCTTTTAAACTATTTTGCAAAGAATAAAAAAAGGGGCTATTCAAGGAACTGGAGGCGTGACTCAGCAGTGTCAAAGAGTTTGCCTTGTGAGACTGAATCAGACTCGCAGAATCCTGATAGAAAGGTCAGAAGTGGTGACCCATATCTGTAATCTCCTACAGCAAGGCACGAGGCAGAGCAAGAAGCTTCAGCTGGGATCTGGAAGACCAGCTAATCTGGAGCACACGTGTAGCAGCAGAAAGCCAGATTCCAAATGAAGTAGAATCAGAGGATGACTTCAGAATAGTCGTCCTCTGATCTCCACATACTTGGTGCCCTGCTCGTGTACATACAGACACACACACACACACACACACACACACACACACACACTTTTCAGAAATGGGTGTTAATTATCAGACACTTAGAATGAAGGACACTGATGCTCATGAATTGTACCATCTGGGAAGGCAAGTGTGCATATTGCCTAGTTCATATACTGTGTATGCCTGCCTGCCTGCCTGCCTGCCTGCCTATCTACGTATCTATCTATGTATGTATTGCTGGGCCTTAGAGAAACTTAGTGGCCTACTGGACACCGTCTTTACCCATTCGTCTTTGGGAGTCACCTGAATAACATCCATGATGCTCAAGGGAAGACGAATCTCCCAACTTGTAGCATCTTTTGCAGTACCCTAGGTAGAAGAGCAACCCCTTTACGTGTCTGTGTCTTACAGATCCAAACCTTCCTGCAGATGGGAATTCCCATCGTCTGGAGTCATGGGAAGCAGCAAGAAGATCATAAGCTACTTGGGCACAGAGGTTCCTGCCTTGATTTCTCTTCATGATGGACTATTACCTGTAGCCAAATAACCCTATCCTTCCCCAGGGTGCTTCTTGTTAGTATTTTATCAGAGCAACAGAGATGCAAATGAGGGTCCAGATTGAAAGGCAGAATTTAATGGGCTGGTCAGAACTGAAACTGTATGAATCAGTGTATCACCTTTATTTATCTATTAGTTATAAACCAGAAAAAGAAGGAGTCAGTATTTATAAATTCTGTAACTCCCCCTCAAAACACTGACCAATATCCCCTTAGCTGGAGTAGTCTGAATGATTAAGACCTTCTAATCAAGTGAAGTCATATTCACTTTTTCTGGAAAGAAATGATATATTTCTTACTGTCTATGTGTGGTGCATTGATTTCCCCCCTAGAAACCAAACATTTACAGAAAGTCTTAAAAGCTTTGCTTTTTTTTGCACACTCCATTTGTGAGTGAGGCAGGTGTGTTTCTCATTCCTAATCCAACAATATTTATCTAGCACCTTCTACTAGCTAAATACTGTCTTAGGTGCAGGATCTATCTCTGGGAAGAAAAACAGATGGGGGTCCCTGCTTTTTCCTGTTGGTCTCATACCCTACCAGGGAAGGTAGGCATGGGTGCAAAAAGAAATCATACCAGTTCTTGTCTGTCTGGGGACAAGCTGAGACCAGTGTGAAGAAGCACTAGTTTAACCTGAAGACGCCTTAGTCTACAGATCATGGGGGATTGGGAGCCTGGAAAATTACCTCTGAGGATATGGTACTTGAGCTAAGGTTGCATGTAAATAGATGAACACATGAACTTAGCTGGGTTTGTATTGTCATAGAGAAATAATTATTGGGATTCTCTCTTTTAGTTGATCACCTATGGTATTTTGTTCAGACTTGCTGAATGTTTAGAAATGCAACAAGTTCAATTACTCTTTCCACACACTTCAACTAGATTTCTCAGATCTAAACAAAAGAAAACAAAATGGTACCTCAAGCCAATTTGCCCTGTTTTCAGTTTGTTAGGTACCTATCTACTCATTCACCAACAAACACACCATTCACTCTTCCATCCATCCATCCATCCATCCATCCATCCATCCATCCATTCATCCATCCAAATACACTTTATCATGCACTAAATATGTCTGGTATTGTGGTAGAGGTGGAGCACAATGCTGTTACAGCAGGTGTTTCCATTATTCTTGCCCTCTCTTGCCCATTCAAATATCATATCTATTCATTTTCATTTCTGTCTCCTTCCCCCAAAAGCTCCTTAGTTAGGAATCAAGCCTAATTTACATTTGGATTCCTCGCACTTAATATGATAATTGTCATTTAAGAAATTCTTATTAAATAGATTTGAAGCGTTACTGTTATTGATGGTCCTAACATTAACCACAACTGAGAATGATTGCTGTTACTGCTTAAACTAAAGCAGCAACAGTAAAGGGCTGGACTTGTTTGGTGTAAACTGATAGCATCAGGTTGTAAAGATGGTTTCTATAGAGACCTTGGCCAGTTGTGGTCAGCATCCCTCTTCGCTGGCCCTTCTACAGCCCTAACATTTTTCATTTCAATGCCTCAGGTCCTGGAATCTTCCAGGAAGCTGAAGCAGCAGCCATACATCCCTGGTTCTTGGGAAGATTAATACCAGGAGAAATACAAAGGGCTTCGGTTCCTTGGACACTGTGCTGCGTGAAGCTAGGTTTTCTATTACTACAGCAGCCTATGAGTTAGTGTATCTTTACTATACTGTGCTACATTGTATCCCTGGACTCCCATCAACTGTAGTAAACAAACAAACAAACAAACACATCCAAAAGTTAAAAAAAAGGCCACCACCAACACCAAAAGAAACTTAAACTTTTTTTTTGTTTCAGAGATAATTTCTATACATTCCACAGTTGAGTTCTTATTTTAAACCAAACACAAAACAAGACAGAAGACTGAAGTGCCTCATATAGATCTCTCAGTTCTCCAAATAGACTTGTGAGAGTCGGATGTAAAGGGGCCATCATTTCTTTTCTCCTAAGTGCAGTGCAACCCGGATGATTTCCATGTATTTTCTAGTTGATTTTCGCCATTACAATAGCATTATTATATCGTGGTTTCCTTCCTCTTCTATTTTTCTTAAGATGTCCCACAGTCATCCATTGAAAAACAAACTCATAATTACCTGACGGTAATGCTAGGGTCTGTAAATCACCATCCAGTCTCATCACATGTTTGAGCTATGTCAAACCTTTCAGAAGTTCCTTGCTGCTTCTAACAACATCTGTTCTCCTTCATGCTGAGAGCATCCCAGGCATTCAAGGAAGTTGGCTCTGATGTCAGACTAAAGCTACAATGCCTTCAAACCACCAATTATTTCAGTCACTGAATGAAAATTGTTTTTACGCATCTTACTTCAGAGTTTTATTTCCTATAGAATAGTTACCGGTGTTACCATTGGTGACTCAAGAAGATAATGTAAGTTTGCCCTAATGTTTTGGGGAGAAGTTTAGTTTCCAGGCCCTGAGTCATTTACACCTTTACCGTAATGTCACCATGCCATCTCCTAAGGATGGTTCATATTCATGTATCTACACCATATACATGTGTGTATAGTTGTGTGCACATGTAAACTCTGTATCTTGAGAGTTTTTTTTGTCACACTCTAGTTTGCTGATGACCTGTTGAACCCACTTGGGTTCAGTTATTTTTTTTCCCCCACACAGGCTAAACTTGGGACCTTGGCAACATATCTGTCAAACAAACAAACAAACAAACAAAACCTTCCAAGAGATTAGAGATCATAATTAAAAGGTTTTGAAGAAGCTTCTGGACACTAAGGTTGAATGGGCATTTCTAAAGTTACTGAGTTATTGCTCTCTGTACCTTGGAGGAAGTGACTGACCAGGGCTATGACTTTCTAGGCAAAAAAAAATTTCATTCCAGCCCTCAACATAGAGTTACCTGTGTATGTGTTAAGGGCTACCCTATGCTCTTTCAAATTTAGGAATGAGTTTCTGTGGACAAGAATTTTTGAAGAGAAATATTGATTTTTCTAACTCATAAATTTGTTATATTGTCTCATCCTGCTTCCCATTTCAAACATCTCTTCCTCAATTTACAAATATTCCCCCCCGCCCAACACATTGCTACAGGGTTTAGGTTGCCCAGCTAAATAAGTATTGTTTCTTTTTCTTGTCCATACTTAATAGACAAAGTTGGCCAAGGCTCTCAGAGATTAGGCCCATCTTGACATCTTTATTTTCGTTCTGAAATACAAGGTGAAGGCCAACAAGCCTTTGATGGGTGTAGCTGCAGAGAGACGTCCGTGTAACGCTTTCCCTTTATAGCCTCCATTATCGTTTTTCTCCTACAGTGAGTCGGATCATCTTGGATCTCATTAGCCAGCCCTCCCAATGGCTTGGTCTGTTTCAAATGGATTGCTAGCTGCAGATCATGCATGCTCAAATATCTCATCAATTCCACATAATTCCTCTAATTGAGAAACTTGTACTTTCATTGCGTCCTCAAAAAGCAATTTCCTAATGACTTATTAAAATAACGCCATTTGCCAGCCTTTTAAGAAGTCTCACTTTTGCATGGTGTCACGCCGTAATTAGTAATACAGCATCAGTGATTAAGCCCAATACCAATTTGAGGCACCCGCACAGCCTTTGCAGAGTTCTGTCACTAATGGGGTATGGCACTTTGATTGTTCCTTGATACCTGAATGCCGCAGCGATACCTAGATCATGGGATTACCTTGAAATGTTGATTTCAGATTCTGGAAACCATGGCAACAGTTGGCTCAAATGAATCCGAGCTTTAAAAACCAAGAGTTTTGTTGTTGAATTTCTTTGCTTTTCTTTTTTTAACCCCTTGGTTCACAAAACTCTCGGGGAAATAATTATAGCTAGACTTTAAGATAGAGAGTGTGTGCACAGTTCGTTCTGTAGGGAAGGGCACAACACAGGCATAATTATCTTCCCAGGAGAAAAGGGAAGGTGTATCCAATGCCTGGTATCTGGTAGCAAGAAAAGAAAAACTATTCTTCTAGAACTTTCCCAGTTGCCCAATCTTGGAACTTATTCTTGTATTCTCTTGGAAATGAAGCACCCCGAGTTCTACAGATAGATCATAGTTATATATATATACACACATATGTATATATATGTATATATATATGTATATATATGTATATATATGTATATATATATATATATATATATATATATATATATAATTTTTTCTTTTTTCCCTCCTATTACCATGCCCTTTATATAGACTAAGGTCTCTGTTTCAGATCTGCCATCTTTCTTAACGGGTCCTTAGATCTAATTGATTTTGCCCATGAGAACCTGTGATGGCTTCCAGAATATAAATTAAATCCATGTTTTAAAAAATGTGATTGCAAGCTGTTGGCACAGCAAAATGATTTTGCATGCTCTTCAAGGTTTATCTCTGTTAGTGATCTCTCTGCATTTCCCCTCCTCTCTGTACCTGTGAGACTCCTGGTGTTCCCTGTACAAAGCTTGCTGTTTCTTTTGTTTTCAGAGGCTAGCCTTTCTTACCCTGTTTTCCCTGATACCCATCAAAGCATCAGTTCAAATGTCTTTTAGGATACCCCTGCATCCTCATTCCTTCCTCTTGTGCCCAGCCTGCTTCTAACTGTATCACCTCTGCAGAGACATTTCATTTCATGTTAATTAATTACACATTCCTATTTTTTTCTGCTGCGTAAGGAACTATACTTAAAGGCTGGAAACTTGTCATAGTTGCATTTTTATTCTAAGCATTTAGCACAATTAATGGCACGTGAAAACCTCCCAGTGTTTATTGAAATGAATAGTCACTGAAACAGATTCTATGTCAGTTCTTCATTGAAACAGTTCAAGGGAGAATAGTGCAGAATTAAAAAAGAAACAAAACAAAAAAATGTTGTTTTTCTCAGTCTTTCCCGACCTAATCCCCATCAGACTAGTTCCAGCATAGCTCCTGTAGGTCTGACTGGCACGGATGGTCCCTCTTATGGGTCTCATCAGTTCTTCAAACAGATGCAACAAGAGGCTCGGGCAGAAGCGGAAGAAACATAAAAAGGCATGCCTGGGCTGGTATTTTGATGCCGGGATTGGATGGAAGGCCCCTTAATGGTCCCTGCTATGCCGCTCACTCAAGGGTCCTCTTGTTCCTTTCCCCAGTGCCCTTGACAAACTCTAATTTCATTTTCTCACAGGCTGTTATACTCAACAACTCTCCAAGACCCTGGGGGATCCGTTGTTCCTCAGCTTCTTTTTTGAGAAATCCATGGGAAGTCACTGTGATCATTTGAGCACAGTAGGTGATCATACCCCTTTATTGGTTGTCCCAGCTTCAATCAATCACAGCTGAAAAAAAAATAAGGGGTCCAGCTTCCGGGCTGTATTCCCCTCACCGACAACTTGCGTGTATATACTTATTAGGTACCACAATCATTTTACCTTCAAATCCACTTGGGTGTTCCTCTGGGTCTCTAGACTTCTTTAGAGTTTTCTTTCAAGCCATCTTTTTCTAGCTCTGCTTTTAAGATTGGTTCTATTTAGTTTATTTCAATATTTCTCAGTTCTTCCTTTTATTTCATAGTTATTTCTCAAGTTCAATCAATCATGAATCTCAGCAGAATTTAAGTAAATACGGAAAGCCTTAGTAGGTTAGCGTAGCCAAGTCCTGCTGTCTCCATCTCTCTCACTGAAGCAGCACAGGCAGATGGAACCCATGGCCTTATTTATTTATGCTCGCTAATGATCACATGACCAAGTTATACCCTCAACCTTTGGTTTTGTTGAGATGGCCTATAATCGTTATTACTGATTGTCCATTGGACAGCATCTAGATTTACCTAAGGGACAAGTGTTTGGGGATGTCTGTCAGGTATTATCTAGATGAGGCTTATTGGAATGGGAAGACCAATCCTAAAAGTGAGCTATGACATTTTATGCTAGGGTTCTAGACTGAATAATAGGAGAAGCAAGCTGAGCACCAGAGTTCATCTCTCTCTTTGTCTCCTGATGGTGGTTGCGGTGTGAGTAGCTACCTCATGCTCCTGTTGCCCTGATTTCCCACCCCACAACACTTCGCTTCAACACTGAGCCAAAACAGTCCTCGCTTCCTTAAGTCACTCCTGTCAGGTGTTTGATTACAGCAACAAGAAAAGTGACTAAGCGACAGGATTTCTCTATGTAGTTTATTTAGACTGACCTCACGTTCACAACTCTTTGGCCTCAGTCTCCTGAGTATAGATATTACAGATGCCCCAGTGCCAGATGAAAATGTCCTTTAGTTGCATGTTCAGGAGAGAACTGGCAAGCACAATGTAAAGCTCACTGTTTAGTGATGAGAATTAAACAAAAAATGATCAAGAAGTTATGCTTGGGTTTAGTCTAGGGAGTCAGAGACATAAAATCAGAAAGCTAAACATAGTATGTATTGTTGCAGGTCTTTGAAAAGAATATGACCTTTCACATAGTCCAAAGGATCTAAGATGCTGATACTCATGATCATCCAAGATCAACCTGGACCACTGAACTGGAAACTTCTGGTTTCTTTAGAAAGTCAGTTATTTCAAATGATGTTTTGCTGGGCACGCAGGTGAAAGACTGTTTTGCTGAAGCAGACACAGGTGAAAGGGTGTTTTGCTATAATGAACACGTGAGAGGATGTATGATGTCTAGAAGAAATATAAATGTAACCCCACAGACAGCGGGAGCTAGAGCATTGGTTTGACTTGCTCTGCCTTGCTAGTCTTTGATGGCAACACACATGTGTTGGTTCGCTCTATGTTGCACTGGTGAGCTTCTGTGGTGAGAACATAGAGGAAAACTCACCAAGGAACTTCTCATGGTTTTAGGTGATTGGTGAGCCTTGTGGTTTCTTCTTCATTGAACTGCCCTTGTTGATTCCTGAGTGAGCTGGACTGCAGCTGCTGGTTCATGTTTGGTGTTTGCTAGTGGACTGGACTGAGGACATTGAAGACTGGAATTCTCCCAAAGAACTATTTCTAAACAGGTCCACTTCCCCTGAATCCTGTCCTAATAACCTTTCCCCCCAACTACCTTTGATAGGTGCTGTGCTAGAGAAGAGGTTGAATGCTTATTAAAGTAGATACGGAAAATACACTCATACAGATCATGGCTCCACGTTTGTCATCCCATGCAAATGAAGATGATAAAGACACTCACAGCAGCAGGAGCAGCAAGAAGTGAGCCAAGCATGGATTCAGATCCTTCCAAGGAGAGACTGGGGATCTTATAGACAAGTTTGGGGAGGGGCCACTTGTGTCTCATTTTACACATTGGATAACTTAAGTACAGAAAAACAGTGACTCACCCAAGATCCCATAACTAGTAACTCACAGGTAAAGGCAGTGAAAATAGGGTTACCCCTGCAGACTCTGCTTCAAGTCTATTTTGGGCCACAGTCATCCAGTTATTTTAGGGTGAACATTTTCCTGAAGGAGGAAGAAGTCTTATGTCAATACAAAATTCAACATCTTTCACACCTACTTTCATAGCTGTCAATAAACACTTTATTCCTATAATAAAACAGGAGCAGAAACATTTTTTCAGACTGTTAATCGCTTACTCCTTAGAATAAGGTCTTCAGCTACAAGTCGCTTATACATTAATGATTTATTTTTTTTTCAGTTTGAACTAAATGGTTTTTTTTTTCAAATAAGAGAAGATAAAATAAAATTGCAACTGTCTAAATGTGTGCTTATTTTCTGAAGGTTCTCTTGGGTTCTTTCTGTTTTCATCAGCTAAAATTCTGGGCTTTAAACTTCCATCAGGACTACCAGTACTGGCTGGCACTAACTATTTAATTTATGGGGATCTGGGAAATGGGAAAATGCAGTGTTCTTTTGTTTAAAGAAGAGGCTGTTAGGTCTATGAAACCCTGTGTGACTGAGAAAGTCAGACACCATGAAGTTTGGTCCTAGAAGTAGCCTTAACTAAGTGGACTTTGCCCAATGGCTTTCTGAAGGCAGTGTCTGGAATTTGTAGTTTTGTTCATCCCAGAAATATTAGTCAGCTCACTGGTGGGTCCTTGTTTTGAAGATTTTCTCAGTGGCATTCATTGTCTGTGTCTAGGACCCAGACACAAAGATGCTGACAGAAGCCTGTTTTTCCTAAAAAAGGTAGACTACCCATCCCAGGAGCTCCTGCCTGGTAGTTCCTGGATCACAGTAAGACTACCGGCAAAAGGAAAGAGTTGCAGCTCAGTTCTTTGTTTAGTTTTAGTTTCAAATAACAGGAGAGTTAGAAGAAAATGTATTTTCAATATGTATAACTGTCACAGTGTGGGTCCAGACAATATACAGAACGCTTGTAAATCAATAAGAGAAGACAACTCAATAGAAAAATGAGCAAAAGTCTTGATTAAGCATTTTGATCAAGAAAACTCATGCATAGCGAACAGTTATGAAAACACGCTCTGCTCTCCGAGCGGTTAGGGGGAATGTAAATCAGACCCGCAGAGAGACACCCTTTTGTGTTTGTCAGTCTGGCAAGGTGCCGTTTGTTACTATAATGGTTTCCTTTTCAACCATCTCAGTTTCCAGCAGTCAACCACAGCTTGAAAATATTACATGGAAAAAATTCCAGAAATAAACAACCCATGCGTTTTAAGTGGCACACTCTTCTGAGTACTGTGATGAAGTCATGCTGCATCTTGCTGTGGATGTGTTATCTATTCATCCGGCGTGTGTCCCTGGCCCACCAGTTGTTCATCTGGCGTGTATCCCTGGCCCACCAGTTGTTTAGTGGTCCCTGGGCTTTTGGATCTGCGGTCACAGAATCACAGTGTCCCCGTTCCTGTATCCATTATTCTGCCTAAGAAGGGTCCCAAAGCACAACAGTGGTGAGGTGGTAATCTGCATAGGTCAAAAATGCAGTATATACTTTATGTACAAAAAGTATACATACAAAGTATATATTACATACTTTATAAAAGGCTTTGGTGCCCTGGTGCACCCATCTACTGAGGTTTTTAGAAGATATCTTTTGTGGAAAAGGTGGGGAACATTCTACAAGTTTTGGGTAAAACTGAATCATTGGCAAATCAAAAATGGCTCTAGTAACTTTAGTAAAACATTAACTATCTCAGTTTGTAAAGAGACACCAGGACCATAGCGGTTTTTATAAGGGAAATCACTTAGCTAGGGCTGGCTTACAGGTTCAGAGGTTCCATTCACGACCACCACAGCAGGAAGTGTGGCCACGAGGGCAGACATGGTGCTGGAGCAGGTGCTGAGAGGTCTGCATTTGGATCAGCAGGCAGTAATCACTGGCCTGGCTCGAGCATCTGTACCCTCAAAACCTCTCCCCAGTGAAGCACTTCCTCTAACAATGCCAAACCTGCTCCAACAAGGCCACACCTCCTAATAGTGTCACTCCCTATGGGCCTACGAGGCCACTTTTAAAAATAATCAATCAATCAATCAATCAATCAATCAATCAAATTTACATCTCCATTGCAGCTTCTCCTCTCTCCTCCCAGTCCCTCCCTTCCATCTCCTGTTTCTCCATCCCCCCTCCTCTTTCTCAGAAAAGGGAGGGCTCTATGGGGCATTTTTATTTAAACCGTGACAGTAACTTAGTGAAAAAAAAAAAAACCAATCTTAGTTGGATAAAGATGAGTGTGTGTCCACTCTAGAAACCAGGACAATGACTTGTGCTCCAGGATAGATCTCTAACTGGTTCTCAGGCCCCACTCTAGATCATAGGACCAGGACCTGCTGCCTACTCCTCATGCAGTGGGCATGAATACAGCCTTGTCTGTGTGTCTCTCCAGGAGAAGCTCCCATTGGAAAGCCTTGCCAGAGCGCTCATAAACATCCTTCCTAGAGACTCGCATCCAAAACACCTAATAATAAGAAATATTTTACAGCATAACACCACACACACATAACACACACAATACACACTCACATGTGCACACACACACACAAACACTCACATATACACACATTAACACACACACTCATGCATACACTCACACACATACCTACGTACTCACACAGATACACATACATACTCACACTCACATGCATACACATATATGACACCTCACATACATTCACACACATACATGAGTACTTAGACACTTACACATACCACACATACCACATACTCATACACACACACACACACACACACACACACACACACCACATACACACACATGAACATACACACACACTGGTCCCATGATGTTCTGATTAAGATTCATTAAATTAGTTCTGATGATCAGTTGGGCCTTGTGTAGAAATTACTATCCTAGAGAAACAGTTTTCATGTGTTCTCTGGGAGACAAAGATATTTTAAGTGCAAAATGAATGCCATTACATATATTAGTTACTTTTCCCATTGCTGCCACCAAATATTTGACAAGGAGCTACATAAGAGGGGAAGGGCTTTCCCCCCATAGTTCAAGGTGATGTAGTCTATCAGCACTGAAGGCATAGTAGCAGGAACAGGAGTCAGCTGGGCCAGTCCATTGTCGGGAAGCCTCGAGAATGGGAACTGAGGCTCGATTATACGACAGAATGGCAAACTCTCAGTCTCTCGCCTCCTCCGGTGAGACTCCACAGCCTTCCTAAACACTTCCAAGACTGGCAGACCAAGTATTCAAACACAGAAGCATGCGCGTGGACACTTACCATTCAAAACACAACGTCCTGGGTACTGCAAAGGAGTGAAAAATGGACTCCCTACCGCCATTTGTGCTGAAAAGGATGCATCTCAAGGATGTAACGTTGACTGAAACAAGGCCAAAACAAGACAACCCAAGTCATCACAGGAGAATGCACACAGGATATTTCCTCTGCGCAAAGTCCTAAAATATAGAAAAATCGTGCAATCCATGTGCATACGTATATGAAACTATAAATATGAGCGAGACGTTGGTCACTGCCTCCTGCCCAGTGGCTGAGGGATGTGACAGAGGGGACGTGTGAAGATGGGGATGATGTTCTACTGCTGAAGGTTCTGGGATGGGCATCCTTCACTGCTATTCTTCATGTCACACGCATTATAAATATCCTCTCATGCATATTTAATATCAGCGCAACAACTACAAAGATAAAGGGAAGTTGAACATCAATGCAATTATGAGCAGAGCGTCCAGAGGACACATATTTTAAAAGAAGATTTTATTATTATTATTTAAAACAAAAGTTCATCTGTTTTAAAACACCTCACCCCTTCTCTACAGGAAGGCTGCAAAGCTGATTTAGTATCCCATCTCTGCAGCGTAAATATCCCTTTAATCACTGTGCTGGTCAAAATATTTAATTGTGGTGCTTTATTCTTTCCATTTCAATGTAGGAAAACCGCAGTTTTGCTGATGACAATTATCCTCTCATACTACAATGGGGGCAGATGTCTGTACTTAATGCGAGAAATTATCTCCATTTCAGTGTCATGAATATCCTTCACAGTAATTAATAACAGACTGTATAAGCAGACCCTTTCACCTCCCTGACAGATTCAACCAAACTGGCGATACATAACAGTCTCCAAACCCATGTGCCACATGTTCTGTGTACTGTCCCTTTTGGGGCTGGCCACTAACTAGTCAGGATTGATTAGGCCCTCATCTTTTACGGAGTCTCCAATACCTTTATTATTTATTTGTTACTCGCTCCGAAGAACCAGGCTTGATTGGTCTTCCCTTTCTGCGGGGCAGGGAGTGAGAAGTGAGGTAATTTGCTGAAGGTGGATGAATGAGCCGGTGGCAGGCCGGAAATTAAAGCCCACAGTCCCAGGTGGCAATTTAGAGTCTACCACCTCTGTGAGCAGACACCCCCTGTGTGTTCATCACTCGCTTCCACCCAAGGTTGCCGAGGTATCGGATGAGCAGAAAGACCTTTTGTCCCGGTCCCCGTAGCCTTGCAGAATGTATCAAGTCACTTAGCACCAGTATTGCTCTTATATATCTCTATTTTCTTCTTTCAATGTTCCCTTTGTGTAAAGAACGTGAGTCCCAGATAGAGTTGCAAGCTCTCTAACCACAGGAAATGTGCTTCTCCGTCTCTTTTGGCATCTCTTTTCTGTGATGGCATGGTACTAGGCACGCAGGAGAGTTCTTCGCAAGCAGTCACTGTGTTCCGAGCCCTTATTTAAGCTCCTTTCAAAGCAGGTGACCAAGATACAACATTCCAGTCTACTTTACGAAGTGAAGTTTGGCGTTTACCACAAGACATGTGTGGTTGGTTGGCTGTTGAAATATGGCCTGATTTTTTTTTTTTTTAGTTTGATTTTGACATCATTTCATGTGGCAGCGTTTGGCACAGGGTAGCCAATGGAATTTTTGAGGATCATTTGCTCTTAGAAAATTCCAGAAAGCATGCTCCGTGCCATGAGTATTTTTCTGGGGGGGGGGGAAACTGGAATCATGTAGGGTACTTCTTCTCTTGACAGTTGTAATTTCCTTTCTTATATAATTAATTGTATCTGACTGTGATGAATTCCAGATCTGAAGGAAAAAAAGTAAAGGTATCAAATTACTTACCAATGGGTAATGCTAATGAGGTATTTTGAAAAGTAGGAATGGGGTCTGAGTTATTTTAAAGTCATTTGAAAGGATGAGTTATTCAAATGATCACCCTTCCTCCCTCCTTTGGCCTCTTTCCTTCTTTAGACTCTTTCCAGAGTGTTCTATTTTATTTGATTTGGCGACTGCTAAATATCAAATCCATCTTCCTGGGCTTGACAAATTGGCAGCCTTTCCTGGCAGGGCCGATATGCAGTGGTTCCTTCTGAGTCACTTAACAGATGACTTCCATTCTGAGTTGTCAGTCTCTAACATTCATGAGAGATGTTGCCTATCACTTACCCTTTGCCGTGTGCTCCCAAGCGGGCCAAAGTTGGTTCTCTTCTGTCTATGGGTTTTCGTAGAAACTGTCTTGGTCACGTTCTTTAGGTTTCCAGAGTTGGTGATGGACCGCTATGGTGGACTATTCCTATGTTTTGCCTTTTCACTGTCTGTCGAGCTAGCCTCTGGGGGCAGCCCTCTGGTTTGTTTGAGAAATGTTCCTAGCCATCTTTAGCCCAGGGGGCCCCAGCAGAGTTGACTCCATTTCTAACTTGTGAATCAGACCATGATTGGACAATCATGTGATCTCATAATCTCGATATGCTCTCATGTTTTCTGGGGGGGGGGGTCTCCGTTTCTCCTGGTCTTTGAGATGTGATGGTGGAGGGCGAGGGGCTGGTGCAGCAGTATTGCTACTGTATAAAGCCTGAGACTGGAGTCAGCACACTGAGTCAGAAGATCCAGAGTGAGTGAAACTTTAGCCTTACAAATTTACCTAAACCCCACACCCACCTACTCTCTAGAATTTTTACTTAACGAATAGATTATTCTAAAACCAGTGTCATGCTCCTAGCACAACTCAGCAAAAGGAACAAAGATGGCCCACATATCCCCTGATTCCATATACTGACAACCTTCCTACTCCAACAGTGTCCTTTGCCAGAGTGGTACATTTGTTGTAACTTGTCAACCAATATATCATTATCATCCCAAATTGGTGTTATCCATTAGTCTGCCTCTTTGTTTTATAGTCTTCAAGTTTCATTCAGAAGCACAATGATACGAGCACCACTGTAGTATCATACAGAGTAGTTTCACTGACCTGAAAAATCCTCCATGCTCTACCTATGAATCCATTCCCCCTCCTTAGCCACCAGCGATGTTTTAAACCTTCTCCATAGTTTTGCCTTTTCCTGAATATCATATAGTCAAGTCACATTAAAAGTGTCCGGATTTGGCTTCTTTCATCTAGTAATATGGGTATAAGAGCCCACCTCCCCTGCAAATTCCACCAGAGAACTCCTATAGTTGATAACCTCAGCAAAGTGGCTGGATATAAAATATCAAACAAATCAGTAGCCTTCCCTTATATAAATGATAAACAGGCTGAGAAAGAAATTAGGAAAACAACACCTTTCACAAAAACCACAAATAGTATAAAATAACTTGATGTAACTCTTACCAAGCAAGTGAAAGATCTGTGTGACAAGAACTTCAAGTCCGTGAAGAAAGAAATCGAAGACCTCAGAAGATGGAAAGATCTCCCATGCTCATTGATTTGTAGGATTAACATAGTGAAATGGTCATCTTACCAAAAGCAATCTACAGATTCAATACAATCCCCATCAAAATTCCAACACAATTCTTCACAGACACGGAAAGAACAATTCTCAACTTCATATGGAAAAAGAAACAACCAAGGATATTCCCCAAAATTCTCAACAATAAAAGAACTCCTAAGGGAATCACCATCCCTGACCTCAAGCTGTACTACAAAGCAATAGTAATAAAAGCTGCATGGTATTGGTACAGAGACAGACAGGTTGATTAAAGAAATAGAATCAAAGACCTGGAAGTAAAACCACATAGATATGGTCACTTGATCTTTGACAAAGAAGTAAAAAACATACAGTAGAAAAAGGAAAACATCTTCAGTAAATGGTGCTGGTCTAACTGGCAGTCGATATGTAGAAGAATGAAAATGGATCCATGTTTATCACCCTGCACAAAGCTCAAGTTCAAGAGGATCAAGGGCGTCAACATAAAACCAGATACACTGAATCTAATAGAAGAGAAAGTGGGAAAGAGCCTTGAACTCATTGACACAGGGGGGAATTTCCTGAACAGAACACCAATGACTCAGACTCTAAGATCAACAATTGATAAATGGGACCTTATGAAACTGAAAAGCTTCTGCCAGGCAAACGACACTGTAAATTAAATAGGACAAATTGGCAACCTACAGATTGAGAAAAAGATCTTCAATAACCCCCTACATCCTACAGAGGGCTAATATCCAAAATATAAAAGGAACTCAAGAAGTTAACTGCCCAAAACCCAAATAATTAAAACTGAGATACAGAGTTAAACCAAAAATTTACAACACAAAAATCTCAAATGGCCAAGAAGCATGTAAAGAAATGTTCAAAGTTCTTAGTCATCAGGGAAATGCAAATCAAAATGACCCTGAGAGTCTTCCTTATACCAATCAGAATGGCTAAGATCAAAAACTCTAGTGACAGCACATGCTGGTGAGGATCTGGAGAAAGAGGAACATGTCTTCATTGCTGGTGAGACTGCAAACTGGTACAACCACTCTTGAAATCGATTTGGTGGTGTCTTAGAAAATTGGAAATACCTTTACCTGAAGACTCAGTTACACCACTCTTGGGCATATACCCAAAAGATGCCCCACCATACCACAAGAACATATGCTCCACTATGTTCATAGTGGCCTTATTCATAATAACCAGAAGCTGGAAACAACCCAGATGTCTCTCAACCAAAGAATGGATACAGAAAATGTGGTTCATTTACACACTGAAAAAATATTCAGCTATTAAAAAGCAATGACTTCACAAACTTTGTAGGCAAATGGATGGAACTAGAAAGTATCATCCTGAGTGAGGTAACTCAGGTCCAAAAGGACATACATGGTATGTACTTACTAATAAGGGAATATCAGCCAAAAAGTTCAGAATATCTAGGATCCACAGACCATAAGAAGTGTAACAAGTAGAAAGGTCTGAGTGAGGATGCTTCAGCCCTGCTTAGAGGGAGGCAGAGGGAAGGAGGAACCTGGACGGGAGAGGAGAGAGGGAAGGGAAAAGGGGAACATGATCAGACGGGGAGGCAGGAGAGAACAAAGGGCCAGGAAAATGAATGGAAATGAGCAGCTGGGGGTGGGGGTGGGTGGGAGGTGGGGACACCCTCTAGACAGTACCAGAGACCCAGGAGGTGAGAGGGTTTCACAACTCAATGGGAGGGACCTTAGATGAAATGCCGGACACTGGGGGAGAGGGAACTTGAAGAGCCCACATCCAGTAGATAGACAGGGCCTCAGGTGGAGGGGCAGGGTTACTAACCCATGGTCAAAATTCCTGACCCAGAATTGGTCCTGTCTAAAAGAACTGCAGGGACAAAAACAGAGACGACTGAAGAAAAGGCAGTCCGATGACCAGCCCAACTTGGGCTCCATCTCCCAGGGAGACTCCAGGGCCTGATACTATGACTGATGCTATGATGTGCTTACAGACAGGTGCATAGCATGGCTGCCCTCCGAGAGGCCCCACCGGCAGCTGACTGGGACAGAAGCAGATACTTACACCCAACTATTGGTCTGAAGCTGGGGACCCTTATCATTTATTAGGGAAAGGATTGAAGAAGCAGAAGGGGAGGGCAACCCTACAGGAAGACTAGCAGTCTTACCTAACCTGGACCTCAGGGAGCTCCCAGAGACTGAGCTACCAAGCAGGAGTGTACATGGGCCAGCCCGAGGCCCCTGGCACATGTATAGCAGAGGTCTGTCTGGTCTGGCCTCAGTGGGAGAAGATGCGCTTAATCCTTGAGAGACTTGAGGCTCCAGGGAAGGCGGAGGTCTGATGGGGGGGGGTCGGAGCACCCTATCAGAGGCAAGGGGGAGGAGAAATTGGGAGGAGGAATAGAAGAGGAAGTCTGGTGTGTGTGTGTGTGTGTGTGTGTGTGTGTGTGCGCGCGCGCGCGCGCACCTTCTCGGAGGCAAGGCGCACGTGGGTGGGGGTGGCAATGACTGGAATGTAAATAAATAAAACAATTAAAAAATGCATCCTAATGATACATTGCCGCTAATCTAAGGTCTTACTCTGTTGCAGGTGGTAGAGATGGTTTCAGTCTTTCCTCTGTCTCCTTTATAGAAGCAGAATGACAACATCTCTGTCTCCTACTGCTGTCATCTTTTGACTACATTTTGGCTAACCCTTTAAAGCTGGTCTCCTGCTTCCATCTGGCCTTCCTCCCAGCGTCTCCCCTCTCATCTGTCAGAGGGACTGCTCACATGAACAGAATTCGTCAGGTCATTCTTGGGCTCCATTTGGCCCCTGCCACCATGCTGGACCACTGTTCTTCAAACAAAACCCAGTCCTCTAAGGCCCTTGACCCATGGAGGGTCTAACCTCCTACCCCCTCCCTGCTGCAGCCCTCCCTCCTCATTCTCAAGATCCCGTTGCGTGTGGCGCCTCTGAGTGCTTGCCATGTAGACAGGACCCCGGCTCCTCTCCCACCCCTTTGCGTATTTCTATTATATTCTTTAATTTTCAACTCAAGTATTATTTCCTTCAGGAAGCCTGCTCCGAGTCAGCCGTGGGACCAGTTCTCGGGGACTGACACTCTGCCTGTCCTGGAACAAGGGTTACCACGAGCCACTTCCTGGAAGCAAGCCGCAAGTTTACAAGGTGCAGGGGTAGGTACCTGTCGCTTGGTCCACTACGGGCAGGTGGTGATAAAATCAGTTGAACCTCGGGGGCTGAGGGCAGTGATTGATAAGGATGCAGGGGGACTGTGGAGCTCTGTGTGGGGGAGGGAAGGAGGGATGGAGAACAACGTGTCCCTGGTGCTTTCGCTGCTCTCCTTGTGAGATATATCCTCCCCCCCTTTTCCTTTCCAGGAGACAGGAAATGTGAGAAAAATCACCCAAGTCCAATAATTAGCAAGGGAAGGAGTTGATTGGGTTGTCAGATTTAGGAAATTAAAATATAGGACACTTAGTTAAATTTGAATTTCAGATAAATGACTTGATTTATTTGTGCTGCTATGGTATAATACTGCAGACCGGGTAATTTATAAATGATGGGAGTATATTTCTCATCGTTATGAAGTCTGGGAAGTCAAAAATCAAGGCAAGGGCTGCTCCCTCTGCCTCTGTGATGGCTCCTTGGTCGTGTGTCCTCCCAAGGACAGGAGTTCTGTGTCCTTGGATGGCCGAAGAACAGCAGAGTGGGAAGGACAAACGGTCGGAGTTTCCTCTTAAAGGGTTTTCGTCTCTTGCACAAGGTGGGAGCCCTGTGACCCAGCCACCCCTGAAAGGCCACGCCTCTTACCATCTCCACCTTGGGCTATAAGTTCAACATGGAGTTTGGGAGGAAGGGGCCCGTCTTTACATCACCGCTGTGGCAAATATTTTAAAAGCGTCATCTCAGCTGTTCACCGGAAGCCCAATATTTTAATCAGCAAGCCCTAAAAGGCGGGCGGACTCTGCTGCACTAATGACAGGTAATTCTCAGGTGGGTTAAGCCGCTCTAGCCCCATCAGCGGCTGAGGGTATTGAACGAGGTGAGGACGTGGTCAGGCTGGTGGACCACAGCACAGTTCTCGGATTCTCGGTGACAGTGAAAAACCACACAGTGGCATTCCCAGAATCTCTGTCTTGCATCACAGTTCGGAGAAACGTAGAAAACACCTCCCTCCAGTCCCTTACAGGAAAGTGAGGCGTCAGTCAAGCACTAGGAAGATTCCCAAGGAAGGATTCCGAAGTATGGCGATGCTCAGGGTGGATGAGCACGCCTCTCCCCAAAGCGGAAACAATAGCTGACTGATTACAGCTGCTCCATGGAATATTTTGCAACTGTTAAGAAGGATGAGTACAAAGACTATTTAAACACAAGAAAAACACATGCTACACTGTAGGACAGGTCCTTGTGCATAGATGATAGCGGCACCTGTCTGACGGGAGAAAAGAAGGAAGAATGAGAAAAAAACGTAAACTTAAGAAAAACGATGGCTAAGAAATGCACCAGGTGCCAAAGTGGTTTTCCGGAGTGGCTGGCGACTGTCTTCTCACCCCAACTCTTCTGTGTTATCCAAACTTTCTCTCAGGGCTACATACTATGTTCACACTCTAAATCCTGAGTGTGTTTGTTTAGAGGTGAGGAGGATGCTAATTCTTGTAACATCTGTCTTTTCCCTCAGTAGATAGTTTTTTTTTTACATGTGTAGATAATAAGTAGTTACTGAACAAGAAAGTGAAGTATCCTTTAAAATTCTTATTAGAGTTATGCATTTGCATAGTGTGTGTGTGTGTGTGTGTGTGTGTGTGTGTGTGTGTGTCTGTGTGTGTCTGTGTATGTGCTGTGGGAGCATGCGGAGAATTGGGGACAACTTATGGGAATTGATTTCCTCCTTTAGCCTTGCGGGTCCCAGGTTTGGAACTGAAGTTGTCAACTTAGTGACAAAGGGACTTTACCTGCTTAATTTTCTTGCTGCGTAACTCTCCGCCATGGTGTTCTCAATACCCAATTAAAGAGAGTTGGGTGGAGAGGGACTTAGTTCTTGTTGGTTTGGGATTTGAAGATAAGCCCTCCTGGTCTCTCTCTGGGAACGAGTTTCCTCATCTGCAGTTTTGGGCTTTGACGCCGTGTCTACGGTGGTTTCCAGAAGCGGTAGTAATTTGGAGTTATTTTCTCACACAAGGGAGGTTCAGCCTGTTAGAAAGCGAGGGAGAAGGCACCCACTCCTGACCTTACAATTCAGAGCAACCTCTTAGCTGTAGGTATGCCTGCCTCAGGATCCTGTATGGCGGACTTTTCTGAGACTCCAGAACGGCTTGCCTGCACAGGTTTAAACCTGCTGCTTTCTGCCTTCCAAAAGCCTCATTTTCCGTGGTTTCAGTGCTTTCTGAATGATTGCTTTGTTCTGTGATGGTAGCAGTTTCTGGCCTATTTTAGGCTTGTTGGCAGGTGCCAGCGTCCCTCTAGAGCTGGCTGGACATGTGTCCGTGCGACATCAGAGAAAAAGCGTGTTGAGAGGCCCAGCGTCTTCTCCAGCGACCATTGTGATTCTGTGTTTGGGCAGTCAAAGAGATGTTTTGTACAAAAGCAAATTACCAGGAAAAAAAAATAGAGGATTTGAGAAATCCTTTATGTTCAGGCTGTTTCCCGTTAGAGGCGCATTCAGAGATAAGATGGAAGTCGCTGAGCTGAGCCGGTTACACCAGGAAAGACGCTTCCGTAGCCAACGATTTTTATGGTGGACAAAGACTTGATTGTTTTTAAGCTTTTTTACTACCGCCATTTCTAATCCCCCAACTCTTTATTATAAAGAAATGTTTAGTAGCTCCTTGCTAAACCTGAAATGAGCGGCCCTTGAAATCTATCGTTAGCTTCAACCAATACATTACATCTCCTCAAGCTTTGATCAGGGCTGCTCTGTTTCCTTGATGGAACTTATTCTTATTATGATGTGAATAGTTTATTCTGTTGGTGAGATGAGAATGCTCTCTGCATGCATGACATTTGTTTAAAATAGGTGTAAGGTAAAATGCCACCTTTATTAGGGTTAAATCAGTGGTGGAAAATTAGGTCCAAAGCAACATATGATGGTATCTTCCATTCCTTCCCCCCTCCCCCTCCCCTCCCTCCCTCCTTCTCTCCCTCCCTCCTTCCCTGCCTGCCTCCCTCTCTCCTTTCCTTTCTTTCTTCCTCCCTCCATTCTCCTCCATTCCTCCCTCCTCCAAGAGTCAAATAGAGATCACAGCAAAGTAAAACATTAAATACATGGAGAAAGGGTCATACGAAATAACTTTAAAATCTTCTTCTCTAACTCAGAGCTAAGCATCCTCTTGCTTACAGCACGCAGACGGAACTCGCACTTCAGGAAAAGCTGCAGTAATTGGATCGTACGAGGGCCGCACTGCTTTTTGAGAATCTCGCTGTCCACATTGCTCTGCCCCTTCCAATTAGTCCCTAACTCTGTAATGTGTTTAGCCTTTTCCCTCCACAAAAGCTTATTGATTTTGGCCAAAAATGCTATTATTTCAGAAAAAGAGGAGAATATCAGATATTGAACCAGCATAAACATCCGCATAACTGGATACTTGTCTATTCCGGTCCTCGCTTTCCGGCTAGAGGGTTTGAGCTGCAATTGTTAGAAGCCGAATACAGAGAAGAAGAGGCATCAATAACAGTTTCTTCCAATCTCATCTCTAGCAAATTGAGGGGAAAAAATAACAAACAATAGACCTCATCTTTTGCCCTTCTGAGGATGTGGACGTGGAATTGAAATCCATCCAGCGCAGGGGCGTGGGGGGGGGGCGACAGTTGGCCCGAGAGGAGATGGTGGGTTTGGTGGGAAGGCTGGTTGAGCGAAGGAGTTGCAGAGCTTAGAGGGTTTTTTTTTTTAAATGGGGAAATACAGAAAAAGGAGCAAAACCAAGTGTATCCCTTAACAGGTAAGAAGGTAGGCCATCAGTTCCTGGCATGTAGCCATAACGATTTCTTTGCTCTGCGACTTTGGGACTTAAGACCACGGGGCAGTTCTCTCCGTGCTGCTGCTCTCTCCTTGACGGTAGGCAACCCCGCCCTACACACCACGTGACTTCATTCCTCAAGCCTCTCATGTATGATTCTTCATCCAACGTTTTTTCCTTGTTCAGCTCCTACTTATACCTTCTGGATGGGCTGCGTATTATTCTTCCATGAAGTCTTTAACGTTTCAGAAAGTGAAGGTGTCGCTACGTATCTATGTCCATCTTTCCTACTAGACTGAGTTTCTTTAGAAGGTTGCAGCATGCTAACCAATTCTTTGTGTCACAGAACACACTGAATGAGAAGTGGAAAGCGAACTTCCTTCTCTTCCTGTTTCTCCTAGACTCTCTATGGCAACACGGATTTCTCTTCCTTAAGGAAAGGAAATACCAGTTATAGTCAAAAGAAACATGGTGGCTTTATACAACATATTTTCACATTGAGCTGTAGGAGTCACTTAAGAACTGAATAAACATTTCTCTCAGTCAACTCTAAACCATACAAAAGAGCTAAGTTTTCATCACGCAGAGAACTTTAGGATTCTACCTATAGATAACGGGAACAGAGTTGAACGGCATTCAGTCTCATGGGTGTGGCAAATAGTCAATAACAAGGGAATGAGCCTGGCGGTGGTGGCACACGCCTGTAATCCCAGCACTCTGGGAGGCAGAGGCAGGAGAATTTCTGAGTTCGAGGCCAGCCTGGTCTACAGAGTGAGTTCCAGGACAGCCAGCGCTATACAGAGAAACCCTGTCTCAGAAAAACCAAATCCAAACAACAACAACAACAACAACAACAACAAAACAACACCACCCCCCAAAATAAAGACGGGAATGAGACACAGGTATCATGGAGTTGGATGTAGGATTAGAGTAGGCAGAGACTTCTGGAGATTCTTTGGATAAGATCCCATGTGGAGGAAAGTTGACTCAGGAAGACCTGATAGACCGTTCTTACCATCTTCAGGTCTTAGCGTTTTCATAGGCACCCAAAGCTAGGATTGTTTTCTTAGAGAATGAGTCTCACCTTGGATGGGAGTCGATCCCCTCCCTGCTGTTCGTTTCCCTTTCTTCTGCCACTTACACCCAGGTTCCCATTTTGTCTCTTCTTGTCTTCTTCAGTCCCTTGGGATCCAATTTCATCTTTAAGGCTCTACCCTGAGTTGGTGGTGGACAGGATCATGACCATGCTTTAAGAAGCAATCATAGATACTTCCCAAACAGATCCCACTGGCGTGGACTGGTGTCCTTACATTCCCCAAGAGTCTGGTACCAGGTAGAAAGAAGGCTGGGGTCAAATGACCACCAATCCAGTACAACAAGATGGTACGAAGCTTGTGGACCATGACAGGGACTTCCTAACTTTGTAAACACCTATTTTTTCTCCTTAGTGTTTGAAGCAAATGCATGTTTATATATATATATATATATATATATATATATACACACACACACACACACACACACACACACACACACACACAAAACACCTACCAATAAATATAATGTTATCCAATGTGGGAAATGCGAAAACAATAAGTAAATCGAAGTATACCTTTTTTATACCCACTAACACCTATGTATATGTATTACCATCTGATACAAAGTGTTCCTCTCTATTCAATATCTATCTATCTATCTATCTATCTATCTATCTATCTATCTATCTATCTATCTATCATCAATCATCTATCTAATACAGCCATTCAATACAAAGTGTTTCTCTATAATATGTATATGTGTGTATATATATGTGTATATATATTAATGTGTGTTTATTTATAGAATTAGACAAAGTCAAAGAATTGAATATGGTGAATGTAAAGGTGTGTGTGTGTGTATGTGTGTGTTGTGGGGGATGACAGGTAAAGGCAGACAGAGAGAAAGAGAGACAGAGACAGAGAGGGACTGAGAGTCTTTCTATTGAGAAATCAACTAAGCACATGACAGAAATATAGACGTAAAGAAGATGAAACTATTTAAAATGAAATTTATAACTTTAAACTAATAATTTCTGCCTAAACAGATTTTTTTGAAAAGGGTTAATCTTTGAGGGAAACATCTTTTTATTTAGGCTCTCCAGTGACATTTAATACTTGATTTCACCTTTGAAGTGACTGGATTGAAATCAGATACAGAAATCTAATCAACTCAGATATTATGTGACTTTTAATAAAATGAAGATAATCCTTTCTTAGGCTGGTTACAGGGAATGGTCTTTTTTATTTCTGCCACAATCTGCCATCTAAGAAATACTGTGTGAAGCACATTAGAATTACTGGGAAAATCAGAATCAGAGATGGCGCTAACGAGGAATAGCAAACACAGTGCCTGTCCCCTCTCCTCATCTCCTCAACTTGGTTTATTCTTGGTTAGACATGAAACGGGGGCTTTCTTTTTTCTTTTCACACAGTCCTGATGGAGCTCTACACGGAAATTCTTCTACTGCTCCTTTGCTTAGACGAGGGGCCTCAGGACTGTGTCCTCAGCATGTACTAGACCACGGGCCAGTGCTGGATTGCTTCCGTCCTACCTCAGGTGCTGCTGTAGCTTGCTGGGAGACCTGCTGGGATGACTCAGTCACAGCTCTCTGTGGGTCTGACTCTTCAGACCAGTGACCTCAAGGCAGCCTCTGAAATGCCTGGCATTGTCCCCAGTGTCAGCTAGTCTCTTGCTGTCGGTTTAAGAACAGGATGGGATTGTGTCACTTGTCAGGAATCAGGTTCCTGATCACTCATGCTATTTGTAGTGACTGACTTCTGGATACAGCTGCCCAGGGCTAGAAGCAGTCACTGTGACTCTAACTTTATCCATTAAAAAAATAAAAGGAAACACACCTTCCAATGCAAAACACCCTAGTAAGGTTTTGTTCTCTCTCTTTCTCTCTCTCTCTCTCTCTCTCTCTCTCTCTCTCTCTCTCTCTGTCTTTCTCTCTCTCTCTTTCTGTACGCCTGTCTCTGTGTGTGGTTGTGTATATGTCTGTGTGTATGTGTGTGGTATCTTTCTTTCTGTGTAGCTGTCTGCCTGTCTCTTTCTGTGTGTGTTTATGTTTATGTGTGTGTGATTCTTTCTCTCTGTGTATGTATATGTGCATGTGCCTGTCTCTGAATGTGTGTGTTTATGTGTATGTCTCAGTACGTATCTCTCTCTGTGAGTGGTGTCTGTGTCTGTCTCTCTGTCTCCCTGTCTCTGTCTGTCTGTCTCTCTGTTTATTTGTGTAGGTTTTTGGGTGGCTTCCAAGAGTCATTTGGCATCTTCAGTTTGTAGAAAATTCACCGTCCTGGGGACCACAAACCATCACAGTTGCTAATTATCTATCAGGGTGATGACTGCAAGGAGGCTTCTTTTGTCGTCCTTTTATCTTTCATTTGTTTAAAATTTTCAGTAGTAAAAAGTAAAAGACAAGTCCCAAACGGAGGATGAGTAAGGAGTCTTTGCATGCCTCAAGGTGACCAGCATTACCTAACGGCCTTGAACAGTGCCGTTGACTTGGATGAGCCTCTTCCCTCACCTTCCCAGGCCTTCCCTATACCAAAGTGTTAAAGGCATGCCATCAAAGATGGCTTTATTCTTAACATGCCTTTCCCAATGGTATTTCCTCCATGTGAGTAAGGCCATGGCCTCAATTAGAGGCCAAGGATAAACTCCCAGTCTTGGTCACTGGCTTAGAGAGTAGGCTACAGTTTACCTAGGAAAGGACTTTAAGGACCAGCTGAGGATGGAGAGGGAAAAGAAAAGACCTTGCTTCCAGGATGTTTGATTCTGCCTTCTATCAGGTCCAGGACGTTAACATCAGGTTTCCTGTTCCTGTCTCCAGATCTCCCATCTCTTGTTTCCAAATTTTCCTTTCTCCTCATTCCTTAAAAAAAAAATCCCTCTGCTTCTGGGCATCTTATTAGAGCAGTGCTCTTTTAGCTCTTAGCATTAAGAATCTGTCAGCATTTTCCATTATGTAGCTCTCTCGGCTGACACTCTATTCTTAATTGGCACTGTTGTAGCGGAGAAAAGACAAAACACTTTAGTTAATGCTAGAGACCAGGCTAAGTTTTCAATCTTAACACTGTGTGTCCTGGATTAGTGGGTTTAAGTTAGTTCTTTAATTTACTTGAATATCTTTTATTCCCAGGTGGATGTTCTGCTTTCTTCACTATTTATCTTCCAGCAGCCGCAGGAACGTTTTTTCTCTGGGAACTAGATTCCTTACCAAGTTTAACCCCGAGTCTTACAGTCTTCTGTTCTTGCAGGAGGAGACTTAGGAAAGGCCATGTCTACTCCTCTTATTTTATGGATTTTAAAATAGGCTAAAATATTAGAATAATCTATATTCTGGACTTGTTTGGTATAATTCAGTCTTCCAATGTCTACCGTAACAAATAGTTACATGTTTCAACCACAAGTATTATTAAAATTTGCTTTTTGTAAAGTGTCTGTCATTATATAGATTTGAGGAGCGAAACAGGCAAACATCTGAAAGACTGTTTCGAAACTATCTCATAGACATCCACAGGGCTCTTGCACTCAGGAGCTCACAGCACCCGTGGTTGGCTGCTCATGACCTGTACAAGGCCAAGGCAGTCACGCTTCCAGTGTGAATGAAGAAGATGTGCACTAGCAAGCCCCTTCCCCTCCGGGTGAAGAGCTGTTGGAGGCCGATGGCACTGGGAGGAGCTGACTCAGTTTTCTTCAGGGATGTGGCCCTGAATAGGTTAGGTGGATGGATGGCTTCTCATGCAAGAACCTTTGAATAGCTCTTGTTTTGGACTAATTGTGTGTATGCGAGTGTCTCTGTCTCTCTCTCTGTGTGTGTGCATGTGTGTGTGTGTGTGTATGTGTGTGCATGTGTGTGTGTGTTTAAGGGGCATACAGATTATATCTTTGAGTTGAAACTTCTTTAAAGGAACTTGAACAAAGAGAAATATGTAGCATATTTATTAAACAACAGGATGGCAGAATCCTGTTTTTAGCACCCTCAATCCCTATCTGGTTTGTAATTCGCAGCTAATTCGATAACAATAGTTTTAGCTGCTCACCTTTATCCAGCCTTTCTGGGGAAAAAAAAAAAATAAAAAAAGACTTTACTCTGTTTCTATAGAAACAAAAAGTCCTTCTCTTTCCATGCTCATGTTCTATTAACACTTTAATATCTGATTAAATCCCAGAGTTACAATTATAAGTACCTGGGCAAGAGCATGTTTAGGAACAAGCAGTGTTGACTTTTAGTCCGCATAGCAATCAGAGGAAGTGGTAGCATGTAGCCATACAAGAAAATGATCTCCTCCTCCTCCTCCGTCAAAGGGGGAATTGTTCAGACTGTACAGAGTATTTGCAGAGGCGAAGACGACTTTTAGCTCATCTGACCAGCTGAAAGGCAGACATTTAGCAGATCACGTGCATTTTTTCTTTTATTGACATATAATTGTTTTATTTATTAGATTTTATCTTTATTTACACTTCAAATGTTATCCCCTTTCCTCGTTTCCCCTCCAAAAACCTCCTAACCCATTTCCCCTCTCCCTGCTCACCAACCCACCCACTCCTGCTTCCCTGTCCTGGCATTCCCCTATACTGGGGCATCGAGCCTTCTCAGGACCAAGGGCCTCTCCTCCCTTTGATGTCCAACAAGGCCATCCTCTGCTAACGACATATAATTGTTTATAATTGGGGAGTACACCATGACATCACAATTCAGTATATACTGCCTAATGATTACATCAGGGTAATTAACTATCCATCATCTTAAACATCAATCATTTGTGATAAGAATTTTCAAAGATATGGTGTTTAGATATATCTTAAATATACAATCCATTGTTGTTAACTGTATTTGTTTAGCTGTGCAATAGAATTGCTAAATTATTCATGATGTTAAACAAAATAAACAAGGCAAAGAAAAACAGATTTTACACGATGTCACTCATATACAGAACAGTATTTACTAGAGGCTGAGAAAAAAAAAAGAAAGAGGAGAAATTGGTAATGGGTACCAGGTTATAGTTGAAGATTAATTTTTAGCAGTCACTTTCTATTGATATAGTTTTGGGGCTCGTGTCTTCACAGGAGATTCTGTCCTAGCTTCTCACCTTTGGGGGCCCTCAATGCATCTTGCTGTCCCCAGGCCCATGCTCAGCTGTCCACATTGCCGAATAACCACAGGGCTCCCTCACCTTTACCTCTAGCACCTGGATATTTCCATATATAACTCTAGATTTTAAACTCAGTTATATGTTGCTTTTATTGGTCATATTTTATTGAAAATGTCTGTGTTGTTTTAGAAGAAGGAAGTTATCTTCACCAGGTTAGTTCATTTACCAGCAATCTCTGGAAGACCTTCCAAGTTTCAAGTGTAAATGATGGGTTAAGCTGTGATTCTTCTAAGTGCAATGGTTCTCAATCTGTGGATTGTGACCCCTTTTGAGGTGAGATGACCCTTTCACAGGGTTCACCTAAGACCATCAGAAAACATAGAAATTTACATTGTAATTTATAACAGTAGAGAAATCATAGTTATGAAGTAGCAACAAAAGTAATTTTATAGTTGGGGGTGGGTCACTACAATATGGGGAGCTGTAGTACAGGGTCACAGCATTAGGAATGCTGAGAACCACTGGTCGAGTGAGATGTCTCGGTGCGGTCTTTGCTTATTTTCAAGAAGACAGATGCAGGTTTCCTGTTGCAGGATTCTTGTTTGCTGATACCCAACCACTAGTAGAAGTTTCCTGGCTCCAGCACACTGCTAAACCCACATGTCTCTCCCACACCACCCTGGAGACACTCCAAGTTATCATTGCCTTTTGTCTCCCTGTAAGCCAAGTTTTAATTCTGCTTCCTATTATCCCATCACTCTGTGCCTCAGACGTTCTTCCTTTGATATAGATCTGTCAGGCCTCTTTGTAAAAATGTAAACCCATTACATCCCCTTTATTCACCCTGGCACTAATGTCCTGACTTCAAATAAATGTCCTGAGGCTCCTCTGCTGGCTGGCCTTTTCAGAGCAGCACATTTTAAGTTGCTCTCCATCTACTGTTCTCCTTTACTTTGTTTAAAGATGTAAAATGAGGGCAAAGAATCATGGGCCTTAACTAATAGCCTGCAATTTCCTGCTGTCTCTACACCTCCTTTATGACATTAATTCATTACCGCGTCTGTGACCTATAGAATCTCTTCTGGATAGGAATGACTGTGAGTTAAAAGAGAGTTAAAAAAATACCAATTTGATTCAATTGTCTCGTCAGAGTTTCTGCCACTGCCTCTCTGGTACAGGATGCACTATTGTAATCATTTCAGCAACTGCTTTTTGCTTAAAACATGTCTTAATTACTTGTCTCCTTTACCTGAAGCTTAGGGTTTTGATTGAGTTTCCTTTGGTTAGAAAGGAAGTCATATCCATGTAAAGCACATCCGAATTTTCCATCTATTGACCTCACTATTTTGTCAATTTTCTCCAAACAGGTCATGATGGTACAATTACTGAGAAAAACATCCTGTTTGCATTTATATTCTCATTATCGTTTGATACTCAATTGCTTGAGTTTGGCAGATGAGTTAAGGTTAGTATTCAGCAGAGAGGTTATTTGGCTTATAAATAATAGAAACTGATTCTAGTACATGTAAGCACAATAGAAATTTGCTGGGAGATTATCAAGGGGCTCAGAAAAATCAAGGGGAGGGCTCAGGAAATGGGAACCATGTTAATCAGCTATTGCTATAATAATGCTGCATGGACAAAACACCCCAGAACACAGGCATTTGTGGGGCTGTAGAGGTGGCTTGGTTGGTAAAGAGCTTTGTACAAAAGCAAGAGAACTTGACTTTGAATCCCAGCACTCATGCAGAAAGCCAAGTTGGTGGGGTTCACTTGCTAGTCAGTCTAGGCAAATTGGTAAGCTTCAGGTTCAGTGAGACCTTGAACTCAAAAAATAAAGTGGAGAATTATTGAAGAACACACACACACACACACACACACACACACACACACACTGCACTTGCACACACACTAGCTCATTTTTAAACTGCCTTATATATAGCTCAGTGGCTGGGCTCTTCTGAGCCTCCCTTGGCCAGCATGACCTTCTCTTTACTCTTTGCTCAATACCTCTCAATCTGCCCTCAACTTCGTTGCCTGTTTACCTTCTCCTTATTCAGCACTTCTAAATCTGTCCTAGCTTAGTTTTACTTCTAATCTCTCACCTGCTACCTCAGGCCCAATTGGGGAAATGGCCAATGGCCACTCTACCTGAGATCTCACATGGCTGGTGACTCTCTCTCCCTCTGAAGCATGACAAAAATCCCTTTTCCTCCTCCTGTGTCTCCTAGATTACCTGTGGGAACCTGCTCAGCCATTGGTCACTGGTATCTTTATTGATCAATCAAGAACCAACTGGATAATAGGACCTTCAGTGGTCACATGCAGATTCCCAATCAAAACATCAGAACAATCCCTTACAGGTAACTAGGATTTGAAGATTTAATTCTGCTTACTTTGACAATGAGGAAGGAATCCAGGAGCCAAGGAATGTAATTATGCAGATTGGAAAATGACAAGCAAATAGATTCCGTCTGAGAACCTCTGGATAAGCTTGATCTTGACACCTTGCTTTGGTTTACTCTGTTAAACCCTGAGACAACACTTTCCCCAGACTTCCTTGGTACCGAAAAAGGAAAATAAAATAAAGGGCAAATGAGATGTGGGCGATAGAACTATGGGACGTGGAGGTGGCTGCTTAACAAGCAAAAGGATGAGAAAGATCACCATTAGGAAAAAGAATTCTATGGTCTTGGAGAGGTCAAAGCCTGGAATCATATAGAAGAAGAGATATTGCTTCAGAGAAGGGATCCTGGCATAACTGATGGTGAGGGTCCCCAGTCTCAACCATACCCCCAGAACCAGATATACCAGTTGTGGTAAACAAGGTCCAGAAACAGCTACTTGGCTGTTGTGTCAATCTCTGTTTAAATGTACTTGTGTGTGCAAGCTTTGACTAGAAACCAGTGATGTAGGGCCACCGCCAAGCTGCAAAAGGCTGTCCTCTGTGGATATCTATTTGTTCCAACACCACTACAGACAGTAGTGAGCTCAGTACTGAGAGGTGCTCCTGACCAAGGAACAGATTCAGAAGAACTCAAGGAAGCATACATTTTCATGAATAAGGAGCAGAGGCGGGAGAATTGCTCCCAGTGCACAGAAGATAAGGAGGAATTAAGTGGGTAGTTTGATGTTTACCTGATTGCTGTCTGATTTCTAAAGTCATTCCAGATCCAAGCTATAAGGGTTAAATTGGTAGCCTCAAACTAACATTGAGTTTACGGAATGACACTCAGAGAAGAATTTCTGTCCAGGATTGTCAGCTCTAGCTCAGTCTGCTGCCTGGACTTGTTTCATGCCCTGTAACATGGTTTATAATGGCTGAACTTTGAATATCAAAACTAACTTGAGAATGCAGGTGACAGCAGTTAAGTGGGAATGAACGTAATGAGCAACTCTTAGTGCCCTCCTTCTCTGAGTGGGCTCTGACAGCAGGCCACTGAAAAAGCATGAGACGGAAAGTACTGGCTTGGCTTCCCAATCAAGCAGGTCTCTTCACTTGGGGGTTGCTCAGCAGTATGGTGTGTAGTGAGAGCAGAGGGAGCTGTGTGGACGGCTCCCCAGCTCTCTACATCCGAGTGCCAGGGTGCTCCCAGAGGGCAGTCGGGATAGGATGCAATCACGGTCTTCTCAAAGTAATAAAAAGTTATTTCTTCCCTGAGAAGCTGGAAGGCACATAAAAGACTCTTCAGTGGAAGGTTATTTGTTTCTGCTCTTCCCCACTCTTGACCTAGCACAAGCCATTTTGCAGGGCTGAGAATTCCGGATGAGCCTTAGATGAAATTCCTGGTTACTTATTGTTTGTGAAGCCTGGACGTTGTTGTGCAAACTTTCCCTCAGCTGTCCTCCCTCTGTGATTCAGAGAGATAATACTGGAAAGTATCTGTTAGGTTGTGTTTAGGGTTGTGTGGTCATCTCTTTAGTGAATATTTTCCATTAAAGCAAAAGTGGGACCAAAATAGACAGGAAAGTAGAAAGTAAAAGAAACATCCATGTAAATGGATAGTAGAACAATGATATAAAGGGGCTGGGAAGATGGCTCAGAGGTTAAAAGCACTGGCTGCTCTTCCAGAGGTCCCAGCAACCACAGGGTGGCTCACAACCATCTGTAATGGGATCCGATGCCCTCTTCTGGTGTGTCTGAAGACAGTGAAAATGTACTCATATACATTAAATAAATCTTAGAAAATAAATAAAAAATGATATAAAGATTCCTCTCTTCTTTCCTTTCCTCCTTCCCTCCCTCCCTCCCTTTCCCCCTGCCTCCCTCCCTTCCTACTTCCTTCCCTCCTTCCCTTCTTCCTTCCTTTCGAAAATAGACACTAGATAAAATAAAGCAGGCAGAATGAAATAAAAAACTCAAAGAGCACAATCCTGGCTTGTTAGCTGCAGCTCTATAAAACTTCCATGACTTTTTCTTTGTACATGAAGAAAAAAGATGTTACCTATTACACTGGGGATATAAAGATTACAGACTCTATTCAAGATGGACTGGTAGCTTCTAGCACCTTGTAGCCCCCAGGTCACTTGGAGCCCCCCAAATACATGAAGTCTATCTGTGTTTCCCATATACTCTTTGGATCCCCAGGTGGGACAGTCTCTGGATGGCCTAGCCTTTCATCTCTGCTCCACACTTAGTCTCAGTATTTGCTCCTGTGAGTATTTTGTTACCCCTTCTAAGAAGGACCAAAACACCCACACTTTGGTCTTCCTTCTTCTTGAGCTTCATGTGGTATGTGAATTGTATTTTGGGTATTTCAAGCTTTTGGGCTAATATTCACTTATCAGTGAGTGTATACCATGTGTGTTCTTTTGTGATTGGGTTACCATACTCAGGATGATATTTTTTAGGTCATCCATTTGCCTAAGAATTTCATGAAATCATTGTTTTTAATAGCTGAATAGTACTCCATTGTGTAAATATATCAAGGACATCTGGGTTCTTTCCAGCTTTTGGCTAATATAAATAAGGCTTCTATGAACATAGTGGAGCATGTGCCCTTGATATATATTGGAGAATCTTTTGGGTATATGCCCAGAAGTAGTATAGCTGGGTCTTCAGATAATACTATGTCTAATTACCTGAGAAATTGCCAAACTGATTTCCAGGGTGGTTGTACCACCTTGCAATCCCACCAGCAGCAGAGGAGTGTTCCTCTTTCTCCACATCCTCGCCAGCATCTGCTGTCACCTGAGTTTTTTATCTTAGCCATTCTGACTGGTGTGACGTAGAATCTCAGGGTTGTTCTGATTGAAAAGTCTTCTTAATAATATTTTAAGAGTTATTCTTTGCAAATGTCAAACATGTCTAGAATATATCTTTATCATACCAACTTCTCCATGCCTCCCTTCCAATTTACCCCAGGAACTCCCCAATACAGCTCCCTCCAACTTCATGTCATCTTTTTTAAAAATTAATTAATTGGGTGCTTTGGGTTCAATTAGTGTTGCTAATGTGCCTGCTGGCTCCCAAAGAAAAGTGCCTGTCTCTCCTCCAGCAGCTGTCAACTGCTCAGCTAGAGCTGGCACCTCATCAGCCCCTCCCCCACTCGTGATAATTTTTAATGTCTAAAACAATTCAAAATTTATTTTATTATGCAAATTGATTATTTATATCAGAAATTTGTATTATATGTACATATAATATATATGTAATTTAAATGTCAATTATATATGTATTAAGAACCCAAGTCTTTTTTTAAATATTTTTTTTTATTTATTGTATGTACATGAGTACACTGTCCCTGTCTTCAGACACACCAGAAGAGGGCATCAGATCCCATTACAGTTGGTTGTGAGCCATCATGCGATTGCTGGGAATTGAACTCAGGACCTTTGGAAGAGCAGTCAGTGCTCTTAACTGCTGAGCCATCTCTCCAGCCCCAGAACCCAGTAGTCTTAAGCAACAATGGTAATATGATTTTTAAAGTTTTTTTTCATTAAAGCAACAGATTTACTAATATGTTTCATGAATAATTTGACTTTGCTATTTTTTTTACTACTTGCTTGATTATAACTTTCTTAATTTTTTAAACATAAGGTATGTTTGAATTAGTGTCCTGAGGAATGATACAAAATATATGATAAATTTAGATGTGACATTCATATAATAATTCTGGTTTGTAGTCCTAATCACTGAAAAGACCCTTTCACGGGGAAGATTCACCTGTGGGGTGTGACTGTGGCCTCAAATCACTGCTGTTTGAAAATTCCATATATGCGAATAAAGTGTTTTGGTTGAATCCAACCCCCACCCCATCCCTCCCCTCCTAGGTCTCTCCTAAGCACTTTTCCTTCCCAAATGTGTTTGGTCCTTTTCTAAAGCATTGAGTTATCCTAGTGCTGCCTGCATGCACGCAGGGGAGAGTCATCAACTAGAGCCTGGGTTAGCTTCTCAGCAGCCATATTCCCAAAGAAAACAAAACCCTTCCTCTGCAACCATTGATTGACATTGAGAATAGCCCCTCAGTGCAAGGAGATAAGAGTGGGTCAATTTGCATTCTTCTGCATGTTGACCTCCAGTTGAACCAGCACCATTTGTTGAAAAGGCTATCTTTTTTCCACTGGATGGTTGTAGCTCCTTTATCAAAGATCAAGTGACCATAAGTCTGTGGGTTCATTTCTGGGTCTTCAATTCTATTCTATTGATCTACTTGCCAATGTACCAATGCCATGCAGTTTTTAGCACAATTGCTCTGTACTACTGCTTGAGGTCAGGGATATTGATTCCCCCAGAAGTCCTTTTATTGTTGAGAATAGTTTTAGCTATCCTGGGTTTTTTGTTATTCCAGATGAATTTGAGAATTGCTCTTTCTAGATCTATGAAGAATTGATTTGGGATTTTAATGGGGATTGCATTGAATCTGTAGATTGCTTTTGGCCAGACACACTAAAACTAATAGAAAAGAAACTGGGGAAAACACTGGAGGACATGGGCATAGGGGGAAAGTTCCTCAACAGAACACCAATAGCTTATGCTCTAAGATCAAGAATTGACAAATGGGACCTCATAAAACTACAGTTTCTGTAAGGCAAAGGACACTGTCAGAAGGACAAAACAGCAACCAACAAATTGGGAAAAGATCTTCACCAACCCCATATCTGACAGAGGGCTAATATCCAATATATACAAAGAATTCAAGAAGTCAGACCCCAAAGAACCAAATAACCTTATTAAAAATGGGGTACAGAGCTAAACAAAGAATTTTCACCAGAAGAAATTCGGATGGCTGAGAAGCACCTTAAGAGATGTTCAACATCATTAGTCATCAGGGAAATGCAAATCAAAACAACCCTGAGATTCCACCTCACATCAGTCAGAATGGCTAAGATTAAAAACTCAAGGGACAACAGGTGCTGGTGAGGATGTGGAGAAAAAGGAACACTCCTCCACTGTTGGTGGGATTGCAAGATGGTACAACTGTTCTGGAAATCAGTCTGGCAGTACCTCAGAAAACTGGGCATGGCACTTCCAGAGGACCCTGTCATACCACTCCTGGGCACATACCCAGAGGATTCCCCTGCATACAATAAAGACACATGCTCCACTATGTTCATAGCAGCCTTATTTATAATAGCCAGAAGTTGGAAGGAGCCCAGATGTCCCTCAAAGGAGGAATGGATACAGAAAATGTGGTATATTTATACAATGGAATACTACTCAGCAATTAAAAACAATGAATTCATGCAATTTGTAGGCAAATGGTTGGATCTGGAAAATATCATCCTAAGTGAGTTAACCCAATCACAAAAGAATACACATGAAATGCAATCACTGATAAGTGGATATTAATGCGCCCCAAAGTTCTGAATACTCAAGGCACAATTAAGAAATCAAAAGATTCCCAAGAAGAAGGAAGTAGAGGACCCTGATCCTGAAAAGGCTGGATCCAGTTTTGTAGGAGAGTATCAGAACAGAGAAATGGGGGGGGGTGATTGGGGAATGGGCAGGGGGATGATGACTTATGGGACATATGGTGAGGGGGGAACTGGGAAAGGGGAAAGCCTTTGGAATGTAAACAAAGAATATAGAAAAAAATATATCCAAAAAAAAAAAAAAAAAAAAAGAGAATAGCCCCTCAGCTAGGGGTGGGACTTTATGACCTAATCCCCCATTTTGGCTGGCCTGATCTTGTGAAGGTCTTGTGAATGTTGCCACAGCTGCTATTATTTGCACATAACAGCATATTATTGGTCACATCTGATCAATAATGTTTCACTAGGGTGACTTTTTTAAAAAGTAGGCATTTATTTTTTTTATTTTTATTATTTTTATTTTCTATATTCTTTATTTACATTCCAAATGATTTCCCCTTTCCTGGTTCCCCCATGCCCATAAGCCCTCTTCCCTCTGCCCATTCCCCAACCACCCCCCTCCTATTTCTCTCTCCTGGTACTCCCTCCCCTACAATGCTGCATTAAGCCTTTCCAGGACCAGGGCCCTCTCCTTCCTTCTTCTTGGGAATCATTTGATATGTTAATTGTGTCTTGAGTATTCAGAGCTTCTGGGCTAATATTCACTTATCAGTGACTGCATTCCATGTATGTTCTTTTGTGATTGGGTTATTTCACTTAGGATGATGTTTTCCAGTTCTAACCATTTGCCTAAAAATTTCATGAATTCATTGTTTTTAATTGCCGAGTAGTATTCCATTGTGTAAATATACCACATTTTCTGTATCCACTCCTCCATTGAGGGACATCTGGGTTCTTTCTGGCTTCTGGCTATTATAAATAAGGCTGCTATGAACATAGTGGAGCATGTGTCCTTATTGCATGCTGGGGAATCATCTGGGTATATCCCCAGGAGTGGTATAACAGGGTCCTCCGGAAATGTCATGCTCAGTTTTCTGAGGAACCGCCAGACTGATTTCCAGAGTGGTTGTGGAGGAGTGTTCCTCTTTCTCCACATCCTAGTCAATACCTGCTATCTCCTGAGTTTTTAATCTTAGCCATTCTGACTGGTGTGAGGTGAAATCTCAGGGTTGTTTTGACTTGCATTTTCCCTAATGATTAATGATGTTGAACATTTCTTAAGGTGCTTCTCAACCATTCAAAATTCTTCAGGTGAAAATTCTTTGTTTAGCTCTGTACCCCATTTTAAAAATTCATTTATTTTTTATTGAATATCATCTTCATTTACATTGCCAATAGTAAAAATTTTCCTGATATCCCCTTTCCCCTCAGGCCCCCAACCCCTCCCCTTCCTCCTTCCCCCTGCCTCCAAGTATATGCCTCTCTACCCACCCCCCCCTTGGTTTCCCTTTGTTCAGGCCTCTGTTGAGCCTTTACCTGACCAAGGATCATTCCTCCCACCGATGCCCAACAAGGGTTTCCTCTGCCACATTTTTGGCTGGAACCATGTGTGCCCCTTGGTTGATGGTTTAGTCCTTGGGAATCTTGGGGCATCTGGGTGGCCAAAATCATTGTTCTTCCCATGGGGTTGTAAACCCCTTCAGCTCCTCTGGACCATCCTCCAGCTCCTCCATTGGGGACCTCATGCCCAGTCCAATAGTTGGTTGTTAGCATCTGCCTCTGTATTTGTAAGGCTCTGACAGGGCCCCTCTGGAGACAACCATGGCATGCTCCTTTTGGTATACACTTCTTGTTGTCCATAGTTTCTGTATCCATTCCTCTGTTGAGGGACATCTGGGTTCTTTCCATCTTCTGGCTATTATAAATAAAGCAGCTATGATCATAGCTGTGTCCTTATTACATGTAGGAGCATCTTCTGGGTATATGCCCAGGAGTGGTATAGCTGGGTCCACTGGTAGTACTATGTCTAATTTTCTGAGGAATCGCCATTTATTTCCAGAGTGGTTTTACCAGCTTGCAATCCCACCAACAATGGAGAAGTGTTCCTTTCCCCCCACATCCTCTCCAGCAACTGCTGTCCCCTGAGTTTTTCATCTTAGCCATTCTGACTGGTGTAAAGTGGAATCTCAGTGTTGTTTTGATTTGCATTTTCCTGATAACTAAAGATGCTGAACAATTCTTTAGGTGCTTTAGAGCCATTTGAGTTTTCTCAGTTGAGAATTCTGTTAGCTCTGTATCCCATTTTTTAAGAGGGTTATTTGACTCTTTGAAGACTAACTTCTTGATTTCTTTGTATACATTGAATATTAGCCCTCTGGAGTCTACCTTCTTGAATTCTTAGAGATGGCTCAGCAGTTAAGAGCACGGACTGTTCTTCCAAAGGTCCTGAGTTCAAATCCCAGCGACCACATGGTGGCTCACAACCATCTGTAATGAGATCTGATGCCCTCTTTTGGAGTGTCTGAAGACAGCTACGGTGTACTTACATATAATAAATAAGCAAATCTTTTTAAAAAGTGAGCATTTATTTATACATTGCAGTTGCTGGGTTAGTTTTTCCTTGAATGTTTGCACTTTGCCTCATATTTTTAAAACGTTTGTCTTACATTTTTTTAGATTTCTTTTTTAAAATGTCCGCATTCATTCTTAATTTATGTAGTTTTTTTTTTTTTTTTTTTTGACATGGTCTTGGGTAGCTCAGGCAGGTCTCACGCTCACTGTGCAGGGAGGGTGGCTTTTCATGCCCTTTACTCTACCTGTTGAATATGTATGCAGTGATGCTGCTTTATGCGGTGCTGGGGTCTAAACTCATGGCTTTGTGCATTCTAGGCAGGCAATCTACCAGAGGAAGCCCTGTCCGCACCCTTCCATTATTTTGTTACCTGACACTTAATATTTGTAAACCGTGATGTGTGCGGTGTGACAATTCAATCCATGTCACAAGGTGTTCCAACCGAGTAGGGTAATTATGGTTTTCATGTCATTAACCTTTTCCTGTTTCTTTAAAAGATTAAGTTCTTCTCTCCTAAAAAGTCAATATTATTCATGGCTGAAGATACACTTTAAAGGTTAACATATTCTCCCTCCTTCTATCTTATTTGCCACAGTACTTCCTTTGCTACACAGAGAAGCTGAAGGAGATTCAGATATCATTGGTCACAGATTATTAAATAAGCAGCCTCTATATATACTCAGTCCTGTAAGATTCCCCAAATGCAAAACACGTTTTTCTTTTCACTGCCTTTGCTGAGTGCTTTCAGTCTCCCCGCTGAAAGCAGCCGAGTGGAGATGTATTCGTGGCTGCGTTTATTCAATGGTAGGTAGCTCTGATTTGAACCTCATCTCTGAAGTCCTTTTTAGGCTTTGTAATTGGCGTTTCTATCTTTAGCTCTCTCTTCTTTCTACATTCCCGTCTCTCTCACATGCGTCGGCCTCGAGCCTTTAGCTGTTCCATTATCACAGTATCTGGATTTCCCCTTCCTGCCTTTTCTTCTTTCCCTTCCTCTCCTCCCCATCCTTTCCCTTCCTTCTTACCTCGCTTGTGTTGCCTTCATCCCTTTTTCATTTAGGAATGAATAAATCCCCTGGGACTGAAGTACAGTTACATGGCCTCATTCTAGAAATGGTTGGTCCACTACACAAAGGCTCTATTTCTATTCTTTGGGTTTGGACTCTATTTCTATCCTGTACTCCCTCCTTTATATAGTTCGCTCACTGTCTGTCTGTCTGTCTGTCTGTCTGTCTGTCTGTCTGTCTCTGTGTGTATGTGTGTGCCCCTCTCTTTCTGTCTCTGTCTGTCTCTGCCTCTCTCATCTCTCTGGGCAGAAGGATGGTCTTTCCCTCAAGAAATAGCCATAAAATCAAAACAGTAAAATAGAGAGTGATGAGATTTCTGGCTCTTGTCTCCAGTCAGCTCCGGGAGAGGCATTTGTCAGCCTAGGTTTTCTGTATATTGAGTGGAGAGGAGGAAAGAATTCAGTAAAAGCAGTGGTTCTGGTCACAGGCTGCTGAGATCTAACTGCTTCTAATCAGTATGTCCTTAGGTAAGCTACTTCTCTGTGTCCAGCTTCCTAAAATGAGAAAATGCTAATAGCAACTGAAATATTGGGAGGTTTAAGGTCAGCAATCGATGAGAAGCTTTGTACATATATCAATCAGCGTTGTGTTACAGTGACAAAACCCTCAAGGCACTTATATTAAAGAAGAAGGAAAATATATTTTCACCCAGTTTTGGATATTTCAGTCCCTGGGTGATTGGCCCTACCCGCTTTGGGTCTGTGATGAGGCAGCACATTCTGGGAGGAACATATGTAGAGGAAGGTACTTATCTCATGATATCCAGGACACAGAGACAAAGAGGAGCACTGACAGTTTCTTCATAGACATGCCTCCAGTGATCCAACTTCCTTGCACTGGGCTTAATTTCAACAAGGTTCTGACACTTCCCAATATTACCAAGGGCTGAGCCTTTGACCTGCCTGTCTTTGGAAAACATTCAGGGTTCAAGCTAAAGTATCATGCTAAGTGTTATTATTAAGTGAAAATCACATCTAAATAGCAAGAGGAAAAGAACAAAAATGCTTCTTAGAAATAAATATTATAATGAATAAATACTATTAATAACTATTATTATTATAACTTGAGCCATAAATAAAGTACTGTATAACTTCAAAATGACTGTTCATTGAAGACCATGGATATGCCTATGTTCTAGGAGAAGGGATGTTTCACTTATATATTATTGTATAACAATTATCCTAAAGTTACAGGCATAAAGAAAGCAATAGCTACTTTATTGGCACATTAGGTTCTAAGACAGGAGTTTGGATAGAATACATAGAGGATTTCTTGTTTCCTCAGTGTTCAGGTCTCACCAGGAAAATTCAAATGACATGAGTGGAGTCCATCAGGAACATCTTCACTCACATGTTTGGCAATGGATAAAGGCATCGGGCTGGCATGAATGGAAGGCTTGGCTCAGTTGGAACTATTGATTGACATGCCTACTCGTGTCCTTTCCAAGAGACTTGGACCCTCTCCCAAGATGGCTACCTCAGGCTAACCAGACTTCATACTTGACAGCTCAACACATCATGAGTCCGTGGTTGAGGAAACAAGGAAGAAGCTGCGTGATCTTTCATGATCTAATCTCAGCGCTCACACAGGATCGCTTTTGCCAGGCTTCACTCCATTGGCAGGAGCCTGACCCAAGAGGGGGCCATGTGAGCCTACAACGAGACAATACACATCCATGTTTCAAAGCATTAGAAGGGGGCTATAGGAAAATGAAAAAGAAATTTCACATTCTGGTTCCACCGATTGACTGCAAGAAGCAAGTGACTTTTTTTTATTCACACGAAACTAAAAATGAGTGTGTAGTGAAAGGAACTAAAAATGTAAAACCATGAAGTATTTTATTTTTTTTAAAATTAAAATACATTTGTGTGTGTGTGTGTGTGTGTGTGTGTGTGTGTGCACATGTGCATGTGGCAGGTTGCATGTACCTCTTGCACATGCCATGGCATATATTTGGGAGTCACAGGACCACTTATGGAAGTTGGTTCTCTTTTTCCACTATGTGGACCCTTGGGATTGAGCTCAGATCGTCAGGCTTGGAAGCAAGCACTTTTATCCTCTGGGTCATCTTAATGCTCAATACAATTTTTTTTTAACAAAGAGCATCAATAGGAAAATAATGTTATTACCTTGATGCCAATAGTCGGCTTTCCATTACTGTAACCAAAACCTGAGATATCAGTCTACTTAGGAAAGAAGGGTTTGACTGGGTCCAAGGATTGGGGGTTGTGGTCCAGGACTGGTTGGTTCTACTGCTTTGGAGCCTGTGGTGAAGTAGCAAATCTCAGTGTGGTGGGAAGCTGTAGGTAAAGCAAGATCCTTCGTCTCCTGGATGAGAAACCATAATGGGAAGAAGGGGGGCTCTCCCATGACCAAACCTCCTCCCACAAGTCAAAGCACTGGTTCTCAACCTGTGAGTCCACGACCCCTTTGGGACGATTGAGCGACCATTCCACAGGGGTCACAATATCAGATACCCACACATATCAGATACTTACTTTATGACTCATGACAGTAGCAAAATTGCAGTTGTGAATTAGCAACGAAAGTAATCTTATGGTTGGGGGTCACCGCAACAAGAGGAACTGTATTAGTAGTCTTAGCATAGGAAGGTTGAGAACCACTGCCTCTGAGACTCTGCTTTTAACAGCACTGTGATCTGGGGGACTGAGCCTTGACTGGATCTTGGGGGGACTTAAGCACAGCACAGCACTGATAGTTTCTCTCTCAGGTACTCTTTTCTTGTTTAAATGCTTATTTCTGATTTTTAAAAGCTTCCTCCTATTTCTTGATTACACATGTAATACTTGTCTTGAAGAAAATAAAAAAGGATGTAAAAATTATAAGGAAGCAGAGTTGTGCCTCCATAATTCTCCGCAAATGGCTCTGCTACCGAAAGGAGAAACACAGTTGGCAGTTTGACATGTTTATCTCTCCGGCTTCCCCACTCTGATAGATTTCACACCATTTCTGTAACACCGTGCACATTATATTACATTATAACTCCTTCCAATTTAGCATTCCCTTATGATCGTTTTCTAGGCAAAATTAAAAGTTATCCTATCCATTTCTTTTTTTCTTTCTCCTATTTATTTTAAATGATAAATTAAAATTTAAGTCAAATTGTCACATCAATGACAAAACATTAAAACACATAGATGTATAAAACTAAAAGAGAAAGACACTCTTCCAACAAAACAGATTATTCTTTTTTAATTTTTTAAATAATTAATATTTTCAAGATACAACTTAGTAAAAATTTGGACTTTGTTTTTAGCACTTTATAATTTTTGTTTGATAAATATCCAGGTTTACCAATATTTGATGTTATAAGGTTGAAAAAAATCATGTTAAATGTGAAATTTTTATTTATATATTTGTAGAAGTTTTTCTAAAGGTAGAGAAAGAGAACTATTTAATTATTTCTTGAAAATAGATAATGCCAGCCACTTTTGTGCTTATATGTTTTGGTGGGTATATATTATTTCCAAATATGGAAACAACTTAATTTGCTCAGTCATTTCTCTAGAACTGGAAATTTAGGTCTCTCTTTCCAATAAGTTAAGGCTGCATGAGTATCCTAACGATGACATTTGTCAGCCTTAACCTAAGACTGAGCTTTACAACGACAGTTAGTTATCACAGCATAAGAGCATTTTAAATAACCCTCGTTTACATTGCTTAAATTGATTTTCAGAAAAGCATCAGTTTACACATCTCATACCTGGAAACCTTTGAACTTGAGATCAGGCCAAAATGTTGCTATAAAACATTATGGCTGCTTCTTAATTTCCTGTACTTAAGGTTAATAATATCTTGTAAAAAGAAAAAGGAGAAGGCCGGCATTTGGCCAGAAAATGAATACCTTTCTAGTGGTTCATATATTATAGCTCCATAGAATGTCTACAAGGAATGACCTCTGCTGTCCCTTGGCAGTGAGTGGCTTCTTATGGCTGTCACATACAGGAGGCTGCAGAGGTACCAGCGGTGGACAGATACCTTTATAGGAGCCTGCTGTGCCTCTGCATGCAGCACAAAATGCTCAGCTCTAGTAAGAGGAAAACACCAGAACACTTTCCACACACGACTCTTAAGGCTCAAGGCTCCAAACTCCTGAAAGGATGTTTCCTTCCTGTGCATGTGAGGGTTTTTTTTTCTTTTGGTGAGACTAAAACTAGACCTCAGGCAAATAGCTTCCGAATCCTAGCAGAGCTCTGACTTCAGGGCATAGACAGAGAACTGTGATCCTGAATCATTCGAGATGATGAGTTTTCTATGCCTTTATCTCATCAAACATTTACTTATCCTTCCGTCTGTCTTTATGTCTGACTAACTTTATTTTGCTTGAGTTCGTATTTGTGTTTAACTGCTGGATTAGGCTTCTGACTCTTACACACACACACACACACACACACACACACACACACACACACTTAATGTGGAAAGGGTCTCATTCGTAGTCCAAGCTGGACGCTTGCAAACCTCCTGCCTCAGCCCCTCAAGTGTTGGGATTATAGGTGTGGTCCAGCAGAGATGCTTATTCCTGGCATCTTTATATCTCCTGTTCAATATATTGAACGTACTGGGTTCTTCTTTCATTTATTTGTTCAATCTTTCTTTGTTGAGTATGTGTATCGTGTAATACAATGCGGTCTTTAGACCATCCGTGGCTCGCACAGGCTGCCTTTTCCAGCTGCCACTGCAGCTGCTTGCAACCAGGTGCCTGGTCCCAGGTAACGGACAGAGGACATGCAATTTGGCTTTGATAGCCGGGAGGCTGTGTTACCGCCACCCTCTCTCACTTGGATCTGGCAACCTCAGGGACAGCACACTGAAATAAACGATAATGTCACAACATAATGTAGTCTGAGGTGTTGAGTCCCTGAAAGGAGGAGAGCCCCAAATCTTGCCTTTCAGCTTCAGACTTTGAAGGACTGAAAAAATAAGCACGCGTTGGGATCTACCTCCTCTGGACCAGAATCTATTCTGAGACGCTGCCCTCGAAGAGATCTAATCGTTAACTTGTGGGGCTGCTACCCCAGTTGTTAGGGTCAGAATCATCAAATTGAATCAATCATCCAATTGAAGCAATCACGGAAAGCAGAGAAAAGAGATTTATGCTTTTGTAGTCACAATAGGAAGAGGAACAAAGAGGGACTCTCATCCCCCAGTTAGTCTTCCAGGGTCAAAGTATGAGGTCTAGGGCTCAATAGAGAGGGATGTGTATATAGGAATATGTATAGGTAAGCAGTCATGGTTGTGGTGTGTGTCTGCCTGTGGTGACTGCCAAAGTTCTCATTTCTTCACCAAGGTATCTAGACAAGTTGTTGCATCGGTGAAATCTCTTTTCAGGAACCAGGAACCAGGGCCCCCTGCCTTTTCTTCTCTCAGCATGAGACTTCTAGCAGTCACACAGAAGGGCACATGGGTCTCTTTAAAATATCTCTATTCTCGCCTTTGCAGTTACAAGTGTGTAGCTGGGAATAGAGCATCCTGTGGAGCCAGGGGTTTTCGGTGGGAAGAGCTCAGTGTGGTTAGTATCTGGAGTTTGGACTTGACTTTTTACTGTCTGTGAGTTTTGGAGGAAACCCTTGGCTTGCCAGGCAGGCCTGACCCATTTTCCTGCTCTATTTTTAAGGAGACTGAGTAACAGAAGCAGAGGCTCCAAGGACAGTCATCTTTGCACAAAGAGGTACCTTTCTGTGATTTATTGGGCAAGCGGCTGCAACGCTACACTTTGAAAAGGCAGAAGATGCAGGGAGGGCCATTATCTTCTGGCACACACATAGATCTTTCAGTCTGTCATCAGGGAAGCCATGAATGTGTGCTGCAACACATCCATCAGCAGCAGCCAGGGTACCGTGTCCTCCATCGGAGAATGCTCTCAGTGCTGTCAAAATCTGCCCCAATTTCCATGTCAGCCTTTGTGTCTTAGGGCAGTCTTTTCTTGAATATCCTTCCAAGTTCAAATACTGTAAATCAGAATTCCTGGAAAGAAACTGCGTCTGTGATGACTGATTCACTGATCACAACAGCAGCAACACAGAGAGTTGGAATGTTGCAGATCCAGAGCCCAATTACCTTATCTTGGGATAGTTTTGCTACCTTAGACTCATTCCTTCCCCTCTCTGTGCCAGAATTAGTATCCTGTCACTAATTGGTAAAAATGTTTGGAATCTATTAACTTAGCAGAACACCTAAATCTAAGCACATCGACCTAAAGCTAAGAATTCCGGCAGATAGCCTTCAAGCTTTATAGGACAGAGTCCGCCATCTTGCTCTACCTGCCTCTCGATGTACCCACTGATGAACTTTAAAATTGACTTGATTTACGACTTTCTTTGTTCTGTCGCTATAAAGCGCCATGAAATCACTTCCATGTGGGAATGAGAAACCTGGGGTAACCCAGCTCCATGTTTCCCAGGTCATGGTCACTCAAATTTGGTTCCAGAGTAAACTCTCTTATTCCCTTTGAGGTGAGAGCTGTGTACTTTTGTGTCAACAATACAAAGTTACCTACTATCCTCCCCCCCCCCCCCATCTAGGCTCTCTTCATAGTCCAGGCACACTTTTGTTATTTAAGTTACACAGAATTTAATTGTTCTTGTTTTTTTTTAAAGATTTATTTATATATTTGAGTGATCTATCATCAGATGGCGTTACAGATGGTTGTAGTTGCTGGGAATTGAACCGAGGACCTCTCTGGAAGAACAGCCAGTACTCTTAACCACTGAGCCATTTCTCCAGTCAGTTCATTATTGTTTTCAAGACAGATGTTCTTGCTCTTCTGGGCTATATGTTTTTTAAACACACACACACACACACACACACACACACATACACACACACACACACACACACACACACACACACACACACACACAAAACACCCATCCTTCACCCATCCTCCACCCAGTCCCTACCCATGGGTTTTCTTTATTATCTTGCCTAAATTTAATCCATAGGCATTAAGTAATGTGTTTTAAAGAAACAAATGAGAAGCAAGCAAACGCCTCCCTGCTCTCCCTCTTCTCTGGTAACTGCAGAAGACAACAGCGCTAGTGCTTGGGTAAGCCCACGGTCACCTTAATTCCCCTCTAAGCTTCCCTTCTCTTTGCCAAATGGGCCGATTGTAAGTGACTTTCCATGCAGCTGCATTATAGGAAACACACTTTAGTTCCTGCCTCTTAGCTTGTTTTGCAAGGGAATTAGAGGGTTTAATGCCTTTGTGTTGCTAAAGAGCTTGGGATCTGCTTAGGAAAGTCACTTTAGAATGCCTAAGTACTGGTATCATAATATTTATTGAGAATTGATGAATAGAATTCTTAAAATAGTCCGGCACATTGTGGTGTCTTTGAAAGCGTGCCACACTAAAGTCCCATTTGTCTTGGATATAGGATTTCTGGAAGATGAATGGAAAGAGGAAATTAGTGGATTTTGGAGTGAGTTGTATTAGAAGGAACAATTTCTAAAAAGGTCCCGTTCCTTAAAGTGACAAATGCTGGCGGGGGGGGGGGGAGAAGCCTTTAGCAGAACCTACAGGGGCCTAATAATTGCACCCTGTCTAATAAATGTACGAATCCCATTTGCCAGATGGCGACCACCAGAAGCACCCCTGCTCTGAAGCACCAGGCAGAAGATCCACAGGGTGTCAATGCCAGTAGAATCCCTAAAGCAAGCCTTGCCAGCCGTAGCCTGGCCCTCTGTCTGCAGGATAAGTGCAAGAGGCTTCATTCTTTTGTTGTGTGAAATTGTATGGCCTTTGGCTTTTAAGTAAGGCATTGTTAGCTAGAACAGAACAGGAACAAACTCCTCGATGTTAAGAACATGTGTTCTGGCTAAGGTGGGACACTCATCTTCGTTTGGGAGGAGTCGGGCAGTGACAACGGGAGACAGCAGGAGAGAGGAAAGATGTCTTGTTTTGATGTTGTGATAAATTCCCTGTGTGCCTTTCAAAGGTCTAAGTCTCAAACAAACCATCAGCTTTCACCCCTAAGACAATTAATTACCTGAGGTAATTATAAACAGAAAAGGTTTGTTTGAGTTTGTGGATATAGACCTTCTGGTCCATGATTAAGCAAACCCATTGTTTTTAGGCCTCTGGTGTGTGTAGGTCAGACTGCGGAAGTGATAGGGGATTCGATGGAGCAGATACAGTCACTTCATCGTATCCTTATGAATATGCCAAAGAGCAAGAAAAGCGGGGCGGGACTCTGTTGTGCCATTCTAAGACCTGTAATGACCTAAATAAAGACAGATCACTAAATTCTACATCTAAAGGCTCTATAACCCATCCCAGATACTAAAAGCCTTTTTAACAAGGGATTCTAGGAGACACTCAAGATCAGACCTGCAACACACACATCTTTGTCCTCTTAAGAGATAAGCAGAATACAGCTATATCAGGATCCTGTCAGTACCTGATAAATACAGAGGTGAACACACATGGTATGCACTCACTAATAAGTGGATATTAGCCCAGAAGCTTGGGAGACCCAAGATACAATTCACAGACCACATGAAGATCATGAAGAAGGAAGACCAGAGTGTGGACACTTCGGTCCTTCTTAGAAGAGGGAACAAAATACCCATGGGAGGGGATACAGAGACAAAGTGTGGAGCAGAGACTGAAGGAAAGACCATCCAGAGACTGCCCTACCTGGGGATCCATCCCATATACAGTTACCAAACCCAGACACTATTGTGGATGCCGACAAGTGCTAGCTGACAGGAGCCTGATACAGCTGTCTCCTGAGTGGCTCTGCCGGTGCCTGATAAATACAGAGGCAGATGCTCTCAGCTAACCATTGAACTGAGCACAGGGTCCCCAATGGAGGAGCTAGAGAAAGGACTGAAGGAGCTGAAGGGGTTTGCAGTCTCATAGGAGGAACAACAATATGAACCAACCAGTACCCCCAGAGCTCTCAGGGACTAAACCACCAACCAAAGAGTATATATAGTGGGACATGTGACTCCAGCTACATATGTAGCATAGGATGGCCTGGCCAGACATCAATGAGAGGAGAGGCCCTTGGACTTGTGAAGGCTTGATGCCCTAGTGTAGGGGAATGCCAGGACAGGGAAGCAGGATTGGGTAGGTTAGTGAGCAGGGGGAGAGGGGATGGGTTAGGGGGTTTTTGGAGGGGAAAACATGGAAAGGGAATAACATTTGAAATGTAAATAAAGAAAATATCTAATTAAAAAAAGGTAAAGAAAAAATTTAATTGGGTCTTTGTGAGTTTCATATCATGCACCCAAATTCCACTCATCTACCTCTCCCCTCGTACCCACCCACTACCCTTGCAACATTCCTTTCAACAGGGGAAAACCATTTGTGGAAGTTGTAGTCCGTCACAGTGTGTTCTACAGGATACCTCTTTGACCACATTTCTTTGCTTGTAAATGCTTTCTTCAGTGACTTGTCAGTGTGGTATGAGACTTCCTGCTTTTGACACTGTATTAGCACTGGACGCTCACCGGGACTCCTCTAGGCTAGCCCGTTGTTGTCCTGGGTCCTTCAGATCCTGTAGGACAGGCCCCTTCTTATACTCGAGCAATTCGTCAATGGAGTAGATGCTGGCGTGGGCCAATTCAGATCTGGGCCTGAGAGGTTTCTGAGTTGGTGATCCTGCTGCCTCTCTCACTTCCATGCCCTTGGGACTGCCTCACCAGCCACTCCCTCCCACTCCCAGCTCTACCCTCATTCCCAGTTTCGGTGTAGGGCCTGCTCTCTGGAGTGTTACTGTGGGTGAGGGACATGGCCAATTCTCCCACTTTTATGACCCTGGGGCCAGGTCTCCAGCTTACCATAAATGGTGAGGTATAAAGGAGGAGAAGATCTCTGTCTGTCTGTCTGTCTGTCTGTCTGTCTGTCTCTCTCATTCCACTGTCCAACAGACAAGAGGCAGGACTGGCTTCTCTTATACTTACGCCCTTGAGGCTAATTCATCCACAACCACCACATCTAGGGTCAACTTCACTGTGCTGCTCAGGTGAGGGTCAGGGCCAGCTCTCCTGCATTCATGACCCCAGGGCCAGGCTCCTGCCTGCCGCAGGTGGTGTGGGGGAGTGGAGAGGAAGTGTCTCTCTCTTGTCCGTGCTACTGCATGAAAGACGAATAGGGCCAGGTCTCCCATGCTCATATATTCTGGTTCACCTGTAACCCCTGCAATGTGCGTCTCGCTCTCCTGAGTACTGAAGCTGGCCAGAAGTGGAGTCATCTCTTCTGTGTTCATGCCCCTAGGGGCCAGCACTTCCATGATGCCCACGGGAGGGGGTGGGGCCAGTTTTCACAGCCCGCAGGCATCAACTTGTCCCTGAGCAGCGGCCTAGATCAGGGATGTCCACCTGGCTTTGGTGGCAATAGACTCATGCCTCTGCACGGCCACGGACCCAGATGTGGCCCCTGCTACCATAGGCTAGGAACCCACAGTGATCCCAGGTGGCATTATTGGCTATTTAGATCAGGCTGTTCCTCATTACACTCGGATCTCCAGTTCTGCCTCTCTTCACTGTGTCCACATCTTTCCGCTTCTCTTCCATTTCCCCACCAGTTACTGTCTGCTCTTAGTGACACTCAGGGTCTCTGAGTGTCTGGGGTCATTCAGCAGTAGTCCTGAGAGTGCTATGCTCCACTCGTACATTATAGTGCTGGGTAGAGGTTATCTCCATCTTGGTCTGTCCCTCTCCACCACCCCCCAGGCCTTGGTAAACAACTGGTGGTCATCTCAGGGTAGCCCTGAGATGACCTGGTCTGGTGGTCACCCTGGGCTTGCTCCTCACCAGGCCTAGTGAAGAAGCCCCATGCAAGGGTCATCTGTCTCAGGCTCATCCTGCCAGGGCCCTCAGTCCTGGGGTGCGGTTTTTGTAGTCTTCTGTTTGCTCTGGTTCCTTGGAGCCACTTGGGTCAGCGTGATGCCAACTGGTGGTCATCCCAGGATTTGTTTTCTGAGAGAATGTTAATCATTCATATGTTCGTAGGTCAGAACACGGAGCCTTGACATAACCTCGCACCTCTCTGCCATCTTCTGATGCACAGGTGACAGAGCAACCACACCGGCAATGCTTCTAGGGACAGGGAGGAACAACAGATGAGCATTGCTCCCTCTGAGCAGAGCAAGAAAGAAAATGTTCACCAAAGCAGTGAGCCATTGGTACAGCGTGTGGTGGATGCAGGCTAGGTTTTCATGGCTGTGCATCCCATGTGTATGACAGGGAAGCCAGTAGCAAATAGACTACCTGGGTATCATTGACATTAGTTCCTCCAAGTAGAAGCTGAGATTTTTCTACCAAGAGTGGGTGAACTTGAGTATTAGGAAAGTGTGATTGTTATTCTCAAGAGAATGTGGATAATCCAACGTGGCTTCAGATGACCACAAGCGAAGTTCTGTAGATTAGAAGGCTTAGTTTTATGCCCCTCCACTGGCATGGTGAGAAACTCCCCATCGCTGTTAGGGATGGTGAGTCCCTTGGCTCTGTGACTTTAACTCAAGGTGTGTGTGTGACACAGAACAGGCCCATACTGTGAAAGCTATGCCATTACATGACACAAGACTTCAAGGGGACCCAATACCACCGACAGTAGGAAAACTGGAAGATGACCTGCCAGGCATCTGAAAATTCTCACTAACTCTGAGAGGCAAGATACAAGACTGGGGAGGTTAACACCTCTCAATGAGCCGAGAAGGTTTCATCTGAGTCCTTTTTTTGTTTCCTGTTCCTTTAGTTGTCCTATGAGGAGTGGCGAGGTATCATTCTACACATGTCATAGAACGGGGAGGGGGGGGATGATTGAACCAGAATTGACGCATTTTCCTTTCCCACTTTAATTTTGTTGCGATCTCTCTCTCTCTTGGAAAGATTATTTTTTCCATGAAAAGACTTTTGTATGTACTTTATCTGTTCACAGCTTCAGCGGCGTGTCTGCATCTCTATTCTGAATCAACTATTACCCTTTAGAAGCTTTTCATGTCACGTTTTAAAAAAAGCCCTCTTCTCCCTTCCACAGCCATAAAAAGAATAGAAATAGTCGGTGCTATTCAGCGAGGAGTTGGTACCATTATCTCGGCAATCGGAAATCCTCTTGATATAGAAGGATTTCTTCCAAAATGATATAAAAATGAGAGTATTTAAGCAAAGAATACCATTGTCATAAGTATTTCAACCAGAAGAGAATTTGACCCTTTAATTTCCCTCTTCTCGGCTCCCTGAAATGCTAAGTGGGGGAAGTTTGGTGTCAATACTTATAGAAGCAAATCGTCCTTGCTGCCAGATATGCACGATCTTGTGTGGAATACGTCAAGCAGAGATTTGAGAGTCTTGAGTTCTTTCAAACTCAACAACTGCCTGACCTTGACTCTCCCACCTACCCTCTCCGAGCCTCAAGTTCCCTGTCTACAAAGCTGGATTCCCAACTCTCATTATTTCATATTGGAAATAAGCCATTGTCTGTGTTAACAAAACTGAACTAAATGCGGGCAAAGGAACGTTGAATTGCTGTTTGGAAGAGAGCGGGCGAAACTAAGTAAAAGCGATATAACAAGCCTTCTCGGTTACACATAGAAAAAGATGCTCTTGTCTGTCTTCTCAACAGCTGCAGTAAAGGATTGTTTTAGATGTTGGAGTGGCACTGAGCATGCTATCTGTGCGTAGAGACGAGTCTCTTAATCAAAGAGAAAGGCAAAGAAAAAAAAAAAAAGAACCATAGTGGGATAATTTGGTGATTAAAGATTTTTGAGGCAGTAGGACTGACTGGTCAGGACTTTAAATGTGTACATTGTACCAGGTGAATTGTAGGTTAGAAGGACAAACCAGCTATGGAAAGAAGGGAGGGAATGCAGAAATCTCTGAGAATCCATGGGTCCGGTCAGGCTGACAGAACCGCCCTGAAACATCTGGCACTGGGCTGTACCTTCGGTGATTTTGGGAAAGTCAGTTTACGCATATTACGCTTTCATATTTTAAAAATGACAACCCGTGAGACTTCCTCTCCAGTGTGAAGGGGATGACATGCGCTATGTTCACTTGTTGGTAGCTCCAAATGTTAGTGATGCCTTGTACGAGGTATCCAGGTGTGGTAGAGACCACGATGAAGTGTCTGGTTATGGCTGGAGGAAAGAGGATAGATACAGACTTTCTATCTTTCCCAGCTCCAAGCTCTTGGTTTCGAGTGAATGCCTTCACATTATTTTCAGGATAAAATTAAATTTGGCTTCCTTGACTCACAAATCACTCACAAGAAGCTCATCTGATGTGAGCAAAGATATTTCAAAGCTTCAAAACATGCAACTCATTCCTACCCCGACGCTTCCTATACGCACATTTGGTGCCCTATTGCAGATTCCAGGCAGCATAAACTTCGTCCGGCTGACATTTTCTGACTCAACTCTTGCTATAATTGAAATTACTTTATTAAACAAGCTTGAATCATTTCAATTACTCCGTGGCCCGGAGTGCTGGTGGCATCCATGATGACTCCATGCTGATTAAATTAGGGCTCCTACACCCCAGAAAGATGTGCCTCCCAGAAAATGGCTTTCTCTTTCTTCAATATGAAAACTCACTCTAATTCACATTCACTGGATAGATCCCTTTGGGTTGCGTATTAATATTCATAAGATAAGCCACACAGCTAAAGCAGAAGATTAAAGTCAAGTCTCTTAATAAAAAAGCAAGAGTAATGACTGGAGTAAAATCTCCAAAAATGCCATTATCCCCCTGAAGAGTGAACACTACTCCTGTACATGTGTTGGAGCTGAGCAAGAGAACAATAAAAAATGAATTACAGCAGTGATTTGGATTTTAGAATCCGCTAGAGAGGAATGAGCAAATACAAACACTTAGACGGGTAGGAAAGCAATGCCAGGATCGGACGCTTGTATGGAGCAGTTATGTAAGAGGGGTAGTCACTGTTCTCCCTTCTTCTGTGAGAGGAGTCGTACTTAGCAGGTAAGACAAATGAATTATCTCCATTAAAGAACTTCTATGATTTTTTTTTTCTCTTGGATTTGGCTCTGCGTTCTGAGGTCTGTGGGTAAATGCCATCCTTCATCCAAACTGCCCCATAACTCCTTCTGTTTAACCTGCTCTTCTCTGTCCGTCGCTGTGGAGATCTTGATGAAACAGAGGACTGTTCGTCTATGCGGACACCGTCCCCTTCTCATCTTCCGTGGATACAGTTTGAGTTCTCCTTTAGTGCCGGGTACTAGAAAATACTTAGAGACGGTGTTTCATCAATTTGTTAACGAACTGATGCACTGGCATTCTACCAGTAAAACAACAACAAATATCAAAATATTTGTTCCGGAGAGTGACGAGTGTCTGGAGAAACTGGTTAGTATAAGGGAAGAATTCTCTGTTAGGATAGGGAATGGGAGAGAATTCTTGCATATTAATAGCATAATAAGAATTTATTTTTGTGTCACATTTTACAGCTGACTGAGTACCTTCAAAAATATATCATTTAGTCTTCGTATCAATCTTATGAGATCAGAATCCCGACCTCAATTTTCTAAATGAAGCCAAGAAAGCTTACGTAGCTTGTCCCAAATTATACATCCAGCATGGGGGAGAATTTAGGGCTTTGGCTTAGATTACAAGGATCCTACGCTATGGCAAAGAAAGTTAGATAACTGGAATAAAACTTAAAACCTTATTGCCACAAAGTACTACTTCAGTGGCATTCTTTTCAGTGCCCATGTGTGTGACTGTGCATAGATTAAAAAAAAGTCAAGCTCCTTAAAAAGTTCATTATTTAAATTGCTGGAGAGATGGCTTTGCGCTTAAAAGCATTTGTTCTTGTAGAAGACATGGGTTTGGTTCACAACTTCCACATGGTAGCTTACAACCATTTATAATCCAATTTCAAGGGGTCTGATGCCCCTTTCTGGTCTCTGTGGGTCATAGGCACATGTAGAGCAAATGCATACATGCAGACAAAACACAAGCACACATGGAATAAATAAATTTTTCATCTTGCCTGGACATGTCTTCCTTTTGATAGAAAGGAAGTTCATCATTCAGTACCATGGCTGTATATTAACATTTGGTCCAGTCCACTTTACATAAGAACTTTTCTGGACAGTCATTTCTATGATTGACTAGTATTCAAGATGGAATCCTCGTGTCACAAGGCATATATGTTATATAGATCAGAGTAGCATTGAACTCATAGAGATCTGCCTGCTTCTGCCTCCAAAGTGCTGGGAATAAGGCATGTATGTTAACCCTAACATCCAGTCTTCTCCAAACATGTCTTTCTGTATCACAGGTGGAAGGTTAAATGGCTTCCTTCGTGTCTTATTTTTATGGGGTGTGAGAAAGAAGATAAGAAAATGAGGCTTGATATAATCTAATTGCAAACTGAATGTTCCTACAATCAGATCCTTTGAGCAATGTGATTTTTTTTACAACTTTTCGAATATTTTTAAATGACTACATTTTGTGCAGTGGTAATCAACCTCTACTTTCGTAGATAAGCACCATCTGCACTTTATTAAGACAATCTCCTAGAAATCCCACCTGGCTTCTGCTGACGCGTCAAGCAACTGCTTCCTCTTAGTTGGTTTTCCCAAGGTTAGTTTTCTATCAAAAGGAAGACATGTCCAGGCAAGAGAGTAGCACTCGTGAAGACTCGAAGGCTGGTGCTTAGAGGGTGAAGGGCTGTAGCCATGATGGTCAGCACTGTGCAGCGTGCAGAGAGAGGTATATCAGGGGGATTTACAAACACAAGGGCACAGGTGCTTCATCCGTAGCATGTGTGGTCCCCAGACAGCTTTGATCAGATCACGGACAAATTAACTTAACTCCTTATGCTGGTTTGAAGTTGTCATTGTCTTCTTCTTTAATTTCTTGTCCTATTCACTTCCCCAAAATACTAATTATAGTTACTAAATGTTTTGTGTTCAAACCCTGAAGCATATTAATGAATAAAAGCAATGTAATTCTTCACTTTTATATGAACAGTTTCTATTGTTTCTGGGGTAGAGGGATCTGATATATTAAGGAATAAGACAAGGTTTTTAATGAATGAGTTAAAAAATGAACAATGATAATTGTAAGTACAATGAAGACAATCATTGGAGACAATTTTTCTGTGTGCTTGCAGGAAAGAAGGATTTTGGAGTTATACTGGAATGACTGTTTGTGAACTTAAGATCTTACCCTGCAATAGCTTCACTGAACAATAAAAAATGTATCCATGGTACATGATAACACACACAAATATATATATTCCTAGTATGTAAAATAACTCTACAAACTTTGTTCCTATCTCACAGTGAAGAAGCCAAGGGGAAAAGGCAAACATATATAGGTCACCAGGAAGAGGCAGAACCTGGCTTTGAACTGGGTTATCTGTCTCTTAAGAAGATGATTTTTCTTTTTACTAGTCACCAAGGCCCTCCCCTTTGGAAAGCCAACTTTGGGAAAACTGATCCCTTTTGATAGCAGATTTATATAAACTATACAAGTTGAGGTAAATTATGTCCAAATCATGTAGCTCATTCTGTGACTATCTTCCCCAGCCGCATGGCCAATGGTGGCTGAAGTCGTCATATATATATATACACGTACATATATGTATATGTATATATCTACGTATATATATACATATATATACATACATATATATATATATATATATATATGGCAATTTGATGTTTCATTCTCTGCATTCGTTCTTCATGGGAAACAAAAAGGAGTAGAAGAAGCCAAGTGTGCTGTGGTGAACGGGAGGAGGAGGCGTTCTCAAGGCGTGGCCTCCGTAGCCCAAGGCATCTGGACGCCAGCCGCAGCTCTGATACTCACTATATGGACGGTGAAAAGCTGCTGTGAAGGGTGGACCTCCGCCTTCTCGACACGGAAAGTTCGACGATGCGACATAACTTGTGCATTTTAAAAGTCAAAACCAGAGATAATTTTTTTATTATTGGATATATTCTATATTTACATTTCATTTCCCTTTTTCTGGTTCCCCACCCCCAAAGGTCCCACATGCCCTTTTCCCTCCCCCTGCTCCCTCATCCACCCCTCCCACCTCCCTGTTCTTGTACTCCCCCACAATGATGCTTTGGTCCATTCTAGCACCAGTGTCCACTCCATTCTTCTTGTCAGACATCACTTGGTATGTGATTTGTGTCTTTGGTGTTCCAAGATTCTAGGCTAATATCCACTTATCAGTGACTGCATACCATGGGTATTCTTTTGAGACTGGGTCACCTCACTTAGTATGATGTTCAGAGATAATTTTTTAAGATTTCCAGTCATCACTGATATGTAATACATTTTATCATTAATATCATCATCACTGGGAGATAGTTCATCAGTGAAATGTTTGCCTTGCGATCATGGAGACCCGAGTTCAGTCTCCAGAATGCACATAAGCAACCACGTGTGGTAACTTGTACTTGGGATCCCAGCATTAGGGATGTAGAGTCAAGTGAAACTCTGGGGCTGGCTGGGCAGCCCACCGAGCTTACATGATGACCTCCAGGACAGTGGACAGTATCTGAAGAATGACACCCAGGGAAGGTTGTCCCGGATTTGACACACAAGTGGACACACACACACACATACACACAACATACCTATAGCTGTCATGGTCATGATTAGAACCCACAATATTAGCAACAGGAAATGGAGCATTTTTATTAAAATTCTCTAAAAAATCTATTTAAAAAAACCCAAAAGGGTATAATTTTTTTTTTTTTTTTATGCTCAAAAGACTGGTCTAGAATGAGGTTGTCAGACAATAATTTGTTGAATATAGCACTTACCATTTATCCAACAAATATTACTGAATTTAGGGCCATTATCATCTGAGACCATGACATTAAAACAAACAGCAATGACATTCTTGTGGTCATAGAACAGCATTTTTGTGTGCGTGACAGAAATGAATAGTAATTATAACCCTCAGCGTGGGCGTGGCAATGCAAGACCGTAAAGCTGGGTGAGAGGCGGGAGGCAGGCTTCCGTGTGAGGGTGAACTCTGACGGGATCGCGAGGATGCAGAGAGGTGAGGAGAATGAGAAGACCAACTCTACCGGCCTCTGAGGAAGACCGCCAGTCAAGGGAAACAGACCGCGCCAACGTCGAGTGGCGGCAATGTGGCTTGGACGAGAGCAGCGGTATAAAGCAGCCAGGGTGGCATGAGCCCAGGAAGCTCTCAGAGGGACTGAAAGGGGCTGCACGGGCCCACCACAGCAGGCCGTGTGGCTGTGAGAACTTTCCAGGGGCTTTCCTCAGAAGCTGTTAAAGAGATTTAAGGAGAGCCTTGACACACACTGACCTATATTGTACTTGGGGAGCAGTATTGGGAATAAATTGCAGGAAGGGAAGCAAGGAGATAGATTAGGAGGCCATTAGAATGAATGCTATAACTTTCCAATAATGCTTTGATAATCCGTGTTTAAACATAACGGTTTAATTATAACTTTAGCAAAGTGGGAGTGGAGGAAGAAGAAGGAAGGTGATCTGTAAAGTCTAGTGCCGGACTGAAGTTGTTTGCTGATAAATTAGGAGTGGCACAGGAGAGAGGTTAAGGATCTCTATGTATACATATGTGTGTATATGTAGCTATGTAGATGCATATGTTTACGGATATGTATGTTATCATTATCATCTACTATCTATCTATCTGTCTGTCTTCTATCTATCTATCTATCTATCTATCTATCTATCTATCTATCTATGTCTGTTTGTCCATCCACCTACCTACCTGTCTGTCCATTCATTGGTTTGTCCATCCACCCATCCATCCATCCATCCATCCATCCATCCATCCATCCATCCATCCCTCCATCTATCCCTCCATCCATTTATCTATTTATCTATTAATATTTTGGAAGAAGGATGAGCTGACACTTACCGAGGACATAACAGTGAAGGAGATTTATGGAGCAAGAGACGTTTGGTGGTGGTGGGCCAAGAATCAGCAACTCATTTGGAATGTTGTGCTGAAATGGCATGTATTGGAATATGTGTAAGCAGAGACACAAAGCAAGAGGCGTGATGGCGTTCAGACAGTAAGGCATGCGAATTTAAAGGAGTGCGAGGAGACCCCAGCACGGGTATGGTAGTTAGAGACGCAGACTGGAGGAGATCGGCCTGGAAACGAGCTTTCATGGAAGAGCTGCTCAAGGCGCAGATGCTAGGATGTGCTCATGTCCGGCTGCTCGGAACACGAGAAGGCCCAAGAGGACTGCTGAGGAGCCACCAGTGAGGCGGCAGAACCGAGAGAGGCTGATGGGAAGCCAGGGAAAGGAGTGAAGAAGGGAGAGAGGTGTAGAGAAAAGGGGGTGGTGGTGGAAAGGAACACTGGAATTTACAGTGCGGGAATGGTTGATAGCTTTGACAAGATGGCGGTACTCCAGAACAAGGTTAGATGAGAGGAGGCAGAATGTTTAGAGCACGTGCGAGCTTTGTCCTGAAGGGAGGTAGAATGGGAAGGTCGCTTGAGACATGTAGAAGGTCAGTGTAGGATTTCCATAGTCGGAGGCAGAGTGATGGGACCAAGTATGAAAAAAAAAATGACGTTTCAGGCTATAGAGAGAAATACACACACATACATACACACACACACACACACACACACACACACACACACGAGGGAGCGAGAGAGCAAGGGAGGGGGGAATTCTTAGAAGTTTGAATGGATGGTCATAGACTGACAGAAAGAACGGGAGAATTCATGAAATTCTTAGAGAAATGGATGGAGCTGGAGAACGTCATACTAAGTGAGGTGACCCAGTCTCAAAAGAATACCCATGGTATGCAGTCACTGATAAGTGGATATTAGCCTAGAATCTTGGAACACCAAAGACCTAAATCACATACCAAGTGATGTCTGACAAGAAGAAAGGAGTGGACACTGGTGCTAGAATGGACCAAAGCATCATTGTGGGGGAGTACAAGAACAGGGAGGTGGGAGGGGTGGATGCGGGAGCAGGGGGAGGGAAAAGGGCATGTGGGACCTTTGGGGGTGGAGAACCAGAAAAAGGGAAATGAATTATAAATATAGAATATATCCAATAATAAAAAAAAAAGAATGGGAGAGTCTGGAAAGCTAAGGAGATTGCAGAGACCGGAGGGTCTGTTAAAGTTGTGTGAATGTAATTATAGGACCAGAGCTCCAGAAATAACTGGGGCAGCTGTCTGCCGCTGATGTGGAGGCTTTCCCCCTCCCTGCAGAAGGCAGAAGTCTAACCTTGCAGTACAGCAAACCGGGAGGGTTGGGGAACAAGGCACAGTGGAGTATTTGATTATAGTCAGGGATTACAGGTAGGAAGTTGGAGACTTTGGGGATTTACTCCCAACCCCGTATGTGCACGAGCACTTTCTTGGCCTGAAGGCAACTCCCCTGACCCCGTTTCACTACCCGCTCAGGAGTTCCTAAGAGCAGAGACGGTACCTTACATTTCCACGTGGTCTTCTTTAGCTTCTTCAGTGATTTTTCTGCACTGTTGGCTGCCAAATAAATGTTGGTAAAATTAAATCGAAGATGCTCCTCCACACTAATAAAGTGAGTCTATATTGTGCCAAAGTAACAAACTGAAGGGTAGAGCAGGGATCCTCTCACTCAGCAACAGCCCATAGGAGTGATTTCTCTGTAATGAACTAAATTAGACTGCACCGACTGGCTTACTTAGCTGGAGAGAAACATAAGGTTCTGTAGACAACTGTGTGCAGAATGACCTTTTCCCGGTCGCCTGGCCATCTACCCAGAGGTGGGATTTCTTACTCACTCTTTTCTGTTGCAGGGGAAGCCACGTGCTTCTTACTCCTGAACGACAGATCATTTCTACTATGTTTTCGCACTTGCTCTCATTCCTGCCAATAACACTCTGAGCTAGGGGACAGTGATGATAACCTGGCTTTGAAGATGGGGCAGAGCCCCAGGCACAAGATGGTTCTGCTTGCTACTAGTTGTAAGATTTAGGGCGAGGCCTTCAAAGTTCTCTGCTGTAAATTATAATAACTGTGCGGTTGGCTTTGCACATGACTGTGAAGAGCAGATGCAAATGCCAGAGAAAGACTAAGCAGACGCTCCATGGCTTGGGCATCAGGACGGGGTTCCGGTGTGCTCAAGAACCTCTTCTGAAGGCAATACTTGCATTTGTTCATTTTTGCACATTCTCCATTGGTTCTCAGAGTTGGACATCAGATCTTCAAAAGTCTTTGAGATGACGGAACTGCAGATCAATGATGTTGATGGTAGAGTTGAAACTCCTTGCTATGGCTGCTTGTGCTAGATTGAAATAATAATAATGATAATAATGATAATGATGATGATGATGATGATGATGATGATGATAATAATAATAATAATAATAATAATAATGTCTGTAGTCAACCAAGGTCTACAAACAAAGTTCCATATAAAGGAGAGACTCTCAAAGTCTAGTGAGCGGAAGAACCATCGGAAGGGCTTAAGATAGTTGTGGACCCATTGTCCAAGCAATGACTTTGACCTCAGACCCCTGTGCTGGTGCTGCTGCTGCTGCTGGCTGGAAGCCCACTCTTTGAGAGTCCCAGATGTGTTAACAGTCCCTGCATACACTGTGTGTGTATCTAGGAATTAGGTTACTGATTCTCAGGACGTTGATGAGGGTCCTGAATTCCTTTTTACCTTGGGCTTCTCTATTGTAAAGGAAAATGTTTCTTTTTGCATTTTGAGTGGTTCTTTGTTTTCATGACAAAATGCCACTGCCGTGGTTTGTAAGTGTCCCAATGGGTCTCATTGATTACCGAAATGCCATGGAATATATTGGGGTTGGAGATGCGAGTGCTAGCAGAAGGGATTAGGTCACCAGATGTGTTCTGAAGGGGCTATTGAGAAGATGAGCTCCTGCTCTCTCTTACTCTGCTTCCTTGCTGCCATGCTGTGACTCAGGCTCTTCAGCCGTGACCTCTGCCAGTGCCTATTGCATTGCTATAGCCCAAAGCAGTCATGGACCAACACCTCTGAAACCGTGAGCCAACCCATAGATTCCCTCCTTTAACAATGTAAAACACATCTCAGGTGTTTTGTCAAGAGTCACAGAGGATTGACTACATGGCCAAAGACCAGGTGCCTCACACAGCATTAGTTTATTTTATCCTGGTTTTGTTGGGTAGGCATCAATGAATACGATGCTAGGAAATTTGGGTTCCTATCTTGCAGATTACATCTGCTTGTTGTGTTTTTTTTGCATGACCTTCAAGTGTCTGTGGAGCAGGGGAGAGAAATAGGGAGGTGTGTGTGTATGTGTGTGTGTGTGTGTGTGTGTGTGTGTGTGTGTGTGTGTGTGTGTAGAGAGAGACAGAGAGAGAGAGAGAGAGAGAGAGAGAGAGAGAGAGAGAGAGAAAGACATGGACATACACAGACACAGAAAGACAGAGAGAAAAACACACATACACACAGAAAGAGAGAGAGGGATGGAGGGAGGGATGGAGGGAGAAAGAGAGAAGGAGAAGAAAAAGGAGAGGGAGAGGAAGAGGGAGAGGGAGAGGGAGAGGGAGAGGGAGAGAGAGAGAGGGAGAGAGAGAGAGAGAGAGAGAGAGAGAGAGAGAGAGAGAGAGAGAGAGAGAGCTTACCAGGACTATCTTCTTTCCTGATGCAGCATGCAACAGCTCAGCAGCTCTTAACTTGTCTTTTGGGGGAGGTCAAAATGGTGTAATATTCCATCTGACAATATGCCTGCCAGTTCCCTTCTAATCTCAAAGTACAGCAGAGCTTCGCTGTCTTACTCTGAGTGCCTGGCAAAGGCTGCCATTTGGGCTAAATGAGTTCTTTAATTGAGGATGTCATGGGGTTCCTTTTAAGGCCTTTCCAGGAATTTTAAAATATGTTTTCTTTTGTAAAAGCAGGAAAGAGCCTTTTGGAAATAAGTGCTTTTTGAAGATGTTTACATCGCTGGTGAGCAGAGAGTGAGGGATTGAAATAAGTACCATTTGTGGTTTGGTTTCTGGTGTTTATCCCCACCCCCAGCCCCTGCCCTAGCTATGGAACAGCGTGAAATCACCTGTCACACTCTTTCCTCTGGAGAATGACACATTCACATTTTGCATGGCCATCTTGGGCAGCTCAGCTATTAAAAACAATGATTTCATTAAGTTCTTAGGCAAATGGATGGAACTAAAAAATATCATCTTGAGTGAGGTAACCCAATCACAAAAGAACACACACAGTATGCACTCACTGATAAGTGGATTCTAGCCCAGAAAATCGGAATACTCAAGATATAATTCACAGACCACATGAAGCTCAAGAAGAAGGGAGATCAAAGTGTGGATACTTTGGTCCTTCTTAGAAGAGGGAACAAAATACCCATGAGAGGAGATATAGAGACAAAGATGGAGCAGAACCTGAAGGAAAGGTCATCCAGAGACTGCCCAACCTGGGGATCCACCCATAAACAGTCACCAAATCCAGACACTATTGTGGATGACAAGTACTTGCTGACAGGAGCCTGATATGGCTGCTTCCTGAGAGGCTCTGCCAGTGCTTGACACCTTCAGAGGCGGATGCTCTCAGCCAGCCATTGAACTGAGCACAGGGTCCCCAATGCAGGAGCTAGAGAAAGGACCCAAGGAGCTGAGGGTATTTGTAGCCCCACAGGAGGAAATACAGTTTGAACTAACCACTATCCCCAGAGCTCTCAGGGTCTAAACCACCAACAAAAGGAGGGACCCATGGCTCTAGCTGCATATGTAGCAGAGGATGGCCTTGTTGGACATCAGTGAGAGGAGAGGCCCTTGGTCCTGTGAAGGCTTGTTGCCCCAGTATAAGGAATGCCAGGACAGGGAAGCAGGAGTGGGTGGGTTAGTGAGCAGGGGGAGGGGGATAGGATAGGGTGTTTTTGGAGGGGAAACGAGGAAAGGGGATAACATTTGAAATGTAAATAAAGAAAATATCTAATAAGAAAGAAAGACAGAGATGGATAAGTGCCAACCCAACAGTGTTCAGAAGGAGAGATAGTTGGGTAAAACCTGTCACTGCAAAGGAGGAGAAGGGCATATTTTAAACACCGTGGAACTGTGTTCTGTGATAGATTGAGTTAAAGTTGGATAATTTCATTTGCCCCTCACAAATGCCATTTTTCAAAATCTCACTCCTTGCTATTTTAATTTTCTCTGTCTTGCCCTCCTTGTCATTTTCTGTTTGCCCTTAATCCTTTAATACATTCTTCTTATTGTTACTTGACTGTCCGCAGTTCTTAATATTGGGAGAAATTCTTTTTCAATTAGGTCTGGTACCTGTCAAGGAGCAGTAAATAAGCACAGTGTTATAGATTAGATTTTAAAAAGGCTATTTAAGTCATATCAGTGTGAGTCATATTAATATTTGAGATGCCAAGGGGCTTCGCAGCCTGGGAACTCAGCGAGAGCAAAATGTCTTAATCCTTGAAATGTGGAAGAAGGGAGAAGACATTTTCATTTGCACTGGGCACAGCTTGTTTCTCCAAGGGCACAGAAGTACCACACAGAGGAGCTACAGAGCAAAGAGAGCTGCAGACACCTGCCACCAGGGGGCGTGGTGCCCATTCTCTGCACAGATTTTTTGTTTATCGTCTCCAACAACTCTCTCTTTTAAAACCAACTGGGATTTCCTCCCAAGCACATATGAGTTTCTCTTCCTCCTCCTCTTCCTCCTTCTCCTATTCCTCCACCTCCTCTTCCTCCTCCTCCCCCGTCTCCTCCTCTAGCCAGTGCTATAGTATTACACTTGGTGAGTAGCTGTACATCTCAAAGAAATAACATGTTGGTAAAACTGCTATTTATGCAGTGGTTTTGGTTCCAAGCATCCCCGTTTCTCAAGGCATTTGAATATTTTTGGTTTACAAAATACTTCCATTTGTTTTTTTAATGTTAGAAGTGTCTACATTTTTATAACTCCTACTAAGGTATCTTGTGTGCATTACTGTCTCCGTAATAGCTGGTGATTTGGTGGCTGTGGTGCACTTTATGAGCTGTCATGGGATATACTACATATTCTGAGAAGGCAAGGAGGGAGAAGACGACAAACAAATCATAAAGTTTTCTATTTTCCTAGACAGATTTACATCGGTTTCTTTTGCTCTCTTTTTAAAACATGCGGAGTGTGTGTGTGTGTGTGTGTGTGTGTGTGTGTGTGAAAGTAAAATGTTTGTATTGGTTTTCCATACTTGGTGTAATTAAGATCCAGGATATCCAAATGTAGACTTCCTAGGTTGTTCTTTAAACCAAGCACAGTGAAGAGAGGACTTGCACGCTCCTTCCTGGCTTTGGTGGGGGTAGACAGAAAGATAGAGTCATTTCTGTTCAACGACTATAGATTCCTGTTGAATCCTGATCTGTCTGAAGGCCCAGGTCTAACATGGGCACCAATAGATAATAATAGGGCAACTTGGCTGCTGTTCCTTGAACTCTCTCTGTGCATTTTAGTTTAGAAGACCATCTAAATAAATGTAGTTAGAGAAGTACAATTATGTTTGGATCTGGTAACTCTGGATGAACTTGGGTACAAGCTGAAGGAGTGTTAAAACCTTAAACTACACACAAATGGTTACCATAAGCAAAGTGAACCGGTGGGGGTTAAATTGGGACCAAATGTTTAAATTAAATGGTGGATGAATGGTTTAAGGACTCACTTGTAGGCATCTTTAACATTTACCATAAATCACTAAATTACAATATTAAAAAAGGAACAAAGCACACGAATAGGTAATTTATTAAAGCATAAAATTAATGGGTATTAATGGAAAAAAGCAAATTTCCTTAGTTACCACCAAAATACAAGTTAAGATCAAATGCCATTCCTCTTTATCACAGTACAAGGACTAACAAATATAATATTTAAACATTCATTTTAGACAAATTATTGTGACGATCCATGTAGGATGGCCCTGGGACAATAAAATATGAGAAAGCCCCTTGGACTGTATATATTTCAGAATTGGAGTGATGTGATCAGCCCCACTCTGGGTGATACGATGCGGGGAAGGAGAGCAGACACTGGACTCGGGGATTCCAGTCAATATTGTCAACCTCTCTAGTTTGGGTTTATCTTAAGGAGGATGCCGGTGCCTTACAGCTTCTGGGCTTCTGGTTTCTCTTCTACAAGACAAGTATACTGCTCAGCTTGTATTTCTTGAGCAGATGCAGTGTTAATTGCAAATGTCAACCCTACAGGATTAAGATGCACCTGGGACATTCATGACACACATCCTTGGGTACCTGTGAACACCATTCCGAAGAGGATTAAATTTGTTGGCAAATGGTTGGAACTGGAAAATATCATCCTAAGTGAGCTAACCCAATCACAAAAGAATACACACGAAATGTAATCACTGATAAGTGGACATTAATGAGCCCAGAAACTCTGAATACTCAAGACACAATTAGCAAATCATATGATTCCCAAGAAGAAGGGAGGAAAGGGCCCTGGGCCTGAAAAGACTTGATCCAGTATTGTAGGAGAGTACCAGAACAGAGAAATGGGACAGGGGGGTGATTGGGGAATGGGCGGAGGGAAGAGGACTTATGGGACATATGGTGAGGGGGGAACTGGGAAAGGGGAAAGCATTCGGAATGTAAACAAAGAATATAGAAAATAAAAAAAGAAGCACTCTGATGGCGAGTGGCCACTTCCCATGGGCCGGGGCCCTGGGCTAGATAAAAGGGAAAGGGAGGAGTGACTGAGCGGCAGCGTCTCTCCTTTCCCTTCGCAGCTTCCCCGTGGACCATGGGCCGTGGACGGAGCTGTATCTTCCCTGCCGTGGCGGATTATTCCACTCTCTCCAACTGGAAGCCCAAACAAACCCTTCCTCCCTTTAGCTGCATTTTTGTCAGGTATTTGGGTCAAAGTGATGAGTGAAGTGACTAAGATACAGCTAAAAATGAACGCTTCTGGAGCAAAATGGCTGCTTAACAAAGCTGTGCAGGAACAGAGAACAGACGGATGTTTACCAAAGACTGAAGAACACGGGGCTGGGTCATGGAGGATACAGACCATTTAGGCTGGAGGAATGACTTCCCATGTCCTATTGCGTAGTAAGGTAACTATGGTTAACAACAAGTACTTTCATGTTTAAGATATATCTGATAGGATTCTGAATTCTGGAAAGACAGCACTCCGAGTGATGGATATCCCCGTTACTCTGTTCTGGTAATGGCACATTGTATGGACATGCAGACATTTCACCCTGTGTCCCACAAACATGTACAACTACTGCCTAGTTAAGAGCTTAAAAAGCAAGAAAAAAGAAGGCAAGAAGTAGCTTTTGATCAATAACAGCTATCATATTGTTGCAGACCATTTTCTATATCTTCGAACACAAATTTAAAATGTGTCTATGGCAGTGTTAAAGGTTTGCCCACAGGGAACACAGGTTCCAGATCCGAATGCTGGCCAGGAGCCAGCCCATTGTTGGACCTGTTGTTGTGCGTTATGGGGCATTCAACAGTGTGATTTTGGGTGTCACTGACTTCTCAATAACGTGAGACTTTTCTCTTCAGATAAAAGAAAAACTGGAGCCTTTTTCCCCCCATCAAAAATATTTATATAGGATTTTGCAGCATGAAACATAAAATCTATGCAGAACAGAGTGAGTTGCACTAAATAGGAAACCCGAAGAGGCGTTAAGCAAAAGGAAAAAATAGGTTATGTTCCCTGGGTTACATACCTGTCTCTCTGCAGAGTACACACAGGAGGGGAAAGAAAGAATCCTTCCATTGCAAGGGTTTTCTGGCAAAGGATCAGGTGCTGTGTTCTGTAGGTAGAGAAGTCCACTGACAAAATGGCTGGACCTAGAAGGGACAGCATCAAGCAGAAGACAGTAACATCTTACATTGGAGACAGAGAAACCGAAGGGCGCTTGTATCACCAAGCAACCAACACCTTAAGATCACAGAAGAGCTTGGAGCACAGAGCACAAGGGCTCTCATGCAAAACCAGAAAAGGGTCTGACGACCTCAGCAAGGAAGAGGTTAACATTCAAAATCAATGTATGTATAATGTTGCAAAATGTTCACCGTCTTTGGCAAAGGTATATCCCTATGTTCACCAAATCAATAATATCCCACTTGAAAAGCATCAAGGCTGTAGCTACCCCCTTCTTTCCAAGTACTCTCCCTCTGGGACTCTTTACAGGATAGCACTAGGTTTCCAGAAATAGCTGGCATCATTTTTTTCTGTCCATACATGTGTCTCCACTTCTTTCCCACCCGTGCATATGTGTGGCTGCAGACCCTAGGAGAAGCTCTCACAGATGGCCTGACAATGCTGGTGTCACACGGAGAGCTACATCTCTGTATACTCCTGAGACACTGGGGTTAGGACATCATGCCAGGGATGGGTCCTGTTAGTTAGAGTTTGGGTAAAGAGTTTTCTTCTTGTCTCTGCTGTACTTTTCCATGTCAGAATTGGTTCACTTATGGCTATCTTCAGTATCAGTGCGGGACCCAACGCTTGGTGGATAAGAACTCCACCTTGCCCAATACATCTTTCTTCTCCCTATTTCTCATGCCAAGATGGCCCCTAAAGAAGAGCTAAGGCACTGCATATCAGAGGGAGTGTGGCCCACAGGCCAGATGCTGCTCCTGCAGCAGAGTCCAATCTGCTGAATTAACCCTTAGGAAGGTTCTCATTTACTATGCAGCATAAGAAGTAATTGCTCTTGGGTCACCCTCTTCACTGTCATTATAAAATTTCCAAGATAATTTGCAATGTGACAGAGCCAACGGAGCAAACCCCGGCTAGATATGAACCTTTTTTGCTTCCTGGAGCAGTCCATCCGTTTGGCAAGCCCTCATTCCTTCCTGGGGGTTGGACTGATAAAGTGTGTTCCGGCCTGGGCTTCTAAACAGGTTATACACGGTGACGCTCTGTTTTATCAGCTTACAATTTTCCTTGGATAAGAGCAAGCAATTTCTCATTTCCTTCCTCCCTTTGATGTATGATCTCTCAAATATTCATAAATGTTTTCCTTGCCTTTTTTTCCCTGTTGTTGTGAACGTGGGGTATTTATAAACACTTCAGTCCTTCAATCACACCAGTTTTTATAACTTCCCATTCTTGTCAAATGTGTGACAGATGGAGCTCTCTAGAGCATGGCTCCCAGAGTGGAATAAAAAGGTAAAAATCTTGTCTTGAAGGCCTCAGGATATGCGAATGCAGGCAGTGATGACTCTTGGGTTACTCCTCTCACTCTGATTCCAGTTTAGGTTTTCCTGTTTGTTCTGCTCTGGGAAACCTGTAGCCCTTTGGGGTCTGTTATTTACTTAATGCCAGTCTGTGTACGAGTGTGTGCAAATGTGTGTGTGTGTGTGTGTGTGTGTGTGTGTGTGTGTGTAGAGTTCAGAGATACATCACAAGTCTTCCTTGTTGGCTCTCCCAGTTTGGCTGAGGCAGGGCCTTTCACTGAGCCCAGAGCTCACCGATTTGGCTAGACGAGCTGGACAGCAAGCCCTAAGGATGCTGTTTGTGTGCCCAGAGCTGGGATTGTGGAGTGCAAACATAATGCAGCAGTCTTTTTACACGGGTGTTGGGGATCTGAGCTGAGGTCCTGCAGGCACTCCACTGACTAAGCCATGCGCTCTGTTCCCTTTTGGGGCATTAAGTTTTGAAATCGATCTGTTCTGTTCAGGCAGTCTCAGCGTTCAGATTCTGTCTTTACACAGTGTTGATTTTTTTAAAATGCCCAACATAGATATCTGATCATAAAGAAGGAACTTGCTACTGCTACTGTGCTTTGGAGTCGCGGAAACCTGGTTTTCCCATTTCTGCCTCTCGTTAGCCACGTGACCTTCTGCCTCGTCCGCAAGCTTTCCTAGAGAAGACCAGGCAGCAAACATTATAGGCTTCAAGGGCCACTTTGTGACCATGTAAGCCCGTCGCTGGAGTGTAAAAACAGTTACAGACTGTGTGCCAACAAGCAGACATGATTATGTTTGAGTATGAGACTCTATCTCAGTCTATTTGGGCTGTTTTAGTAAAATACTATAAAAATGGTTGGCTTCTAAACCCAGGAAACACCTTTCTTGTTTTTCTGGATGCTGGGAACTCTAAAATCAAGGTGCCAGCAGATTCTGTATTTTGTGAAAACATTTGTTATCGTTTATAGATGGCACCCTCTAGCCATGTCTCACGTGGTGGAAAGGTTCTAGCTAGTTCCCCTGGAGCCTCTTTGACAAGGACGCTAAACCCATTCACCAAGGCTTCATCTCCATGACCTAACCACGTATTAAGTGCCTTAGCTCATAAGATCGATCACTTAGGTGACTGCCTTTGTCGTGGGGGGACAAATTTGCAAATTTGAAACTGAAATGTTGTTCTTTTCATATTATTATACTTTTAATCTCTTTTCAGTCCTGTAAAAAATTATAAAGGGGGGTTCTTAGTTTTTAGGTCCAAATAAAAATTAAGCAGTCTTGTCTTAGGCTGATATTTCTTCTTCGTAGACCTCATTTCCTTTCTGTGACTTGGGTTGCCATGTGATTCAGTAGCATAGTGCTTGACATAGACTGAATATTCAATAAATTGTTATTGTTGCTGTATTGGTCTATATTTTTAGTTTAATGTATTATATTTAAGGAAAAAAAGATCTACTTTAGTTTCTTTTTTTTGAGCATGAAATTCAATTTAAAAATAATATTTTTAAGCAACTCATTTCTGGTATCTGTCATTTCTCTTGGATACTTTTAGTGTGTATGAGTGTAATGTGTGACTATTATATGCACAATGTATGTACTTGTTAATACAGGTCTGTGCCCATGTGCATAGCAATGGAAATCCTATATTTGTGTGGAGACCAGAGGTTGTCAGTGAGTGTTTTGTGCCAATTTCTCTGCACCTCTATTGTTTGAGACAGTGAGCTTGAAGCTCACTGATTTGCTTAGACTAATAGATTGATAAGCTTCAGGGATCTGCCTGGTCCCTACCACTTACTCTCCAGTTTCCCGATATGCCTGGGATTTGAACTCAGGCACTTAGGCTTGCACAGCAGGTATTTTGCAAGGGAACTTTTACTTCCCAAGCTACCTGTGGTGGGACCACACCTAAGTTCATGCTAATGAGATAACTGTAGGCTCTAGTCTCACTGGCAGTTGAGGTGGGGTGCTTGGCTATTCCAGAGAGAAGAATGCTATGTTTGAGGACTGGGGCTCTGGGCCAGGTCATATTATTACAACTCCCTGAGTTTGAAGGAAGAGAAAGTCTTGGGGTAAATACAATCTGCAGGTCACTGATTCTGGGATTCATATTAAGCACCGACGCAGAGCTCTCTGTGTGGAACCTCCAGACTTCGCCCATCACCCTTTCATTTGGCCAGTTATAACTTGAGTTTTATGGTAATGGAATTAGAATTTGAAGTGTGATAGTTAATTTTAGGCGTCTACTGGATTAAGGGATGCCTAAGGATCAAGTACTTTGGGGCATACCTGTGAAGATGTTTCCAAAGAAGATTGGCACATACATCAGCAGATTGAATGAGGAGGGCTCCATTCTGTGGATGAGCAACAGCTCATTAGCTGGAGGCCTAGACAGATTTAAACATGGCGGAAAAAGGCAATTCCCTTTTGCTCATAGAGCCAGGACAAATTCTTAGTGTCCTTGGACACCCGAACTATAAGATTTCTGGCCTTTGTACTCCAGAACTTACACAAATAGTTCCAATATTTTCAGGCTTCTTGCCTCAGACCGAGACTTACACCCACTTCCTTCTTTGTTGGGGAGGCTTCCAGGTTTTGACTGAGTTATCTACTGATACTCTGTCTCTAGATGGTGGGCCACATCAATTTCTAAACTGCCATAACTGTATAAAATAACTTCTTTTATGTCACTTATTGTATGTATGTTTGTATGTATCACCTATATATTATCTATCTATATATTATCTTTCTATTATCTATATCTAGCTAATCTATAAATAACCATCCTATTCTCTATCTATCTATCTATCTATCTATCTATCTATCTAATATATAAATAACCATCCTGTTATCTGCCTATCTGTCTGTCTGTCTGTCTGTCTACCCACCCACCCACCTACCTACCTACCTACCTACCTACCTACCTACCTATTCTTCTCTATAAATAATCACCCTATTGGTTCTGTCTTCTGGAGAACCCTGACTGATAAAGAAACGATTGCATTTTCCCAAGTTCTCTGAGTTAGCCTGGCAAATGTAAACGTGGGAGATTAGTGGGAACTCTTGACTTTGTAGCCAATTGGGCTATAAGTGTGGGTAGTCTGGCAACCTTATGTTGGCATCTGTGATGAAGGCATCTGTAATGAGGGCATTCTTGGGGAGGACTTAATTGTATTGTTCATCTGTGGTAACTTTTTTTTCTTTTTCTTTTATTGTACATTTTTTTATTTACATTTCAAATGTCAAACCCTTTCCTAGTTTCCCCACCTCCCAGAAACCCCCTATTCTATCTTTCCTCACCTTGCTTCTATGAGAGTATTCCCCCACCCACCCACTCCCTCCTCCCCACCCTCAATTCCCTACATTGGAGCATCTATCAAGCCTTCATAGGACCAAGGATATTTCCTCCCATTGATGCCTGACAAGGCAATCCTCTGCTACATACGCAGCTGGAGCCATGTGTACTCCTTGGTTGATGGCTGATATGGCTGTCTCCTGAGAGGCCCTGACAGAGCCTTGCAAACCCAGAGGTGGATTCTTGCAGCCAACCATTGCACTGAGCGTGGGGTCCCCAATGGAGGAGTTAGAGAAAGGATTGAAGGAGCTGAAGGGGATTGCAACCTCATAGGAAGAACAACAATATCAACCAACCAGCCCCAGAGCTTCCAGGGACTAAGTGGTAACTTTTAACAGTATCAGAAATGTCTTGCCCATATAATCTCAGACCAGAGAACTTTGCACATTAGTTCTATCAGTTAGCATAGAAGTGACACTTTGAAGCTGATGCTTTAAAAATATAGAGCAATGAAGACACTATGAGCTTTAGATCCAGGGTGCAGAGGTCTCCTCACCGAGGGCTAGCTTTCACGGTACCACAAGTCATCATAGATGCTTCCAAAGGAGGGAAACAATCAGCAGTTCTAACCATAAATATCTATGAACAATCGCAACAACCGACATGGCACAGTACCCCGAAGGATGCAGTACTGGCATGCATCCCTTGGTGGCAACTCATAGCTCTCTAATTGGACTCAATGCTTGTTCGCCAAGAGAGAAATTGTGCCTAGTATTGGAAACTATACAGGGCTAGTGAAGCCATGGAACTAGGAGGAGATTCTATAACCATCAATCACATTACTAAACAAACACAATCCCTAACAACATTCTAAATATCTATCCATACACTCCCTACATAAGTGTATTCCCCACACCCTCATGAAAAACTTCTCGTTGCAATAGATGGGGATCACTACAGAAAACCACAGCCAATAAAAATGCAGAATCCTGGAGCCCAGTCCCCAGGGATACATTTATAACACAGCTGCTGCACTTGAAGCTCTGGGATCATTGCAGAAGAGGAAGAGAAAATACTGTAAGAACCAGAGGATTAGGGAGTTTGTGTGAGATTAAGACGCCTAGAAATGTCAGAACCCACAACCTTAAGGTCTTACCAATCAATATGACGACAGGAGGAGGCGACAGGTATGACGGCAATTGGCTCGCCAGTGTGAACGAGGGAAAGCTCATGAGTCCTCATCGCTAGATAAAAAACTACAGGGAACTAAGGAATGCTGAGAGTAGGAGAAATAGTCTTCCCCAGGGAAGATCCCATCAATTGGTTATCCAATACCAATGGTCAGCCCTGAAAATATACATACAAGTAACATTATATAGATGGAGGGAGTTGTACTTGTGTATGTAGAAATATATGTATTTATTTATGTATTATGTGTATCTAGCTCTATCTATCTATCTATCTATCTATCTATCTATCTATCTATCTATCTATTATCTAAGTGAGGAGGAAAAGAGAAAATTATATATCATATAATTATCCAATAGAAAATTATACATTTTAAGGAGAAATCCCTGTTCTGAGGAAAATGACTGTCAATGATGCTAATATGGAGTACATGCACTTCATGTTGGCCTGCAGAGAAGTAATGTGAAGACACACTCATGTGACATGACTAGGGTCTTCAGATTGAACAAACGAAAACCCAGGATCTTCGAATGATTGCATGGAATCTCCTGATCTCCCAAAGGAGGAATGTTTTTGCTTCATTCCCTTGGCTTGGCCTTGGAAGAGGAGAGAACCATCCAACTGCTCTTGGCAAGTTGGCCAGTGGCCTGGCTTATTGGGTAGGAAAGGAATGTTCCCTTAGGCCCATCGTTAAGGCTTCCTTTCCAAAGTACTCCAGTTCAGCTTTGATCGCAGTGAGTACCACTGACCTAAGTCATTTAGAGAAAGGCTTGCAGATTCTTTAGAGGTATTTGAGACAGGGTCTCTCTGTGTACCTCAGGGGCTGGCTCCAAGTTTGCAAACCTCTTGTGTAGGTTTCCTCAGTGTTGGGATTACAGGTGTGCACCCTCATGCTGCAGCGTTGCCACACCTGGCTGAAAGACAATTTTGTATCTGACTAGACCTTGTGCGCCTCCATCCCTTGGCTAGAGAGAGGGAAGGTGGGATTTCAGCAGGAAGTCTACCTCTGTCTGTTGATTCGTGTCTACAATCCCACTTCTGAAACCATTTAGTAACATACTTGGTCCATAAGCTGACTACATCTCTGTGGTCTCTGCCACAACACTTTCTCGTTTGGCTTATAAACCCAAGGGGGAACCAAATTCTACTTTTACATAACAACAGCTTTTCTGAACAGGTTTTTTGCTGTTGAGAGAAGGGCAGAGACATGGATTCTTTAGAGACAGCACACCTTTAATTGTTCTAGTTTGGGAGAGAAAGTATAAACTAGAAATAATTTTCACACTGGTGTGTGCAGGGGTAATTATTTTCCTAAAAAGAGTAATCGTCAGCAAGGTATTCCTCGTGGGGTGCGCAGTGGTGTGCTGGCAATATTGATCACGGGGCTGCAAGCTTGTTATCAGAGGAGGAATTAAGAAGAAGAAACTCACAGCTCATTTGTGCTCAGTGTGAGCCCTTGCTGGCTTCCATCTGCCTCAGGATAGTTCAAGGCATCAGGGTGGAGACTGTGATCAATGGGACTCATGGTGATTGGATCCCCATTCCTTAACTGTGCCCCTCTCTTGCTCAGCTGGGACTGGTGACAGCTGAAAGGAGATGAAGTCCTCTCAGGAAGGATCCCTTATAGGTTCTTTTCAGGCAGGGAAGTCTTAGGAGAGGGCCACCTGTGGTAGGACAGATGTCCCTTATTTTGTAGCAGTCTACATCTGCTACATTTTGCAGCCCCATGGCAAAGTCATTAACGCTGATGTTGGTTAATTGCGTGGTGTAGATCAATAGCAAAGGACTGAGGTGAAGGCCACATCGTTGACTGGGGACAGGCCTAGCTTCCTTCCCCACCTTCCTACCCCGGTTCCTTCCTCAGCATTCTGTGCTACTGTTTCAGCTGGCGACTCTGGAATAATTTCCTAGTTCTTTCCCCCTTATTACCTATGACCAAATAGCCATCTCAAGATGACATTTGACCATAGCAAACCTGTTTCTAAAAGAGACCCTCTCTTTCAGGATCAAGCTCTTTCCCTGGTGAAGAGCTCTACCACTGATTCAATAAAAACAGATTTCAGAGTGACCATTCTATAGTGATGGTCCTTAAACTGCTGTCTGTCTATCTATCTATCTATCTATCTATCTATCTATCTATCTATCTATCTGCCTGCTTACCTATCTACCTACCCACCCACCCAAACCCACATTCATCCATCCATCCACCCACCCATCTATCTATCTATCTATCTATCTATCTATCTATCTATCTATCTATCTATCTGCCTGCTTACCTATCTACCTACCCACCCACCCAAACCCACATTCATCTATCCACCCACCCATCTATCTATCTATCTATCTATCTATCTATCTATCTATCTATCTATCTAATGCAATACTTCCCAACTACAGTTTCTGCTAACTCCTCCACTCCTCCCATTCTCCCTTAGATTTCTCTCTCCCTGGATTCACTCATCTTCTGTTTCCCTTTAGAAAAGAGCAGGCCTCCCAGGGATATCAACCAAACATGGCATAACAAGATACAATACAACTTGGTACAAATCCTCATATCAGGGCTCGGCAGGGCAGCCCTTGCCTTTTCCTCCTGCAGGAGGAAAGGGTCCTAAGGGCAGGAGAAAACAGTCCCTACCAGGAGCCTTTAAATCTCCTGCTATCTGGGTCATGCCAGTTAAATCAGAATCTCTGGGGTTGGACCCTGGCACTGACGTATTTTATAACTCTCCAGATGAATCCAATGTGCTGCTTTGTCTAAAATAATTTCCTAAATCACACATTTAATTTTATTTCTTTTGGGCAAAAATATGTTGGGGTGTTCTGACTGCGTGTAGAATTGAAACCCAATCTCTTTAACTTGGATGGACAAACTTTATGATGTGATCATCATCAATATAGTGTTTCTATTTTCATGTGTGTGAGTGTGTGTATGTGTGTGTGTGTGTGTGTGTGTGTGTGTGGTGTGCATGTGTATGTGTGCATGTGTGTGTGTGTGTGTATGAGTGCTTGCATGTATGTGAGCAAATAAGCTGGTGTGGGTGCACATGTATGTATGTGTGTATGCATATGAAGGATGGAAGTTGATGTCTCGGATTAGTCTTGATTAATTTTCTACCTGGCTTATCAGAGAGAGAGAGAGAGAGAGAGAGTTTCTCAATCAAAGTCAGAGTTTGCTACTATGGCTAATCTAGCTAGCCAGCCTGCTTTGCCCAGCCTTTTGCTTTGTCTCTGCCTTCTCAGGCTAAAATTCTAGGTGGGTCAGCAACAAGCACACAGCCCATTTGGCCCTTTCATAGATGCATGAGAAGTCCCGGGGATCGGAACTTTGGTCCTTAAGCTCTTCAGGCAAGCACGTCACCCCAGTGAGCCGCCTCTGCAGCCCTTGTCGATATGTCCAGCCCTGTCTCTCTATGTTCTGTTTCTAGTCCTCCTGTCCCTGGTTACTAACTCTTACTTTTCTATGCCATGCTCTTCTTTTTTTTGCCCCAGTGATTTTCTTACTGTTTTATTGATCCAGATAGTATCTGCACCGTCTGCTTGCTGCGTGCCAGACATCCCCCTAAGGTGAGTGAAATGCTCAGACATTAGCTAGTGTCTAACAGTTCCATTTTCATCTGTTTCATTCCTAGACTTTACACAGACCCCACAGGGTAAACGCACAGGCCTGTGGGATTTTCCTGACTTCAGACGTTAATCACAACTTCCAAGGAGCACCTTGACTTCTGATTAATTGTCTATAAAGTAGAATGATTATATCTATCTCTCTATCTGCAAGTTTGTCTGTTGTCTGTCTGTCTTCTGTTTCTTTGGAGACTGCTAGCCAACGCACATATGTTGAGAAAGGCTTCCAAAATAAGATTCGATTCTTTCAAGATCCTTGAGGTAACTAACTTCAGGTCAAGACATCTAGTTAGCACTCTGTCTGCATTTACACACCTTTGAAAGGATGCCAAGGTCACAGCCATGGAAAGAAGAACATCTAGCTGGTTGATGCTGTCCTTAATCTTAGAGCTCTCATTCATCATATTCACCATGCCTCTCTAGCAGGACCCATCCTAGGAGCTGTGCCCTTCCCGGTTTTGAAGAAATGAGTAACACAGGAGTTACCCATCCCCCCACAGTCTCATCTTCTTCTAACAACTTCCACTCCAAATCCATCTTTGCGCTGCCAGCTCTGAACAGAACATCTTATTTCTTTTTTAAGTTATTACAGCATTTAGGGAAGCAAATGAATCTTTTCTTTCTCTTTTCTTTTAATCTCTAAATTTCTGCAGCTCCTGCTTAACGGAGCAAGATGCTTCATCTTTCCCGTGGCATTGCTTCTAGCAGAACGCTGTGGCTCTCCTTTGTCCAAAGTCAAACTGTAAATCCAGTTACTTTATAACAATATTGAATGAAATGAAAATCTCTCAAGTTTCTCCTCTGTCTCAACATTTGGTTGAGAAAAATGAAGTTGCCATTGTTTGAGCTGATGAAGATTAAATGGACTGCCTCTGAATTTAATTGAGTCTCTGTTTGAATAATATCCATGGTGGGTCCTACTGCAATGTTTGGTGATTAATGGTGAGAACGAACAACAGTAACATCTGGACCCAAAGCTGTTCTTGGCTTAGAAGGTGTTCATTCCTTTGAGAAAAAGGATTCTCTGCATCATTGTCCAAATAATCATTAGCAGACAGATCAGCTGAGACATTTTAATTAAAATTTCAAATGTGGGGAGAAGAAAAGTTTCTTAACACTTTTCAATATCCAAGTTGAAGAAAAAAAAAACCCTGTTATTAAAAGGGGAAAAAGAGGGAGAGGAGGATAGTCTTTGTTTGCTCATAGAAGCACAGGAGGAAAACTTGGCATAGGGATGAGTTGAGTTTGTTTGTTCTAGCAAAATACGTATGAGTGATATTTGAATTCATTTGAAGAGTTATAGGAATATGAAAGTTCCTTTTGCCTGGTGTTTATTTTGTAGCATTTTTATGAACTAACTATAATAAATAGCAGCCATAACAAATATGATGATTTTCGTTGGCAGCCTGGCTGGATTCAGAGTCACCTTGGAGACACACCTTTAGGCATACTTGAGGATGTCTTCAGGAAAGTTTAACTGAGGAGGGAAGATTCATCCTGAATGTGACCATTCCAGCTTTGGGGCTGGAGAGAGAGAGAGAGAGAGAGAGAGAGAGAGAGAGAGAGAGAGAGAGAGGGAGGGAGGGAGGGAGGGAGGGAGGGAGGGAGGGAGGGAGGGAGAGAGAGAGAGAGAGAGAGAGAGAGAACTCAGAACTCATCTCTTTTTTTGGCTGTTGGTGCGATATAACCTACAAGGTGGTTACCTTAGAGCCCTGCCTTCCCCACCATGTGAATTGAACTCCCTTAAACCATAAACCCCAACTAAACCTTTTTAAATGTTATTTTCTTGACATAGTCATGATAAAAGTAACTAATGTAATGAGTAATAAGATGATAAAGTAAGAACCTTTTTTTTTGAAGTCTTTCTTGTTGAAAATTATACTGGGATTGTTGCAAAAATATTTAGGAAAATGAAAGGCTTCTACATCTGTTCTTGTTGTACCACGAGTTATAAGGGTGGAAGGAAGAGACAGCTAATCAAACACATAGACAAATTACTTGGAAAAGTGTATCTGCACTGATGATATTTTAGTCTAATACTCAGATAAAAATACAACAAATGTGTTTAACAGATCCGTTTAGAAGGGATTTTATTCTGAGGATAAGTTACACCTACGCATATCATTGAACAACAAACACAAGTAAAGTAGGGCATACAAACATTGTATTTATTGAAAAGGACTTCCAAATTTAGAAGTTTAGTTTATAATACAAAGAGACATCCTTGGAACCTAGCACAGTTGTCCTCTGAGAGGCTCCACCTAGCAGCTGACTCCGAAAGATACAGACACCCACAGCCAAACAGTGGATGGAGCTTGGGGAGTCTATGAAAGGATAGGAAGAAGGACCGCAGTCCCGAAGGGGACAGGAACTCCACAGGAAGACCAACAGTCAACTACCCTGGACCCTTGGGGGCTCTCAGTGACTGAACCACCAACCAAAGAGCACACATCGGCCCCTGAACATATACAGCAGATGTGCGTTTTGGTCTTAGTGTACATCCTGAATAAGGGGAGTGGAGGCTATCCCTAAAGCTGTTACCTGTCTGTGGAATCCATTCCCTGGCCTCTGCTGTTTTCTCCCCTCAGTTAGAGAATAAGCACCTAACCCCGCAGAGACTTGATACCCCAAGGTGGAGGGATGCCCAGGATGTATAAAACTAATACTAGATAAAGAGGAGCTATTACATGAAGCAGGTATTTTTTATATCCAGGTCATTATTTATTATTTTTCTTGTTATGACCAGCAAGCTTACTGTTTTATGTCATTACTATATTAGTAAGCTTTCTATCATGGTAACAAATTAGTTGAGATATTCAATTTTAAAAATATGAAAAGTTTCTTCTTCTTCTCCTTCTCCTTCTCCTTCTCCTTCTCCTTCTCCTTCTCCTTCTCCTTCTCCTCCTCCTCCTCCTCCTCCTCCTCCTCCTCCTCCTCCTCCTCCTCCTCCTCCTCCTCCTCCTTCTTCTTCTTCTTCTTCTTCTTCTTCTCCTCTTCCTCCTCCTTCTTTTCTTCTTTTCTTCTTTTTCCTTCTTTCTCCTTCTTTCTCCTTCTCCCTCTCTTCCCTTCCTTTTCCTTTTCCTCCTTCTCCTCCTCCTTCTCCTTTTCCTCCTCCTCCTCAGTGGGTATGCTGCATGAAATAAATCAGACACAGAAAGCACCATCTCGTTTGTGCGTGGAATCTAAGAGAATGGAAGTCACACAAGTGGGCATGGGGGAGGGCATGGGGGAGGGACTGGGAGAAGAATGGGACGGTGTTGGCCAAAGCTACAAAGATTCTGTTAGAACAGACAAATTCTGTTAGGACAAATTCAAGAGAACAATTGCCATGGTGGCCAAGTTAACAGCAATGTGCATTTAAATATTACTAAGGCAGCCAATCTTAGATGTTCTCACTACAGACATAATGTAAGGTGATGGTCATGTCAATTTGCTTAATTGATCATTTTGCAATGGGCACATATACTGAAGTGTCACAATGCACACTGCAAATATATACATTTCAGTTGATTGACTGTGTGTTAATAAAGCCGGGGAAATTTATGTCCTCTGGACTCTCATTTTCTTAATAGGACAAGTTTAGGCTATAGGGAGATTTAAGGAGACCTTCAATTTTCTCTTTTTGGCTTTTTATGATATATGCTGGTGTTAACATTACTTATTTCTCTTCTTTATCAGTTTTATTTTATTATTCTCCACTTTTCACAAGGTGTGGATGTTATTCTCATTTTCAATCATTGTGGTTCTTGGTAGAAATGTACAGAAAATAGAAGTGAATAACAAACAACAAAACAGCTCAAAAAAGTTAGGTCTGAAGCCAAGGCTCACTGACTAGGTTATGCTGGTTATATTGTTATTACTATTGTTCTAGAAATTTCTGTAAGTGACACTTCAAAGGAGATGTTTCTATTGGAATTCATAAATGAAGCCTGTTAACTAAATTTATGAAAGCCAGACATCTAAGTGGTTTCTGAAGTGAACTAGGATGCATTTGATCGTAAAGGGCAGCTGCTGGAGGAAGGGCAAGACTCTCTAGGCCACTGACATCTTGAGTCCTCCAAAGTCTAAAGTCAACAAAGAGAGTGTGGTGTTTCTTTCTTTTTTTTTTTTTAAAGCATCGTGCAAAATGAGTGGTAATGGCTTTGTTATGTGACTTTGAGGAGTTTTGCATTAGCTAAATTGTACTTCAAATGACAAAAGCTAAATGCCAGTGGAATACTGTTCTACAAATAGCAAATGGATCTTCTGAATTAGTCAGGGCAGGGAGAGGATGAGAGAAAATGCCACCATGTACTGACAATTCCGGGCCAGATATGTTTACTTAAAGCTACCTCATTCCATTATCTCAACAAAACTTTGAGGAAGACTTACTGCCACCAGTTTATAGGTTAGGACACCCTGGTGGGAAAGGCCCGTGATTATTTAGAACTCTGTTTTTCTCCTTTGATTTCTGACCTCTAAACCAAACTCATTCCTGATAGCACACAGCATCCCTAGATCACCCAATTAAGGGAGGGAAATATGTTAAGATAGTCAAGAAATGGAACCAAGAAGGTTTTAGCGAGTGCTTGTACCTTGGTTTACTTATTCTCCAGAGACTTTCAATGCTTTTTCCTTCGGACACTGACATTCTACTCTGTATAGATGTAGACTAGTTTTGCTCTGAGGAAAAGACATGGTTTGTCCTCAAGAGTTATTTTGCTTTCGGATGATCCTTATGGCAAATTCAGATGTGCCTCACTATTTGTTATATGCTTTGGGGGTGACTTTTCCTCTATAAGGTCATCTGCTTTGTCTCAAAAATTGTCACTGCCCCACATTTGATGTTGAATATCTATATACTTTTGAACAATGTGACATTATAGGATGAAGGTTGTCTTCCCCCTTGGTTCTTGCAGCATACTTTCCCGACTCTCGGAAGACCTGTTTGCTTTTCTGTAGTGGGTGGACTTTGATGTGGAAGTGACCAGGCTCCGGTTTAGATATCTTAGATAAAATAACAAAGATATCTTTGGAGTATGAGAAATAAAGATTTCTAGAGGTTATTTGTCAAGAACAGAAGTATCTGCAAGAGTATCTTAAGGAGTTGCAAGAGCGGTGCACAGGAGCACAAGAAGTCTTGTAGTTATAAAAAATTATTCTTAGAGATAAGCACATTTCAGTTCTTCATCAACAGATAGCACCTGTGCACGACGCTCTTCAGCCTAGAAAACATCTTCCCAGTGTTTCTCTTCAAATTTGGGCAATAATTCCATCAGGTAAGTCCAAACATTAGTTGGTCATTGGCATGATTGTTCTATTAGTGTATGGGGAAATGGAGATTTTTTAAAAAATATTTATTTATTTATTTATTTATTTATTTATTTATTGCATATAAGTACACCATAGCTGTCTTTGGACACACCAGAAGAGGGCATCAAATATCATCACAGATGGTTATGAGCCACCATGTGCTTGAACTCAGGACCTCTAAAAGAGCAGTTAGTGCACTCACCTGCTGAACCATCTCTCCAGTCCTGAAAATGGAGATACTGAAATTCTTATTCAAGGTTCTGCATCCAAATATGGAATTGGGTTCTGTGACCATCAAAGAACTGCCATTTCACATCCAGGAGATAGGATTCCAGGCTCAGTAGTCTCCAAGTAGCACTTAATCTCCACCTGTCTTAGTCAGGGTTTCTATTCCTGCACAAACATCATGATCAAGAAGCAAGTTGGGGAGGAAAGGGTTTATTGAGCTTACACTTCCACACAGCTGTTCATTACCAAAGGAAGTCAGGACTGGAACTCAAGCAGGTCAGGAAGCAGGAGCTGATGCAGAGGCCATGGAGGGATGTTCCTTACTGGCTTGCTTCCCCTGGCTTGCTCAGCCTGCTCTCTTATAGAACCCAAGAATACCAGCCCAAAGATGGCACCACTCACAAGGGGTCCTCCTTCACTTGATCACTAATTGAGAAAATGCCCCACAGCTGGATCTCATAGAGGCACTTCCCCAAGTGAAGCTCCTTTTCCTATGATAACTCCAGCCTGTGTCAAGTTGACACACCAAACTAGCCAGTACACCACCCTTTTGATAGTGGTAGCTAGGATTCCGCCATTAAGTTTTGAATGATGCTAGTCAAATATATAACTTCTGTTCTTGCAAGATGTTATAGTCTCTAAGGAGATAATAATGACTTAATTGCTTTTGCTGACCCCTTAGAGGACCACTACCCATTTTTAAACAAGTCCCATGGATAATCTTAGATTGCATTTCCCCGAATTGTGCTGATTGCACTCCCTCCCTGTGTGACCTTGTACAAGTAACTTAACCCCCCTCTAGGCTCCAAATCCATTGGTAAATAAGGGTAATAACAATCCCCACTGCACTGGGTTTTGTGAGATGCATTTCTATATTTAGATCATTTAGAACAGTGTGTGGCGCAGTTGCATTCAGTAATGCAAAGTGCTCGGTGCTAGCAGGTTTCTCGGTAGTTCTGAACTCACAGATTTAACAAAGAAGGAAGAAAGACAAATGGCTGTATTCATCGTTTTCAGGAGTGCAGTCCCTGGTGACTAGTCAGTAACAGAACTGATAGTCCCTACCAACTCAGAGATAAATCAACCCCAGTGCAGCCAAACGCTGAACCTCTTCTGATCCTAGACCTGCTAAACCTTATCACCATCCATCAAGCGAACGCTGACGAGTCACTGGGCCATGATTCACATTGCCCATCAGAGCTGGAGCCAGGAATAACCTCTCGTGGCCGCCTCTTTGATTGGGGTTTGAATCAGTAAACTCAGCCACTCACCTGCACACTTGCTCAGTGTTTTGGGCCCTTGCTATACTGAGTGGATTCATAGGTACTTTCTTTAGCAAAAAAATGACAGTAGCTGCTTTTAGGAAGAATGTTCAAAAAGCACAATTGCAAGGATGCTAAGCCAGGCGTGTAAGTAAATGCGAATTAAGTCATTGGGTTCTGGCTAATCTGTAAAGAGAATGCATCTGCCTTTGAGCAGCTAAGGAAAAAGAAAAGAAAGGATTAAATTATTTGCATGCAGAAAAACTGAATGCTAAGTTTGCCTTAAGGCAAAATGTTTATATTACTCCCAACTAGGTCTACAAACAAGCTATTGTGCTCCTGGCTAAGAAGATTAAATGCCCAGATATGTTGGTGTTCAGAACACAAGGTTCCAACTAGTCTTTGAAGAGGAAAAGGCTCTGGCAGTTAAAATATAGACCACTGTCAGATGCATTAAGTCTTTTTCGTTTTGGATCTTTGGGTTTTATTTAGAGAATTAAACAACTAAAGATGATTTTCTTTTCTCTAAAAGACTTCAGAAAACCAGTGAGCAATTACCTTTGTGGTAATCTATCCCATAGGCGCGAAGAAATCAGAAGTAGGTGGCTAAGAAGAGGAAAATCATATAGTATCTCCAGGAAAATAAATACCAGGTTTATTATTCTCTGTTTGGGGTTTGAATCAATCCTTCCTTTTGAAAATGTGTAACCTGTGTAAGACAGTCTTTTGTAGGGCATAAAGGGGCACTAAACAGCACATTGAAAGGTTTTTTGTTTTCTTAGACTATGTCTCAAATATCCCAAGCTCTTCTTGCATATCCTATGTGGCTGAGGATGACCTTGAACAATAATTCTCCTGTCTCTTGCCTCCCACATGTTGGCATTACAGACTCTAGTCATCCCACTAAGCAACAAAGCAGAGTTTGGTGGAAGCTATGTGCACAGGATGTTGCATGGTTGCAAACATGGTTTGATGATCACGCATTTGATTGGTATTGAAAGTCAATCTTTGGCTTCGTGCTGCTCCCCTGTCCCCAGACTTCCTTTGGCTTGCTTTCCCACCACTCCAACTTCTTGTTGAAGGTAGACATATGTCATAATACTTGGAACAATGATGAGGTCAGTTTTCCAAAATACCTTGGGTGTGCTTTGTTTCGTATGCTTTCTTTATGCATACATTATTGATTTCTAGTGGCAGTCAAAAGAACGAGAGGGCTTTAATCTCATTCTAAGGATGGGAGGAATTTGGACATCTCATTCAATCTCATACCTCCAGTAGGGTTCAGATCCTTGGTGGCTTCTGACTACTGCTATCGCTTCTACAGCTATCCTGGCTATGATCGCTGCACCACTTGCCACTATTCTGTAATAGAAACATGGCAGACTCCGCTGCACATGGCACAGCAATCACAGCCACTGTCCCCACAATGGCTGAGCCAACAAACAGTTCTAGCTTTGGCTACTACTGACGTCACTGCTGCTGCTACTGAACATGTGTCCATCAAGCTACCTATTACTCAATGATAAAAGCAATACTCAGTCAGACCCGAGCTGATATTTGTTTATAACCCAACGACAAACCTCACATCTTTCTACTGATATAGCCTTAATGACAGATGTGAATAGTGAATAGAGACTTTGGCTATGATCTAAAAGAATCCAGAAGCAGAATAGACTTGCTTAGAAGGTAGTGTATTTTCTTCTTGAAAGAATAAACACAACGACAAAGAACACCTCAAATATTGATTTTTTTTTTCTGCTATAAAAACCTACGTTGGATCTAATAGGATAGAAAAAAACATTCCTTAATAGTTCTGAGTAAAATTGACAGCAGGGAAGTTGTGCCAAGTGACCCAGTGACTTTGTATTTTCTCAGTAAATTCAGGTGTGTAGCTTGTGCGCACAGAGTTAAAAATGTTGACACACGCCAACAAATAATTGATTGGTCGCCGTACATCAAGGGCTGAAGGTTAATGCCATTGTTCAATCTTGGCTTTTTTTTAGTTCAGGTATCAATTCTTAGAGAATGGCTTCTCTGCCTGACTAATGCTCTAAGTAGGTCAGTCTTTCCACCCCGGGCCTAGGCTCACCGGTCTCTATAACCATTACTAATTTTCAGTAGTTCATGAAAGTATTGTGATTTTGCAAAGGGAAGATGACTTGAAGGCAGAGGCAATGTCTAGTTAGCTTCCCATTAAATTCCTGGTTTTAGCACAGCCTCCAGCCTGAAATGACGAAATGGATGCATAGATACGGGGACACATGGGCTTGCATGGGAAGTGGTCCTCCTTGCCGTCACAGAGCGGCATCTGGTGCTGTGCAGCATTCCTTTATTCAGAAGGAGCCCACACAGTGGTTACGGGGGACATGCAGTTGTTTTCTTATACAGTGTCTCCCAATAAAGGGACACAATTTTAAAATCTTAGAACAGCAGTTTAAACGTTTAAAGCACCCAGCCCATCAGAATGCCTTCACCAGCTGCCAGGAACAATTTGGAAGAGGACGCTGCAAGATGGTGTGGCCCCAGCTCTCTCCAGAGTGCGTCTGCTCCTTTCTCTGAGTGAAATGAAGAGCGTGGGAAGCAGCTAGGTAGAGGGCAAGAAGACCTGCCTATCATTTCTGAGAGCTGGCCGCTTTGTCCCTGTGATACTTTCCTAATGGGGAAAACAGGCTGTCTTCAGGACTCACATGCTTACTCCAATGACCAGTACTTTTTATAGAAACTGCAGGGGAAGGAGACTCCCCAGGAGACTTATCTCGGTTTCTTTGGACTTACACTATTTCAGATGGTCCCTGCTGGGTTGTTTAAAGAACACACTAAAATTCTTCCTTATCTTAACACGAAGGGAGATGGCAGCCTTCCGTATAAGTGGGTTTTACAGATAATTGAAACATTCTGTCAAGTTAGCATTTAAACAAAAAAACAAACAAAAGGAAATCACATTTTGTTTCACAAACCCTTTTAAAGTACAAGTTGCCCAACCCCTATTTGCCTTTTAAATTAGACTACAGTGTGTGTATTTAAGTCAGAACCTTGAACAAAGGATGACAGATTTTAGTGTCAGTGGTGCTTTGCTGAAGCCCTCCTGGTTGAATTTCTCAGAGGACTGGAAGAAGAAAAGAGAGCTGGTAGGATGTTCTGAAGGTGGCACAGCTCGCTGGACAAGAGTCTCGGGTGGGAGAGCCCCCCAGCTGTATTTTCCTCACTTCCCTGGTTTCCAGGATATGTTTGACTCTCGAGGCATCAGGTCTTATTGGGGGGGGGGGTCATCTTTTTTAAGTAGGTGGCAGTGATCCCCGGGACAGAGACTTAAATACATTTTCTATAGTTCTGCACAATGTCGTGTGCTTCGTAAGCACTTACTAGAATGGATAGTGGTCATTGATTGGGTCATCTTTTGGCTTGAGGAGGAGCCAAGTCACCAGGTCATGAGAAAGCTGTTTAAAATGAGAGAACTCCTACTCTTGCCCGGATTTTGAGATAGTGCCCAGGGCACCAGGTTATCTCTAAAGGACATCAGCTTTGTGACACGAGTTTAGCAGCTCAGTGGCCTGGCTTCCTTACCTCTGAGTTTTTAGGTAATTCTGGGTAATGAGAACCATTGGAGGAAAGAAGTATAACTATGTAGCTTTGACAGTCAGCAAAATAGCCATGATGCTATCTCACACGAGCAATGTGGTAAGCCAAGTTCGGGATTTAGATTTTTAGATGTTGTATCACCTATACAGGAGTAAGTCATCTCCACTTGTAAACTACTGTCTATCCTAGGTGTCGGTTGTAAGGTATATAACACAGTCCCCAGTTCTAACCCAGTAACTGTATAGCGCCCTGTATGGAAGGAGCAGTATCTAATTTGTAGAGCAGTTATGTGACCTGAATCCTGAGGAACAAATTGGAGTTAAGCAGGCATAGGGAGAGGTTACTTATAAAAATGCTTTAAATGAAGAGAGAGAAAAAAAAAACAGACACAAAAATCTATCAGAGGAGAAAAGGCAGTTCATGGGAAGTCCCAGATATCTGCCACGGAGTGAAAAATTTATCTGGACAAACAATAACGAGTGTTTAGGACACGTTCTGTTGAGTAATGACACTATCAAATTTATTTTTAAAAAGATGACTTTAACTTCATGATTAAAAATAGCTTCAGTTTGTAAACACACACAATGGATCTGAGCTCCAAGAATAGGGAGTATTCTGTTCAGAGCTGAGTGCTCTTGCAGGAGCTGGGGTCTGAGAGTGGCTGAGGTTAGGGGAACTGGCAATAGGAAATGCCTCCTGGAGAGCTGAGATACAAGGGATAGAAAGTAGGGGAGAAGGTAGGAGTCTAGGAATCTGAAGATGAGAGATGTAGGTCCGGAGGGGTGCTGGTCCAGAGCTTGTATACTATGGGGAAAGAATAAAGAGAATTAATGATAATCACAGGAAGGACTTAATCCCAGTCTCACGTCTCTTTTCATTGACTTCAAGTTCAGGTGACAGTAGGAAGGAAGGATAGTAGATATTTCCTCATTCACTTAATGCATATTATTCAGTACCTATTATGTGCAGAATATTCATCTAGCCCGTGGGACACAGCAGGGGATACAGCCAAGGTTCTGGTTATCATTTCAGATGAACAAATATGTAATAGCTTAGGTAATAGCAAACACAAAGGAGCTAACTGAAGCACAGTAAGGTGAACCATTGTGACAGAGCAGGGGATAACTTACAGTCTGTTTGGTGACATATGACGTAGTGACGTTCAAGCAGACTTGAGTTATGGCACAGAGCAAACCTAGATACATGTGAAAGGAATGTGGTAGGTGAAAATAGGGTCTGAAGACAGTACATTTGGCATTCTTGAGGTACAGCAAGAGTGTAGCCTCTGAGGTAGAGCAGCAGAGAGTGAGCTGTGGAAGAGAGGTAGAATATGGCATCACACAGGCGGCCAAGACAAGTTCATGGGGTCTTGTCAGCACTGAGTGAGGGGAGGCTTTTATTGTTAATGAGATGTGGCTCTCCTGGAAAGTCTTTAATGAAGAAACAATGCCTTTTATCTTGGTCTGGCTGCTGTGACGAAGTACCCTGGATTGTATGATCTATAAACCAGAGAAATTTATTTCTTATAGTTCTAGAGGCTGGGATGGACTCCATGATAAGGGACTAGAAGATTCGATGTCTTGAGAGGACTCACTCTCTGCTTAGTGGTTTCATCATGCTTGTGGAAAGAGTGAACGAGCGCCTTTAGACTTCCTTAAAGGCACCGGTCTCACGGGAGCACCGCCCTTGAACTCCGTCTCAGTTTGCTTTCTGTTGCTGAGATAGAACACGGAGAAACACCAACCTGGGAAGGGAAATTTTGTTCCTGGCTTATGTCACAGTTCATCATTGGCGTGAATCAGGGCAGGGATTCACGGCAGGGACTTGGAGGCAGGAATTGAGTCCGAGACTGTGGAGGAATGTGCTTACTGGCTTGGTCCCCATGGCTTGCTCAGTTTGCTTTTGTATACAATCCAGGACTATCTGTCTAGGGGTGACATAAGCCAGAGGGGGCTAGGCCCTCCTTCAACAGTCATTTATCTAGAAAACAATCCCACAGACTTGTCTGCAGACTAATATGTTGGAAGCTATATTTTAATTGAGATTCCATCTTCCCAGATGACCCAAGCTTGTGTTAAGTTGACAAAAATCTAACCAGTTTATAACCTAATCACCTCCCAAAGGTTGCATTTCTCTGCATCTATCTGTCTATCTATCTATCTATCTATCTATCTATCTATCTATCTATCCATCCATCCATATTTCTATCTATCTATCTATCTATCTATCTATCTATCTATCTATCTATCTATCTATCTCTATCAATTATCTTTCTATAGGTTATTATTATCAATTTATTTGTTTATATTTATTTATAAATATTATTATCACAAATTTATTTATTTAGTACTTTTTCAAGATACTTTTTTTTGGTGTGTGTGTGTGTCCCTGGCTGTCCTAGAACTTGCTCTACAGACCAGGCTGGCCTTGAACACAGTCATCTGCCTACCTCTGCCTGCCAAGTACTGGGATTAAAGGTGTATGTCACCATACCTGGTGTCTGTTGTTTTGAATGTGTATATGCATGCTGTGTGTGTGTGTGTGTGTGTGTGTGTGTGTATGTGTGCATACATGTAGTCATGTGAATATAGTTCATGTGCCATGATGCACATGCGGAGGTCAAAGGACAGATAACCTTAGCTGCTGTTCTCACCATCTGCCTTGTTGGAGGCAGGATCTTTTGTCATTCCTCGCTTATTTACAGATAATTCCTGGAACCACACTGTCTTTAGGCACTAATTTATAGAGATGCACTACCACATCACGCTTTAGATGGTGTGATGGCCAGCTTTAATTCCCAACCTGACATAACCTAGAATCATTAGGGGAGAGAGTATCAATGAGGACTTGACTACATTAAATTGGACTATAGGTATGTCTGTGGAGGACTGTCTTAAGTTAATTCATAAAGGAAAAAAACTAGGCCCAATATGGGCTGCCCTTCCATTCCCCAGGCAGTGGATCTTGAACTGTGTAAGAGTACAGACCTCAAACTGAGTCAAAGCAACGTCTCTGATCTACACTGAGAATATGATGTGACTATCTACTTCCTCTGGGCTCTTCTGCAATAATGGACTGTAGCCTGGAATTGTGAACTAAAATTAGCCCTTTCTTCCCTAAGCTGAGTTTTGTCTTGTCGTTTTATCATAGACAAAAGAAACTAGACACATGGGCTACAGAGATCATCAAAGCCTATGGCGAAAACCCAGATGAAGGGATGCTGGTTTTTACAAGGGTCAAAGTGGAAATGGTAGGAAGTGGAGAGATTTTGAATGTGATGCCAAAAAGATTTGTTTTGGGATTAAATGTGGAAATAGAGACCAAAGAGCTCAAAGGTAATTTCAACATTTTGAGCATAAGCCGCTGGACAGATGCAACAGATAGGTTTGAAAGATCAGAAGAGGAAATTGAGTAGTTCAACACAATTTTTATACTGTGTCTGTTGAGTGTGAGATGTTCGCTGGCTAAGTGTTGGTGACTCTTGGCCATGGGAGACATATACCAGTGCTTGAGAAGTGGTATTGAGTGTAACTCTGGTCAGCTCTGAAGTTGCCAGTTTTCATTAGGACCCTTATTGTTGAGGCCGTGAAGACAGTTTTCCAAGGAGGGAAAAAATACTAAGGTTTATAGCACATTGTCAATGTAAGGTGAAAAGAAAATTGACAAGTTGTCATGATGGCGGTTGAAATAAAGTGATGGGGACACACACCTAGATCAAAAGAGTTTCAGGAAAGAGGAACATGACCTTGTTAATATAAATAACTTTTTAAAAATTGAGATTGGCTACAAAGTGTCAGGGAACATACTGTCTAGGTGGCCTTCTTTATCATGTGCCTATAATTGTATGACTTTATGTTTGTGGGAATTATTCAAGATGAAAAACACACACATACACACACACACACAGAGAGAAACAGAAAGAGACAGAGACAGAGAGATGAGAGAGAGAGAGAGAGAGAGAGAGAGAGAGAGAGAGAGAGAGAGAGATTACAGAACATTCCCATTGTACAACAAAGGGTTGGCTTCATACAGGAAAGTGAACATTGGAACAGTCATCTTTTTAGCAGGTGAGAAGGAAAACTATGTGGTTATGGGTGGCTTCTGGTTTCTGGTCCATGTAGAATCTCGTTTGAGTCCATTTACTCAATGCATACTAAATCAGGTCATGGCTGAATGAATGGCGGAAGAGGTGCTTTAGCTTTAGGAAAGGAAAGAAGATTTGGACTATTCCTCTGGAGAGCAGAAGACTTGCAATAATTAAGGAAGTCTAACACGCATCCCAGGGAGCAGGCCAGTTCCTCTGGGAGTTAAGCATCATTGATGTGAAGTGAAGCCAATCAGCATAATTACATGTTTTTCTATCTGGTGGGTTGGATTCCTGAGATCCAGGTGCAGGTTCAGAGTAGGGTTGGTAATTAATCAAGGGAGGTTAGTGTATGTGCAGTGTAGTGCATGAAATGTATAGTCTGTGGAATCTATGGAAGGTAAGGAAGGAACATATAAATATGAATGGGCCCAATAGGTGGGAGGGGCTGTGGTACCAGGAAAAGTGAGTTGAAAATTTAGAATTTTGCGTGGATAGAACTAGAAATCATCATCCTGAGTGAGGTAACCCAGACTCCAAAGAACACACATGGTATGTGCTCACTAATAAGTGGATATTAGACAAGAAAGTACAGACTACCCATGAGATAATCCACAGACCATAAGAAGTTTCACAAGAAGGAAGACTCAAGCGAGGATGCTTCAATCCCACTTAGAAGAGGGAACAAAGTTATCATGGGAGGAAGGACCTGGGTGGGAGATGGGGGAGGATGGGAAACGGAGGGGCCAGGATCAGGTATGGGGGGAGATGGGAGAGAGGGTGGGGGGAACGTCTAGAAATTCCCAAAGACCTGGGATATGTGGGGCTCCCAGGACTCAGTGTGGGAGAACTTAGCCTAAATGCCCATAGTGGGGATATGGAACCTGAAAAGACTACCTCCAGCAGCCATACAGGACCGCCAGTGGCAGGATGGGGACACCAACCCACCTACAAAAATTTCCATCCTGTCTACAAGAAATGCAGGGACAAAAAAATGGAGCAGATATTGAAGGAAAGGCCATCCAGTGATTGGCCCAACTTGGGCCATGCAGTCCCGTGGATGGGCACCAAACCCTGACACTATTACTAATGCTATGTTGTGCATGCAGACAGGAGCCTGGCCTGGCTGTCCCGGGGGAAGGGATCTGGAGGACTGCAGGCCACTGGAAGCAGCACAGTCCTTTTCTAATGGTGGTCTGCCCAGCAAGAAGAGATGCTGAGGGTTCAAGACAGTCAGATCACTGCATTTCAGGACATAACAAGACTGAAAGACAAACACAGTGGGAGCAGTTGAAAGAAGATGCCGGAGGCGCTATGTGTAGTGGTGGAGTTCGTGGCAGTGAGTCCCACCGTGGTGCATGTTCAGGAGGTGAGAAGGAACCAGTGAGCCCATGGGGATGGTGAGCAGACTGAGAGTGCTGACAGCATGGCTCTCTAGAGGGCTGGGGCCATCTGAACAGTGCGCGGTGCCCTCCCGTGTCATCGTAACACTGTCTTCTTCTATACTTTGATTTGGTTGATGTCCTTGCTCTGTCTCCTTGACGATCCCAATCTCCTCACCGAGCTGTGAGCTCATTAAGTTCAGGGACTGTGTCCCCAGTGCTCTCCAGCCCCTCCGTGCCTAACACATTCTATAGCAACAATTACCATTTGTGGAATTAGATTGCACCAAATGCCAGAATTTAAAGATCAAGGAGCTAGCATCCTTAGAGGATACAACCCTGAAATGAAATTTACATCTAGATTTATTATGTGTACTAAAAACATAGCACTGTCAGCTAATCATGTACATGCAATTGTTTCTGGAGTTCCAAAGACATTAAAAATATAATTTGGTCATAAATATTGCAAAGAAAAGCCCCGGGGCCATTCTATTTGCATGGAAAGGTGCTATTTCCCTGTTTTCTGTGCTGCAGGAATAAAAGTGTCTGGTGAGGAGCCTCATTTACAGGCTTGACCATTTCCCGAACCTCCCCCATACTGTTTGCTCATCCAAAATGTGCTCTCCGAAATCCAAAAAAAAAAAAAAAAAATAGTTAATTTTGATTTTATAACAGCAACAATTACAGAAAAATAAAACAAAGCAAAACAAACAACAAACAAACAACTCAAAGCCGTTCCTTTCCTGGAACTCAAGGCTGAGTGCGCAATGCAAAATATATTATTTCGTTGATATTTCCTCTCCAACGAGACGGCATTTTATATGACGGATAACAAGCATCACAAGAAAGGAGAAATTTTGATGGAAACTGTAAACTCAACTTAGATGTGCTTCCATCACTTATTTCTGCAGCATCTAAATGTAAATTGTGAGGGCGAAGAACTGTTTTATGCTCTGTCCAAAATTGCCTTTTGAGAACCGCGGTGCAGTGTCAGCAGTGTAGTGGTCCAGGGATGCAGGTGATGGAGAGAGGGCGTCCAGTCGAGCCGGAGCCTCTGCTGGCTGTTCACATTCTCCTTGTGTCTTTCAATGACCACTGGCAAGACGCATAACTAATCAACGTGTATCAAAGATGCTTGATTTGCTGTTCTTCTTCCTCCGTCTCTGTCACCTCTTGTTCTGCCTTTTCTCTCCCCCCTTCTTTTTTTTTTTTCTCAGACACTCATAAACCAGAATCACTTAAAGATAATAGCTTCTTCAAAAATGCAACTCCACAGGATTTAATTAAACTGTAAGCTGCAGACTGGCCTGGGGAGCTAAAGTGCTGTGAGATGAATCTTTGTTCAAGATGATCACGGGATCCTCGTGGCTTCAAGGTGTCAGAGACCAAGTGTGTTAACAGCCAGGTTTGGCTTGTTGGTTGCACAGACTTAGTGGGTTAAATGTTAATGACCTTGACTTTGGCAATGTCCTCTCTCCTGGATTTCTTATCTTGAGGGTGGACTTGAATGGCTACCATAAACTCCAACGTTACTTTCATAACCCCTTGGCCTTGAACTCCAATGCTATTACTCTGGGCTATTTTTGCAGATATTCAGGTAATGGCATGAGGTATTATTTTGTGAATGGGTATTCCATATCCCATCATATCTTTCAGACTCCTGGAACAAGGCAAGTTAAGGTTCAGGAGCACAGATGTTGCTCCAGCCTTCCTTATCTTTACCTCTTATGGACTGCTGATGCAAAGGCATTGTTCTTAAAAGTCCTTGGCTTCCAGAATTATAATATCAGGCACCGACCCAGTAAGAATATGCTAGAGGCTATCAAAATATCTGGCCTACAGTAGGTTATTTATGTTTTACAACAGTGTCCCATGCTAGGTGATACTGTTATCTCTAGACATGGAATGAAAGGTAATTCTGCGAAGGAGTTTAACAGCATGTGTTTTAGGGTTGTTTGGAGACATGGAGACACTAGGATAGATAGGTAGATAAACAAGGATCAGCTTAAATAATGCTAGAGCATAGCAAGCCCAAAGAGCCACAGTCAGTAAACTGATGGTGTAGTCAGCTTTGTTCTGCACAGAAAAGCAAAGAGACTTAGAAGAGACAATCATATAATTCTAATCCGAAGGTGAAAAAAAAGTGCCAGTTAAAAGGATAGTCAGACTGGAAGAATGCCATCTCCGTGTGGTAGGGTCAGACTTTCTTTTCTATTCAGGAATAGAATTGTCAGGATGAGGCCACCCCCACCAGGGAGGGCATTTATTTTAGTTTATCAATACAAGTGTTGGTCTCATATGCAAACCTCTTCACAAACATGCCCAGAGTAAAATTTGACCAAATACCCAGGCGCCTGTACTGTATCCCACTTGACACATATCACAGACATTGGTGACTGAGCCAGGATTGGAGTCCAGGTGGCTTGACTCCGGACTTTATAGACTGTTATGTCAACTAATGTGTTCATTCAGGTGAGGATTTTATATTTTACTTTTTCATATCTTTTTCTTTCTTCCTTTCCTCTTTCTCCTTGATGCCATCTTACTCTGTAACCAGGGAAGGCTGGCCTAGTAGAACTCATGATTGCCCTTCAGAGTCACCTCTTGAATGCTAGATTTCAGGAGTCCATGTCATACACAACCTCTACTTTTCAAAAAGTACAATTGCTAACATCTCATAAAAATAAGGAAACTCTACAAAGGGAGTTTGTTGCTAAGATGCTAGTAGTTGTGCCATTGTACTTAAATACGCAACAAAACAACTTAAAAGGAGGAAGATGCATCTCGACTCATGGTTTCAGAAGGTTTAATTTGTCCTGAAGAGCAAGGCATGGTGGAGCCTCTTACTTCATATCACAGTGGGCCAGGAGCAGAGACAAGGGCAATCTTGGTGCTCTCGGGCTTTCTTTTGTGGCCTTTCCATTTTATTCTATCTGGGTGTTAGCCCAAGGGATGGTGCTACCCACATTTAGGGCAGGTCTTTGTCCATCAGGTAATCCTTTCTGGGAATGACCTCACATACACACCAGAGATATGCCCCAATTTTCTAGATGATTCTACATTCAGTGAAGTTGACCTTGTAGGTTAGAGGGCCAAACTTTCAATAAAAAAATTATTTCTTCTTTAATATTTCAAAATGGTTCTAATTAGATCTTTAGTTGCCTCCTACTGAAGCTCACATGTTATAAACCTGGTATGTTATAAATTAGGGAGGGGATATAAATGACAGGTTTTCAGGCTTGGATCTCCAGTCTGACTCAGCTCCCTTTGGAATATGCCAGTGAATGAGAGGAGGGAAGATCTGGGGATTGACTTGTGACTACTCTTCTGAGGGAGTCAATACTCAATATAAACGTGTATCAATGAAGTAGATGTCAATCTGTGGCAGAATTTGAAATTTTGGGGAAAAAAAAAGGATAAGACGGCTTCTCAGGACAGGTGACATTGAGCAGACCATACATGACAACATAAGGATGGAAGTAAGGAGAAGAGAAAAAAAATTGCGTAGGTAGGGTGTGCATGAGTCAAAGTTGGGAACTTTGGCTCCCTGTTGTGCTTAAGGAATAGGATGGTTAGAGCGAAGTGATCACTTAGGAATGGGAATGTGATGATGTCAGAGAGGCAACTTGGGCCACATGACATTGGGTCTTTATGTTAATGGGAAAGCCTATAGGTTTTGGATGAGAAGACACTGACAGGTTTTGACAAGGAGATAATATGACTGGATTCATTTTAAACGAACTCTTTGGGTATTTGATGGAGAATTGCCCCATGGGAACAAATGTGAAAGCCTCAAGGTTAATTAGACAGCTGTTGTCACTATCCAGGTGAGACGTGATGGCGCCATGGATGAGCCGGGTGGCAGCAGATATGTCCAGCATTATTTGGATCTGGCTTATATTGGGAAGACAGTGGTGAGAGGCTTTGTGGTGTAATCACTGTGTGCTACAAGACAATTCAGCTTCCATAGAGAAATGCAAATCAAAATGACCCTCAGAGTCCACCTCACACCAATGAGAACGCCTAAGATCAAAATTTCAGATGACAACACATGTTGGTGAGGATGTGGAGAACGAGGAACACTCCTCCATTGCTGGTGGGATTGCAAAACGGTACAACCACTCTGGAAATGAATCTTGAGGTTTCACAGAAGAAGAAATAGATCTACCTGAAGACTCAGCAATACAACTCTTGGGAATATACCCAAAAGATGCCCCACTATGCCACAGGGAAACATATTCCACGATGTTCATAGCAGCCTTATTTGTGGTATCCAGAAGCTGGAAACAACCCAGATGTCCCATGACTAAAGAATGGATACAGAAAATGTGGTTCATTTATACAATGGAGTACTACTCAGATATTAAGAACAAGGACATTCTGAGTTTTGCAGGCAAATGGATGGAACTAGAAAATATCATCCTGAGTGAGGTAACTCAGACCCAAAGGGACATGCATGATATGTACTCACTAATAAGTGGATATTAGCTAAAAAACGTACAGACTACAGTCCACAGAACTCAAAAAGGTCAACAGGCTGAAGGGCCCAAGTAAGGGCCCTTCACGTCAGTCCCACTTGGGAGGGAGCAGAAAGTAACAAGGGGGGGGGAGGGCGGGACCTGGGAGGGAAAGTGGGGACAGGGTCGGGGAAGAGGGGAACATGATCTGATATTGGTTGAGGAAAAAGGACTGAAGCCCCGAGGGCCAGCAGAGAATGGGAACAGGCAACCTTGGAAGGTAGGAGGTTGTAGGGACCCTCCAGAATATACCAGAGACCTAAGAGGTGAGAGACTCTCAGGACTCAAAGGGAGGGACCCTAGATGAAACGGGGAGAGGGAACTTGTAGAGCCCACCTCCAGCAGAAAGACAGGGCATCGAGTGAGGGAAGGGGCTGCTATCCCACAGTCAAAACTCTGACCCGTAATTGTTCCTGTCTGAAAGGACCGCACAGATGAAAATGGAGAAGAGCCTGAGGAAAAGAAGGCCCAGAGACAGGCCCAAAGTGGGATCCAGCATAAGGGGACGTCCCAAGGCCTGACACTATTACTAAGGCTATCACTCACAAAAAAAGGACCTATCATGACTGCACTCTGAAAGACCCAACAAACAGCTCAAAGATTCAGATGCAGATACTTGCACCCAACCAATGGACAGAAGCTGCTGACCCCTGTGGTTGAATTAGGGAGAAACTGGAAGAAGCTGAGGAGAAGGGCAACCCTGTAGGAGGACCAGCAGTCTCAATTAAACCTGGACCACCGAGATCTCTCAGACACTGGACCACCAACCAGGCAGCACACACCATCTGATATGAGGCCCCCCAACACACATACAGCAGAGGACTGCAGGGTCTGGGTTCAGTCAGAGAAAATGCACCTAACCTTCAAGAGACTGGAGGCCCCAGAGGGTTTGGAGGTCTGGTGGGGTGGGGTGGGGTGGGGTGGGGTGGGGACATCCTTGAGGAGACAAGGGGGCAGGGAGGAGGTATGGAATGTGGAACTGTCTGAGGTGGACCTGGAGGGGAATAAACTCTGGAGTGTAAAAAAAAAAAAAAAGGAAAAAAAAAAGACCTCTGAAAAGGTGATCTTGAATCCCAGCAGATTTATATCAGGAGAGCAGGTTGCATTAAGTGGTATCTAAGGTCTGTTTCTCCAACACATTGATTTTAATCCCATTTGCTACAGGCTTCCTGAAATATAACAACTCAACTCTTATCAGTTGTATATGAAGCTTAGCATATCTTTACTTATTTATTTCCTCATCTGGGTGAATTTTAATAGGGACATTCTTAGCCATGAAGTAGAAGCTGCTGGGGAAAAAAATGAACCTTTATTTAGCAGATTCATGAATGTGAAAGGATGGTGTGTCGCCACGTTAGAAGAAAAACCTTGAGGATGTGTGTCTGTTATGTAACTATGGAGGAAAGGAGGCCACAAGAAAGAAAAACAACCTGTAACATAATATAATATGTAAATAGCCCTCAGAGAAGGGCCATAGAAAGGATTATTTCATTTAGCTGCATCAGTGAAAAATTGCCTGGCTTTATATCAGAAAAAAATTCCTCTAATCCACTTTGAAGAGTGCATGCTCCAGATATTATGCATGGCATTTCCAGGCTGCCAGGATCCTGATGGAGTTGGTGATTAGAAGACAATGCAGCCTCGCCCAGTTCTTTCTCCCTTTCTTGGCTTTGCCTCAGCTCTTCTCGTTCTGAATGCCTTGTGAAAGTCAGACACACACACACACATACACATACACACACACACACACACACACACACACACACACACAGAGAGAGAGAGAGAGAGAGAGAGAGAGAGAGAGAGAGAGAGAGAGAGAGGAGACAGACACATATATACACACAGAGGGAGAGACAGAGGGAGAGAAAGACAGAGGGAGAGAGAGAAGACAGACAGACACATATATACACACAGAGAGGGGAGAGAGAGAGAGAGAGAGAGAGAGAGAGAGAGAGAGAGAGAGAGAGAGGAGACAGACACATATATACATACAGAGGGCGAGAAAGAGGGGGAGAGAGAGAGGGAGAGAGAGAGGGAGAGAGAGAGAGGAGACAGACACATATATACACACACGGGGAGAGAGAGAGAGAGAGAGAGAGAGAGAGAGAGAGAGAGAGAGAGAGAGGAAACAGACACATATATACATACAGAGGGAGAGAAAGAGGGAGAGAGAGAGGGAGAGAGAGAAAGGAGACAGACAGACACATATATACACACACAGAGGGTGTGAGAGAGAGAGAGAGAGAGAGAGAGAGAGAGAGAGAGAGAGAGAGAGAGAGAGATCACAGAGTTAGCTGATGAGGTTAAAGAGGAATAACTAACAGGAATATCAGTAAAGGGCCATTGGGAGAAGGGAGAAGGAATGAGAAGGGTCAGGATGCAGTGATGGTACTGAAGGCTGCCTTTGGTTGCCTCTGTACCAGGTAAAACAGAGGTTTGTTTTATTGTGGATGGTTACGATGAAAAAATGCTCCATTTTCAATCTGGCATTCTATCATGTTACTTTAGCTGGCCCAATGAGGACCCAGGGCTGCTGAGAGGCAGCCCTGGGAAAGGTGAGGGTATGAGAGTTGAGTGTGTGTGTGTGTGTGTGTGTGTGTGTGTGTGTCTGCATATAGTGTGATAGAGTGGAGTGGAAAGTGGTAATTTATTATGATTGCTTTTGATGTTCACCAGAATAGATTCCTTCTGAGCAATCGGGTTGTGCTCCAGCAGGACATGGAGTGACACAGGTAGGCATTATTTAATTCATCTGTGTGAAAGTGAGCAGCCGAGAGAGATAAAGTGGGTATTAATCAGAGTGGTATGAGCTTTGAGATAGCTACATCTAAATCCGTCTCGGGGATCATCTGGGAAATCAACTCCCTCTTCTCAGCTGGCAGTGGGACTCTTCACTTACTTCTTCCCAGTTTGGTTCATCCAGGTCCCCCAAAATTCATAAGTCAGGAAGAATTTGTTCTGACTAAAATTTAATTCCATAGTCTGACTAGTGGTTAGCTTCATGGGGATCTGGGAACATTAACCAATAGTCTACACCTAGTCTAGATTGTCCTAGGGACTAGCAAGGGTTTATTTTTGGCTTAGACACAGTAGATAAGTAACCGAAACAGTCTGAAATGATCTAGTCAATGCAGGTGACTGAGCATACCTGAAGGCCAGAATAGGAGGGACAACCAGGAAGAAAGGAACAAGGATTTACTCTGGGTGTAGTCCTTATATTGAGGCAAACCGATGGTCACATTGGCTTTTTTATTATGGGATATAAGAAATATTATCATTGGATATGAAAAAATATTAGTTTCTTTTCTGTTGCTGTGACGGAGTTTATTTTGGTTTACAGTTCCAGAGGGACAGAGTCTACAATGGCAAAGGAAATGACAGTAGGCAAGGAAAATATGGCAGCCGGAGAGGAAGATGGCTGACTGGTCCCATTCGTCCATACCCAAGAAGGGGCAGCGGAAGATACTTAGTTACGGTTTTATTGCTGTGAAGAGACATCATGACTCACACATAAGTCTACCAGGGCCATACCTTTTCAAACCACACAGTCTACTTCCTGGCTCCCACAGGCTTGGAGCTGTAATAAAATGCAAAATGCCTTTAGTCCAACTTCAAAAGTCTTCATAGTCTATCACAGTCTCAAGAATGTTTAAAAGTCCAAAGTTCAAAGTCTCTTCTGAGATTCATTCAACTTCAGAACTGTAATCCCCTCTAAAATCAAAATAAAAAAGTAGATCACACATTTCTAACATATAATGGCAAGGGATATAGATTATCATTCTAAAATGGAGCGAAGGGAGCACAGTGAGGAAACACTGGACCCAGACAAGACTGAAAACCAGCAGAGCAAACTCCAGACTCTGCATCTCCATGTCTAATGTCAAAATGCTCTTCAGATCTCCAACTTCAGTGTTGTTGACTGCAACGTTTTTCCTGGACTGGTTCCACTCCCTGTTAGCAGCTTTCCTTGGTAGGTATCCCATGACTCTGGCATCTCCAATATCTTCAGGTCTCCCAGGCAATCCAGGGTTCACCTTCATAGCTTCACACAATGGCATCTGTGGGCCTCCCTGAAGAGACACCCCTGCCACACACCTGGCCTCAACAGTTTTCCTTAGTCAAGGAGGGAGATTCCATAACCTCTTTCTTCTATCCTTGACTCTAAAGCCAGAGTCATGCGGTGAAAGATGCCAAGTTATACTGCTTACCGAGGCTGGAGCATACCCCCCTTGTTTGAGTACATTTTCACCAGCTTTCTGTTTTCAGTGGTTTCCTTCACTGCCTAAGTTTGGTTGAGCTGAAAAAACTGATCTATAGACCAAGCTGACCTTGAACTCAGAGATCCACATTCCTCCATCTCCTGAGCGCTGGTATTAAAGGCAGGCACGCCATGCCTAAACCTCCTTTTTACAAGACAGAAGCTTAGTTGGGTAGGGTCTTGCCCTGAGGTTACCTCTCCCTTTATTCCATCTAGCTCCATTCTACTCCTTTCTCCTTGAACTACACATTTTGTATTCCATGCTCAGCTTGATTCTTTTCATCAAGACACTCATCCTAAGAGTGAACACTAGTAGCCATATGCCAGGCTAGACTAGGCTGTTTTGAGATTTCCTTTGCCAAAGCAATTTCTCCAAAACTCTTTACTTTACCTTTAGGCAAACATTTTGGAAAAAGTCAAAAAGCAGCTTCATTCTTAATCATAATATCACAAGAAGCATCTCTAGGCCACATACTAAAATTCTTCTCCACTGACACCTCTTGAGCCAGGCCCCCCACAGTACAAATACCTTCAGCATCACTGTCTTCCATGTTCCTACTAATATGATTCTTTAAGCCCCATATAAAGCATTCCACTGCTTTCCTAATCTAAAGTTCCCAAATTCACATTCCTATAAACAAAAGCATAATCAGGTCTATCAGAGCAATACCCCAGTTCCTGGTACCAACCTCTACCTTAGTTAAGATTTCATTGCTATGAAGAGATACCATGACTCAAACACATGAGTCTATGGGGGCCATACCTATTCAAACCAAGAGAGAGAGAGAGAGAGAGAGAGAGAGAGAGAGAGAGAGAGAGAGAGAGAGAGAGAGAGAGAGAACTGGAAATGGAACAGGTTATAAAATTTCAAAGTCTGCCCCTAGTGACACATTTCTTCTAGAAAATCTCCCCCTTCTAAGGGTTCTGTAACCTTCTTAAACAAGCCACCAGATGGGGACTTAGGTGTTCACCACTTAAGCCCATGGCGAACATTTTATGTTCAAACTACAACAATGAGGGATTGCATTAGTTTGTAACATGCCAAGTTAGAAAAATAAGAAAAGTACTATTTGAATTCCATTCTCAGCCTCGGACACTTACACCTGTATATGAGTTTTCCTTCTGGTTGCTATGACAGGATATTCAACTTCAACAACTTAGAGGAAGAAGGCTTTATTTTAGATTATGGTTTCAGGAGGCTAATCATGCAGTTGGTTGCTGAAACTCTTGGGAAGATCACGTTGTGAGAGCCTGTGGTGGAAGGGGTTCTCACCCCATGCAGAACAGAGAGGGACATAGGAAGGGGTCAGGACAAGGTGTACTTTTAAGCTCCTATCCTCAGTGAAGACAGTGACTCTTTCTCCAATGAGTCTCCACTTGCAACTTCCATTACCTCCCAAGTGTGCCATTTTACTATGAATCAAGCAAAGAACTGATGTATTAAGTGAGAGCCCCAAAGATCCAACAACTTCCCCAAAGCTCATTAGCTTGTGACCAAGTCTTGACTACCAGTTTCGAGGAACAATTCACATTCCAGTGATAATTTGAGAGCTTGAGTTCTCTCCATGGACATGGAAGTGTCCAGTCTGAGAAGCACAGTATGAAGAGTCAGCTGCTGTTACTCTAGACTTGGTGGGGTTGTAGTGGGCCTTAGTTGTTATATTATTTTAGGAAAATCACTGAAATTAACACATATGTTAAATAAACATAAACACTGAACATGATCAAAAACACATCCATAAATTCCTGGGATCCCATGTGGCAAACCACTTACTTGTAGAATACCTCAAAAATAAATCCTAGGGCAAGTCAGCACTCTTTGGTACTCACTGGGTAAGTCCTTTGGTAGGCCATTATCTTCTTTTAGGTCTCCTGAGTGCTGTGAGTGAATGCTTCAGTGTACTGCATACATGTCTTATCAGTGTCTCCACCATTTTCACCCTCCTGTGTCCAGAAGATTTGAAACAACTAATAGACATTGTTCATGGACCAGGGACAATGAAAGAGTTGTTGATTTCTAAGTAGCCTTGTGACATATCCACATATCATATCATGTCAAAACACACACACACACACACACACACACACACACACACACACAGAGTAAACAAAGAGAACTGAAAGGTTGCTTTATATGTTATTGACTCTAGACTGTTGGAGATTATAGTGGGTTGATTGAAATCTTTTTTTTCTAGGATCTTAGCTATTCTGCCTCATTGTCTACTTAGGATGGCTCTAAGGAAGGCATGAGAATCTCCAGATAAGGGGTTGGAGATAATTCTTACACACACACACACACACACACACACACACACACACACACCACGAAGAGAAATGCAATCTACTGAGTTTTAGTGTTTCTCATGTGTCTGTATATATTTTTCAGTTTTGGGTAACTAATTAAGAAACTTGTCCCCGAGGAAGACTTATTGTCCCTCTCTCAGCAGTCTTAGTCCCTCTTCTTGTGTAAAAAACAAAACAAAACAAAACAAAACAAAAAACAAAAAAACAACGAGGTGGAGGAGAGGAAGAAAAACTGGTTTAATATCCATCTTTCCTTAGGAGAGGACAATGGTAGAGAGCTGGAAGGCGGAGGAGGGTTACCTTACCTTTGAGAAAGGAAAGCTGCAGAGCATACTAGACAGCTCCTTGTACTTCAGGATCCTGTAGTAAGGCTAAGGGAGGAGGAAGCTTATCCCCCTCCCCTTATCTGGAGATTCTGATGCCTTCCTTAGAGCTATCCTAGGTAGACAATGAGGCAGAATTGGTCATACTCCTTGTCTGTGGCTCTGTTCTTCACTAATCTGGTTAAATCCAGACAGAGGAAGACACAGAACACCAGGGATGAAGCAAAGAGAGCTCTGGGGAGCAGCGTCACCCTGAAAGCCCAGATGACAGCAGAAAAGCAGAGGTGGAGGAGCCACCCTGCTTTTGTTTATTTTCGTTCATTGTGTATTCAGTCCCAGGTGCTCAGGGCCTCTGCTGAGCACATGCTCATCCCTCCCCTGTGGAGCACTGGCTCCCCTCCCCTGTGGAGCACTGGCTCACATAGACAGCCAGTCCATTGTGAAGGCAGGCCTTTGCCTTACTTTCCATGTTTTCTTGTTTAATGAATGATACTAAAAATACCCACAAGAAAAATAATGATAATGCTTTTAGAGGCATCACAAAGTGGCCATTAAATAAGAGACAGGTTTCATTAGTTAGACTCTTCGTTCCTTTCTGTTGGTGGATTAGTAAGCTGAGAGTGAAACTCTCCTTTATGGTACCCAGAACTCTGATGCCAACTGGCAAAGTGCTCTCTTGGGGGTGGGGGTGGGAGTGGGGGATAGGGGTGGGGGTTGGGGGGTGGGGGGTAGGGTTTGCTCCACTTTAAACAGCAACAAACAAAATACTCTACTGGCTCTTAGCTCTTCATTTTGCAAAGAAATCTGAGCTCATTCTTGTTTTTTTTTTTTTTTTCTTCCAGATCACGGAAAGAGGGTGCAGTTTTCTTTGTCTGTTCTGTATAACTAGCTCCTGTTTTATCTGCTTGCCCTGTAATGATTTTGTGAAATATTCACTAGGGCATACAGGAACGGTAAGATTGCCCTTTATTCTGCCAGACTGCTCCCCCCTACTGTTATATTTATATTCAAGGGAATTGTAAAGTGAGCTTAATATTAATGCAAGAAAAATTACAAACACAGAGATAAACTCCCGCACATACTGAAAAATCTTAAATGTATGTGCATAATTTGAATGTTTTCTAGGGTTTGGATTACCTGAACCATGATTGTTCTTTCAGTGTCACTGAAAAGTGTATGAGGATCCAGAAATCAGTCAATCAACCTATAGATATATCCTAATATTAGGATGTTTCATATTTCTTCCCTCAATGACCTATAGTGAGTTCATATAGATAAGTCAACAGTATATATTGTATCACCTACTGAAGCCTGTTGCAGGCACTTTCTGTATAGAACTATTGGCCTAATTTAGACTCCAATTCAATTAAATCCTCTCAGGAAAATGATCCAGTGTTTAGAGCTGTTAAGAAATTTCTCCACATGTTCAATTAGTAAGACCATAAGACAAGATACACTTTTAAGCAAAAAGTTATCAAGGTGAATCTTTGCATGATCTTACAGGATCGAGATGTTTGTTAGTGTTGAATTTTATGACTTTGCAAAATATCTATTGAGGTTATGATCTTATTTTTCCTGGCTAGCGTATACCATGGGTTTCTGTTACCTGGAACAGGTTGGATCTCTCCTGTGACCTGGTCTGCACTTCTCATTCTTTCTGGAACTTAGCATCTTAGCTTGAAGGAACATTGGGTATTTGCTTAATTATCATTCCTGCCTCTCTCCTGGAGCATCTCTTTCATCTTCATAGTAATCTCCACCCTGAAACCCCTACTTCTGATACCCTTTACTGAAATCTTACTTTATGACCCACTTTATGGGCATTAACGAAAGGACAACCCACTTGTCCACTTGAAATAATTGTTTCGTTTCCTTCTGTGGGTTACCATAGTTATTCTCTACAGTGGCTCACCACTCCAGCATCCCCCTACTCTGGGGTATCAAACCTCCCGGGATCAAGGGCCTCCCCTCCCGTTGCTGTCGGGCAAGGCCATCCTCCAGATACATACATATGTATCTGGAGCCAAAGATCCCTTTAGGTACACTCCTTGGTTGGTGGTCTAGTCTCTGGGAGAACTGGGTGGTCAGGCCAGCCTATGTTGTTCTTCCAATGGGGTTGCAATCCCCCTCTGCTCCTCCAGTCCTTCTGCCAGCTCCCCCACCAGGTTCCCTGAGTTCAGCCTGATGGTTGGTTTCAAGTATCCACCGCTGCCTTGGTCAGTTGCTGGCCGCCACCTCCTCCGGAAACGGTCACGCTTCCTCTGAGGTGGTAGCTCTTAAGAGAGAGAACCTAATGGGAGGAGCTTCCTTACTAGTGTCTGTTCTAGTTCCATTTATATTACAGGGACAAAACACACTGACCAGAAGCAACTTTGGGAAGGCAGGATTTTGTTGGCTTATACCCGTGAGTTCTGGGCCATCCCTTCAGGGAGCCGAGCAGTAAGTCACATCACGTGCACAGTCAAGGATAGAGAGAATGTGTGTTTGTGCCGGCTGCCTCTGCTCAGCTCATTGTCTTCACTCTTTGTCTTAGGGTTTGTATTCCTGCACGAAACACCATGACCAAAGAAGTAAGTTGCGGAGGAAAGGGTTTATTAAGCTTGCGCTTCTACATTGCTGGTCAAGGATGTAAGGACAGGAACTCACACAGTGCAAGAACTTGGAGGCAGGAGCTGACGCAGAGGCCATGGAGGGATGCTGCTTACTGGCTTGCTTTCCCTGGCTTGCTCAGCTTGCTTGCTTATAGAACTCAAGACTACCACCAGCCCTGGGATGGCACTACTTACTTAGCTGGGCCCTCCCTTCTTGATCTCTAATTGAGTAAATGCCTCACAGCTGGATCTCATAGAGGCATTTTCTCAAGGGAGCTCCTTTCTCTGTGATAACTGCAGCTTGTGTCAAGTTGACACACAAAACCAGCCAGTACACTCTTACTCTTGTACAGTGTAGGTCCAAGAACCAGAGAATGATGTCACCACAGTGGGTACCTTTGGTATTAATTAACAGTCAAAACAATCCCCTACAGACACGCCTCCATGCCACAGAGGTTCAGAGAAGTCCTTAATTGAGGCTTTTCCCCAAGGTGATTTTAGGTTCTTTCAAGTTGACAGTTAAAACTAATAATCACAGATATGGACCGTCTTAGTTAGCATTTCTGTTGTTGTGAACAGACACTATGACCATCACAGTTGCAACTTTTATAAAGGACAACATTTAATTGGGGCTGGCTTACTGGTTTAGGGGTTCAGTCCATTATCATTATGGCGGGAAGCATGGGAGAGTCCAGGCAGGCACAGTGCCGGAGGAGCTGAGAATTCTACATCATGTTCTGAAGGCAGCTAGGAGAAGACTGGCTTCCAGGAAGCTAGGAGGAGGGTCTTACAGCCCCTGCCCACAGTGCCATACTTCCTCCAACAAGGCCACACCTCCAAATATGCTGCTCCTTGGGCCAAGCATATTCAAACCACCACCTGGACCCTCGGGAGAGACTGTGGGGTCCCAACCTTTCTTGATTTCTTTTTTGGAGAAGAGATTTTTTTCCACTGTATGCATCCTGCCATCCATCTTGATGGTCCTCACTAGATCCTGCAGCACAAGGCTTGGACTTGAGCCTAAAAAGGCTTCGAGCTCAAAAAACTTTCCTTTCTTTATAAAGTTAGCCTCCCTCTGGGATTTCATTGTGATATTCTATTTTTGCCACATGGCTTGTTTACCTAGAATTCCTCTTGAAGTCCTCATTAAAGCCTGCAGCATGATGTTTAGACTTGAGTCTAAAACAACCTGCAAGCTCAAAAACTTTCTTTTCTTTATAAAGTTAGCCTGCCTCCGGTATTTCACTGTGATATTCTGTGTTACCACACGGCTTGCTTACCTAGCATGAAGAGTTCCTTAATGAGGCATATGAAAGAACTGCTCTTTGGAGTAGTTCTATAAGAGAAATAAAGAAAAAAGGCAAGCAAGCAAAGGAATTTTATTTGCCTATTTCCTTCCCATCTAACATTTTTCATAGGTTACCGCATATAGAACATCATCTTGGGCACCTCTAGATTGCCACATGATGGCTTTGCTCTTGTCCTTTTGGAAAACAGGTTCTATAAGCAGTCGTGTAGACGTTTATCAACCTGGCTCAGGTGAGTATGACTTTAGCCACATTTCTTTCACTATTAAAAAGTATCCAAGAGAAATCAGGTGAAAAAAAAAGAAAGGATTATTTTGGCTCAGGTTTCAAATTTTCAGTCTCATCTCTCCAGGCCTGTAGGGAGACTATATCATGACAGGGCGCTCATGGTAGAGCAGAACAGAGAATTTTATGAAGGCTTCAAAGGAGAGAGGAGGAGAGAGGGAGGGAGAGGGGGGAGAGGAAGGAGAGGGGGACAGGGAGAGGGAGAGAGGAGAGAGGGGTAGTGGGAGAGGGAGAGGAAGGAGAGAGGGAAGGGGAGGGAGGAAAAGATGGAGATAGCAAGCAGGAATAAGTCATGAGATGTGGCCTTTCAGGGCGAACCCTCAGTGATTCACGTCTTCCAGCTTGGTCCCATCTCACAGTTTCTGCCGCGGCATGGCAGTGCTACCAGCTGGGGGACCAGATTCATAAGCGCGAGCATTTTGGAGTTATTCTAAGTCCAAACAGCAGGTACCAGCCTAGAGACAGAAGCAGGTGGGGATAGGCTCGTCGATGGCGTGCAGGTGTATAGTCCCATATGCGGTCTGAAATAGAACTTGGACTTCTTTTCCCATCCCCAGTTCGTACCCTGGTTCTCAGGATGTCTGGTAGAACTCTCAGGCAGAGTGATCTTACTAAACCCAGTTTGTCTACATTCTTACTCTAACCTGTTTAACACAAATTTATTGGAAATAAATTTATTTAGGATGAACTCTTATTTTCTCTTTGTGGCTGACCAGACCTGTGTAAGAAGACCTCTCTGCTCTGGTTTAGCGAGCACTCTTTGTGCTAACAGCACTAGCATCCTTCCTGTGTCTGGGACGCCATGCCGGCTTCCACCTGAAGGTTCCACACAGCGCCTGTCTTCTGAACGCGCGGTGCTCACCCCGATTTTCTCCTGGCTTTGTCTCTTTCAGACCACTTCTTCAGCGAGATGTGCCCTAGCCACAGCATTGAAAAACCAGGACCATTTCCGTTCTTCTTTCCCGTGTTAGTTTCTTCCAGGCATGCGCAGTCAACATTTGACTGTGTATCACTGTCTGAGCCATCTGCCAGTCAAAATAGAATGTCAGCTCCGTGGGAACTGGGACTTCTGTCTAGCTCATCGTTGCTTCCTCAGTAACCAGAGAGATGCTGGACTTAGAGTAAACGCTACTGAGTGAATTAATTCTGGAATGTGAAGAGTAGGTACCAGAGGGGTAGATTCAGACGCATGGATAGAGGCATTCACCGTTCATCAGGTTCTGTGAACCACATAGCTCTACTTTTTCTCTTTTTTATATTACAAAGGGATCTGTCTCCTTATCACAAACAGGGGGCAAAATTCATACATATTAAAAGACAAACAAAACAAAACAAACAAAAACAGTGGAGGCATTAACAGTATGGCTTGTGGAACGTTTGTGCCCAAATTCTTTCTTATGAAGCCTTGCGCTTCCTTTGGCCTCACGACAGGATTTAGAGGTCTGGGGAGTGCTCAGAAGGATGCGTAGGAGGCGCTGGGTGCAAAGCGCATTTGGTTGTTCCGTTCTTGATGTTTGGTCCACAGCTTCAGGTCTGGATTTGTGTGTGTGTGCTGTGTCAGAGACTTGAGCCAGAATTCTCTGGGAACCCAAAGTTCAAGGCTATACAGAGCTAGTCCTCCATATCTTAGGCAGGCTTCCTTTATGTGACTGGAGCCTGTGGACCACAGCTCTCTGCTGGGTAATGAAAAGAACACATCCTAATAAGGACTTCCGTTTGCAACATCTGTTTCATTTGGGTAATTTTAGATGGCTAAAACCCACCTCACAGAACCAGGAGGGCTCCTATCATCTTACAAATGACTGCTTCGGTGTCTCTAAGCACCCGCCACCGTAATTAAAAGAGTGAAGGGGTTGAGAAGAAATAGGAGCCCATTAAGCTCAGGAAGCTGTGTGCTTTAGGGCAAACTGACACAGTAGAAGACAGTGTAATGGTTTTTCTCTCTTAAAAAAAGCCTCAAATAAGTCTTTCTCTCTGTCTTTTAAAAAAATACATCATAGCGAGCTTAAAGCATTTTAATATTTAGCTTAACCTTTCCTTAGCCAGATTGCTTAATGAAGCCCCAGCACTTCCCAGAAGAGAAACAAGCTCATGCAAAGAACTTAACAAGGACAAAAATCGAATCTTGAATATACGAACGAAAGCTCATTGTTACGGAGACATTCTCCCAGAGACAGCCGTTAATAGAAATTACAGCACTTTTATTCAGATTTCTTGGTGGTAACATGAGGAACATTAGCAGTCACTAATTGTTCTGCACAGAGGATGAAATGGGAGGCCCTGGTGAGTACTTTTCTGCTTTTTACCTCTCTCAGTCATTTCTACCCTTCCAGCGAGAGCTTAATAGACACACGTGGAAAGAAAAGGAGGCCAGGAGATGCAGACCCTAATGGAAAACAGGAACTACAGGCCGTGGGTTCGTAAGACGGGGAGCCTCCCGCCTCCATCCAACAAAGTTCCCTCTGTTTTTTTTAATATAAAAACAAAAGCCCTAGAACGGAAAGTAAGAAGATGGGCTGCCTGCTGGAGGATCTGTGGGAACTCAAGAGCAGTCTAAATGGCTCTTTGGGGAGCCTGACTCCGACTTGTGCAGCTCCACGTGGTGACTAGAGCACTCTGACATGCATTATCTCATTCGGTCCTCAAAAGAATCCCTTCTGAGCGGAAGCTCCAAGCTTTCCGCAGACCCAGAAAATGTTTTCAAATTCTTTCTTACTGCCCGGAGCTCGGGGCTGTTGTGGAGTGAGGATGGAAAGTTATTTGGCTGTTTGGCCACCAGAGCCTTTCCAATGGCATCGCCTGTGGATTTTGGTCATCCCACATTTCCACCAGGTGTTGGGGGTAGAACCCTTGGTTTACTAGGATACAATTTTTGCGTGTTGATGTGTTGGCGTGTCATAGTTCACCGTGCTAGGGTAACCAGAAGAAGAAACATTACACTGTGGTCACCAACAACTTTGGCATCTCAATGGCGTGACAGGAAAAAGGTGGTGTATTTCTTGCTTAGAAAGGTGGCCTCTAATCCGGAGCACTTACTGGGAGTACTTCAGTCATGTCAGGTGAAGAGTGCTCCCTACGGAAACATACACCCTTTGGTCACAATGAAGAGAGCTGTGTTAAAGAGCTCATACCTTTTTTTCTCCCTTATTTAAAAAAAATATAATTTTAGGGATGGAGAGATGTCTTAGCAGTTAAGAGCACTGACTGCTCTTCCAGAGATCCTGAGTTCAATTCCCAGCAACCACATAATGGCTCACAACCATCTGTAATGGGATCTGATGCCCTCTTCTGGTGTGTCTGAAGACTGAGACAGTGTACTCACATACATAAAATAAACAAATCTTTAAAAAAATTGTTAAAATTATTTTTATTAATTCTTTTTCTTCATTCATTAATTCATTTATTTATTTTACATCCCAACCTAAGCACCCCTTTCTCCTCCCAGTTCCCTGCTCACACAGATCCCTCTCACCCTTGTTGCCTGAGAAGGGGGAGCTCACCTCCTGGGTATTACCCTTTCCCCATACCTCAAGTTACTGCAGGACTAGTGACATCCTCTGTGATACCAGACAAGGTGACCCCATCAGGGGAATGAGATCTATAGGCAGGCAGCAGATTCAGGGGCAGTCCCCTGATGTCCCTCAACTGAAGGATGGATAAAGAAAATATGGCTCATTTACTCAATGGAATACCACTCAGCTATCAAAAAAACAAGGACATCGTGAATTTTGCAGGAAAGTGGATGGAACTAGAAAATATCCTGAGTGAGGTAACTCAGACCCAAAAGGACATGCATGGTGTGTACTCACTTGTAAGTGGATGTTAGCCATAAAGTAGAGGATAACCATGCTACACTCCACAGACCCAAGGAAGCTAAGCAGCCAGGAAGGACCAAGGGAGGATGACTGAATCTTTCTCAGAAGAGGAAATAAAATAGATGTCGGAGGTGGATGGAGGGAGGGAATTGGGTGGGAGGGGGGATGGGGAGGCTAATGGGGCAGGGGTGATGGGGATCTGGTGTAGCAAGAGTTCATACCCGTAATGAAATGCTTTGTCCTGAGAATGACAGAGGCATCACTTCTTACCCAAACATTAGAGGTCTAATCTCTTTATGTGCCAGGAAGAGGAAAGCCAGGTATGGATGGCTCCGGGATCTCTGCCTGCTGCATCATAAGTTCTTTCTTTTACCAATCACCATGTAATCATTAAGTTTGGAGCTTTGACCTGGCTGGTATACACATAGACAAACCAGTCAAGGCCTCTGGCTTTCTTCCACTAACTGAATTTGAGTGTCTGCTCTGTAAAGATGGGAGGACACTCCTGTATAGAGCAATGATATCTAATACCCAGTCTGCTGGGAGCAGGCTATGCTGATTGCCACATGATTCCCAAGTTCCCAGTGTAGTCAGTGAACTTAGCAGGTGAAAGAAATTGGCCTGGCAGGTTTGGTAGTATATAGAATGACTTACCATTTGGTTATCTGTAGGTATTCATTTTCCAGTGTATCAGTGATCACTGAATAAATGCTTTGTGGTCATGGCCTTTCCTTTGTGAAGCCTTGAAAATAGCAGCTAGTATGAAGAAGAAAGAAGAAAGAAGAAGAAGAAGAAGAAGAAGAAGAAGAAGAAGAAGAAGAAGAAGAAGAAGAAAGGATGAAGAGCCATGTATGGTGCCTGGTGGTTTATGACTTCATGCCTGGAACCCAAATTTCATCTCCTACAGCTTATCTTCATGCCTGGAACCCAAATTTCATCTCCTACCTTCACAACTGCTTGCTCAACTGAAGGAAAATCTGTTAGCTTCACTCACTTCACCTCCATTTTGGTGGCTTTGCCTAAATCATGATGGTGCTATGAGTTTGATGCTCTTCACTATGAGAACAGAACCCCAGGCAGAAGGGAAACACTCAAGTTTCAGATGTCCAGACTAGAGTCAGTGTTGTGCAACCTATGATGTCTGGCTTTTCCATTTGTTCTGTTTGTTCTGATGCCTGCTAGCAGGTAGCTTGAACTGAACTGAATGAAAGAACACGGACTGACTGGTTGTGGAATGGTCAGAATCTTGTTGTGAATTCTGAGCAGCCCTAAAAAAAATCCTCATTGATTTGTAATTTGTTCAATATCCTCTATAAAGGGCTTGGGGAACAGACTTTGTAGTAAACACACAATAGGTTTTCCCATACTGCACTGCTAGAAATGGCTGTAAATTTTCTAAATACTCTTTACAAGAGCTTTAAGCATTCCTCCTAGTTAATATTAAAGGCTTTCCACCCACCCCATTTACTAGTGCCCTTTAGGATTGTGGAAAAGAACAGTTGGCCCTCAATGAGAACAAGGGAAAGCAAGTTGAATGAATCCCAGAATGGCGTATTTTACTTGAAAAACATGCATTATGCTCTTTCCCAAGTAAACTGCATAGAAAAATGTAAATGAAGCACAAAGCGCTTATGAATTAGGCCCTAAGCGTTTTCTTTTTAGCATATAAACTGCCACTAAGGCTGTGATAGGAATGCATTTTCTACTATTTTTCAAGCTGTAATTACGCTTCCCCTAGTAAAACTCAAATGCTTGCTATGGTCCTGTTGCAACCGCACAAGACAGGTAATAATTGGAAAATTCAAAGCAGAGACTTATCTCCTAAGTGCTAAAAGGTGGGGCTCCCAACACTGTACAGAAAAGTTGACATTAAATATAAACCTGAACCTGGTGATTCTCTGTGATGTTAATTTTGCATCTGGAAATGCGCTGCAAAGCTGCAACATCTTTTAAAAATACATCAGAATCAAGGGCAAATGATAATTCTGTCCCCAACCTTCATCCTTAAACAGTTCATAATCTCCATCCAGCATCCAACAGCCTCCCTGCCCCCATACTTAACTCTGTTCAGGTTGGAGTATGATGCTTTTAAGTTCCAGAGAAGCAATTTAACTTATTTAAATAGTACTGGAATAAAATGAAGCCCCAAAGAGCAACCCTCTCTGGAGAGCATTGTTCAGTTGTGTCCCCAAGGACCACAGAAAAGGGCACACCAAAAAACTTGTATAGAGAATTCAAAAGATTGGAACACGTTCCTTCCATCCGTCACCACACTGAACTCAGGCAACATTTTAAAATTTTATGCCATTCTATTCGGCGATTCTTTGGATTACACTAGTTTAAAGATGTATGTATCTACACAAAGAATAAAAGGAAAAAAAAAACCACGCTTCTTAAGACTTCTGTGGGAATTAGTAATACTCCGGAGGAGGTCAATGTAAGCTATGAAGTTTCCACATGAAGACTGTACAAGAGCTACAGGAAAATACAGACTTTCAATTTAAGGGCAAGGCCCTGTCCCTGTCAGGTGTGTGGGCTCAGATTCTAGGAACTTGCAACAGTGAGAGCTCAGAAGTGATTTCTGATAGGATCTCCCTCAAAGTCCTCAGCCTGACTTTGCAATTTCGGCGTGAGGTTTTCTGGTGTGTGTGAAGCCGTGTCCCACAGTCCTTTGACGGCTGCTCATCTGCACTTGACACTCCCAAAGGTTGCATCTAGACTGCACATATCTAGTTTCTGGGCCTATCAAAAGAAATAACGGTTTTTGCTTTATGTACAGACTTTCTCTTCTCATTAGCCTGTGCGTTTGTCTGCCAGGGCTTTTCTGCAGCTCAGCTTTGCAAGTCCGACTTAGAGTTACCATCTCCAAATGTATTTATGGACTTCAAATACATGAAAAAGTGTTTAACTACAGGATAACTGTAATCCACAAACTGGAGATTGTATTCTATATCCATCTTCCAGGAAATTGGACTGCAATGTTTCCAACTGAAGACAATGTACCTTTCAACAACTGGGCAGGAAATAACATAGAACTGGACTTGGTGATCAGAGAGATTTCAGATCTCGGCTCTTATATCTATGGGTAATCTCGACGTATGCTCTTCACATGAATGTTCCATGTGTGATATGGGCAGAATAAAAGTTGTAGTGCTTTGGGTGGACTGACTGCTACATAAGCTAGATGCCTATTAGCCCAGCTGTCTAATGGTTTACATACAAAAGGCAGTCAAGTTTTCAGTCATGGCATTTGATAGTGAGTCATTCTCTCTCTCTCTCTCTCTCTCTCTCTCTCTCTCTCTCTCTCTCTCTCTCTCTCTCTCTGTCATTCAGAAGCCCAGATGCCCCATCTTCTCCAATATATATTGCTTAGAGCAGTGCTAGCCAATATTTTCTCATCATTCTTCCTTCCCTCAGGATGAAAGCTAAATTAATGAAATGCAATTAATTTAAATTAATTAATTTAGTTAAATTTAACTTCTCTCCAATGAAAGACATTAAATCTAAGAAGATCTTGTCAGTTTGGGAAGGACCCAAACTGCTGTAACAGCTCAGGATTATTTGTTGCTCTCATAAACAGCGGTGTGTACCCCAGTTGGGAGCTTTGCTCCCTTCTTTAGAACCCCTCTGCTGGAGGTTCCCATCTCTTAGCTCACTAGAAAGGGAAAGAGGTGGGGAGGAGCACACCTTGGATGTGTGCCCACATGGTCCAGAGGTCACATGATCACCCCTAATTCAGGAATACTGGGAAATGTAGTTAGTTGCATATTGGGAGGGGGGGCAGAAAAGACGACTCCTTTTATAAATAGCAAGTGTTTGGTTGTTTCACTCCCTCTGCACGGACGCTTGTGGGGATTTGATTAACCCTCATTAGACTGAGTGCTTAGTGATACCAGCACTATTCTGTTAGGACTTAACAGGATCTGTCACGATCGATCTATGTTGCAAAACAAGTCGGCCGCTCTTTATCACTTACTGTCTGAGAGAATGAGAGACGTCTTAGAGTTCAAAGCTGCCTTAGCAGCCATGTAGGTACCCTCTGAGCAAAGGAGGAAGCATGCTTCCTTATTATAGCTTTAGTCTCTCAAAAGGTTCTATTTAAGCACAATTTTGTATCTTCAGGCCTATAATTACCCGACCCTTCTTATTAGCTGCTTTGTTCTCCAGAATCTGGCACTTTTCAGTGTATTCAACACATTCGGCCTTGGATGTTTAAAATCAAATGTATATCAGTGGTCATGGCATGCCTGCAATCCCTCATTTGGGAGGCAGATTTAGGGAGATCACAAGTTCAAGATCATCCTTGTCTACAGGGAGAGTTTGAGGCCAGTTTTGGCTGCATGAGATCCTGACTAATTATATACTTGTTATTGTGTTCTAGCCTCTGTCTAGACACTGGGCATCTAGTGAGTACTGAATAGTTGTAGAATAGGTAAGACTAGGTAAGGAAAATAAATACTGTCAAAGAAGACAGATGAACTATATTAAATAGGCAGTGCATGGGTTCAAAGAACAGGCAGGAAGGTTATCCAACTGTTGTTGAGTGTGGCGTGAAGAACAAATGACTTCATGGTTGAGAATTGAGGAATGTTAAGAATTTGCTTATCAGGGAATAGGAAGGGAGTTTCTGGAAAAGAAAGTAGTGGGTTTGAGGTGTGTTGATGAAAATCTGTCAAACTGTGGCAACAGTTGGGTACTGTGGTGGTTTGAATATGCTTGGCCCCTGGGAACTGGCACTCTCAGAAGGTGTGGTGTTATTGGAGGTGTGGCCTTGTTAGAGGAAGGGTGTTGCTGTGGGAGTGGGCTTTGAGGTCTCTATGCTCAAGCTCAGCTCAGTGTGGAAAGAGACCCTCCTCCTGATTTCCTGCAGCAGACAGTCTCCTTCTGGTGCCTTCGGATCAAGATGTAGAACTCTCGACTCTTCTAGCACCAAGTCTGCCTATAACATGCTTCCCTCCATGATAATAATGGACTGAACCTCTGACACTGTAAGGCAGTCCCAATGAAACGTTTTCCTTTATTAGAGTTTCCTTCGTCATGGTGTGTCTTCGCAGCAATGAGACCCTAAAACAGGTACTGTCTACCAAACACTCATATCCACCTGCAATCTAAATATGGTACCTTCTTTGGAGGAAGGGTCCTTGAAGACGTTGAAGAAGCAAGCAAAGAAATTTAGGGAGATCACAGCCACTGACACATTGATTTTGTCGGACATTTGATCTATAGAACTGTTGTAAGGAACACTGTATTGTTCTAAAAGACCTAGTGTGTGATTATCTGTTACAGAAGTCTTTCAAATCTGATGCTGGGGATGTTATTCAAGTGTGGAGGAGTGATGATAGGTATATGTCCTATGAAATTTTTTGGTCTTTAATTGGTTCACTGGATAAAGTAGACATTTCCATGATTTCTATATAGGCTGATGGTGGATACCCATGCTCAGCTGAATACTTCTTGATAATATTTTACATTTCTATCCTCCAGAATCTGCCTACTTTCAGAACTGAGCTGTATACTGACCAATAACCAATCGTGTTTTCTTCTGAATCTATTCTTGCTAATGTGCTTGCAATTTTGCAGAATTATTGTAACACACAGCTAATGGATAAATTATAAACACAGAAGGAGTTATTGCTCTCAAAAATAACCAAATGCTTTTAGACTGGAAGGTGATTAGAAATTATAAAAATAAAGGAAACTTTGTAGTCAAAGTACTTGAGTGTCATAATGTTTTAGACATGTTTAGAGAATTGAAACTATTCATTGTAAAGGAGGTATTCTGAGAGTGCTTTATACAAAAGAGCTTTGAGGACATTTCGCCAATTGCTTCTGGCTTATACATCAGAGAGGGACACATGAGTCTGTGTTTGACATTTAAATAAACTATTTGTGATATGTGCTTTTTATAGTTTTCTGCTTGAATCACCTTTTGTACCATTTTTTTTTCTGGTGACATTGGATGAGAACCTTTCTAGTGCCAATTGGTAAAATGAACGTAGGTAGGACTGTGAACAAATCCCTTCTCAGGGCATATGGGAGCTTTCTCCCAGATAGGATTACTATGGAACACATTTCTTTCTCCCATGACACATGGCTGTTTGGCTTCAGGTATGGAGTTTCAGTTCTTAGTAACCTAAATTCTGGAGTGGAACTCCCATTTCCTCTATACACAGCGTCATAAGTGATATCTTATTTCCTGTTTCCAAGGCCTGACCCTTCTGCCTAACTTAGGTTACAGCAGTTGTTATTGGCAGAGTCAGAAACAGGAGCACAGGAAAGATTCTTTTCTGACTGTATATCATGTCATAGTGTGCTGCACCAAGACAAAGGAACTGTGAGCAGGTGTGCTAGAAACTGCTATCCTCTTATCTCTCTGCCTCTTATTCTTTCCCTCTCTCTTTCCTCTTCCATTTCCTCATTTGCTTCTCTCTGTCTTCCTCTCTCATTCTTTTTTCACTCCCATTCTCTCCTCTACTGTTTCCTTCTCTGTCAGTCTTTGTCTCTCTGTCTTTGTTTCTCTGTGATACTTGAGATCAATACAAGGCCCTGTGTCTTTTATGAATGCGCTCTACCCTAGCGCTGCCCTTTGCTTTGTGTCTTCTGCTCCCTTCTCTTCTTGAGCACACGCCTCAAGTTCAAATCCTAACCTCTAGTCAAACGCCATCTAGTTATATGTTGGAGTAGTTTCTAAGTTTGTTTCTACTATAATTGGATTTCAGCTTCTCTGTTGTTTGAATAAACATGAGTATTTATGTAAGTTCCCTGGATGCAGATCAATTGATTATTGGGGATGTGACCAAGAATTTAAAATATGAGCCATGATGTAAGGAAATAGGTCAAGTGGTAGCCTGATTTGAAATGTTGTGATAGGTAACTCATGAATGAGTAATTTAAAAAAATTATTCATCAGTTAGCAACTATTGTGAATGAACTACCACAGCCAGACCAATGCTGCCTTCTGATAAATACAAAGAGGACTGATACTGTCACCTCCTACAGGCTTGTGTTTTTATATAGATATCATTTTTTTGTCTGAGAGCAAAACCAATATTGCCAGTGTTGGTAGTTTTCAGCTTAAAATATCATCAGTATATTTACTATTTCATACATGGCCATATCAGAGAAGAGAATGATTGAAGTTCAGGTTACAAGAACTTCCAGAATGGTCTTTTTACATGTCAATACCCAGACAACCATCCAGGAGCACGTAAAATGCTTGGACATAGTCTTGCCTTTGAGGTAGAGCAGTATGTTGTAAAGAATGTGATAGACAGAAGACACAGATGGGATCGCCAGTCTCAGTTGTGCAGGTACCGGTTCTATGACTTTCTAGTCCCATATCCTCCTAGTTGGGTGTGGTGAGGCCTACTGCCCGCTGTCATTGTAAAAGACACATTCACTATGGCATTTTCAAGGCTGTTTGAAGGACTCACTGCATCCTTCATAGACTTTCTTAGACACTTCATTACCCTTGCTACCTAGCATGATATTTGAAGAATAGTTTTGTAGAGGAGACATTATCTGATCCAATCTGACTCCTTTTACCCCGTTACTGCTCCTGTCAGAGGACAGAGTCAAGAAAAAAAAAGCCATGATTTGCTTACTGATTTGAAAAATAGGAATCAGAAGTGTTTGGCTTGGACTAGCATGACCATGAAAGAGAGACAGTCCACCAAGGGGCATGTGAAGGTATTGCATCCAACACAGGCCCGTAGAGTACAGAATAAGCCATGCTTTCTGTCTGTAAGAAACTGGCAGAGGACACAGACAACACAAAACCATATGAAGGGTCTGGATACTGAAGCAGGAAGAGTTGAATATTGGCCAACTCCAATAGAGACCCAATGGGAATAGGGTGGGGAGAGTAGAGTTTCCTCAGAGAGCAGAGTGCTAGTCCATGGGTGGAAGAATTATGGACAGACTTTTTTGAATTTAAGAATTTCCTAACACCTTGAGTGAGCATCACTAGAAGGTGAACCTTACAGAAGAGAGAAATGTTTACACATGTATGTTGGAATCTGGCCTGGTGGGAGGTGATCGCTGGCTTGCCTTTAGACATGTAAACCGTTTGAAAACCTTCCATCTGAGCCAACAGCTTACATCTACTCTCCTCATCCCATAGAAGACCACCAAGTAGATTTCATATCTTTTAATAACCCATCCCCTCCATTCCCACACTAACAGAAAAATAAGAATGTTTTAGTGAAAGGGGAGAGATTATCTCCATGATCATCCCATTAGAAAACCCTTATTATCTATAATAGGACACGTGACCTCAAATCAGGATAAAGTCCAAGAGAACCTCAGATTACACTAAACACTGGACTCAGTGGCTTCTGGAATGGGAAATGTAGTTTGCATAGAAGATAGCCGTGGCAGGGTTTGCTCCAAAGTGCTAAGATGAGTTTTCCTCGGAGGCACTGCCTGTAAGCTGTGTGACTCCATGGCGACATTTACAAGACAGAAATATGGTCACGGACAATTCCGCTGCCCTTGATAGTAGCACGCTGGCAGTGATTGGAGCAGGACTTGCCAAGCACACATTGACCCTCTGAGTCACAGTGGTTCCTATGGAGATTAACACCATCCGCTGTGGGGACAGCAGCCCAGAATTGCGATTGGTGTTAGACAGAAAGGAGAAAAAAAAGGCATCATGGTACTCTAGAAATGCAGCAATTGGGATGAAAAAGGAGGGTGAGCTGGTATAGCTCAGGAGAGAAAATGCTCCGTAATTGCATAGCAACCGGTTCCTCTAGCTCTTCTTGAAAATGGCTGGGCTGAAAGTGTGCTTCCTGGCAGATAGACTGCGATCTACTGTTATTTATCTGTTTATTTCCTGCAAACTTTTCCTTCTCGTCCCTGATAGCTTTTCTCCATAACAGAGTGAGTCTGGGGCCACAGAGTCCCTACTCTGGCACTATAAGAGCGATTAATACACTGGGACTCAGGAGTTGGAAGGACACAGATCACTTATCTTGGTGGGTTTAAATGTCCTTTCTGTATTACAAAAAAAAAAAAAAAAACCTTTATTTTTATTAGAATAAAAATGCCTTCAAATTTATCTTTCATACAGTTATTCATGTATATTAATAGGGACCCCACCTCTCTGAGAAGCAATATCTTTTAGCTTTGGAAATTGTCATTTGGGAGTATGTGGCTTACCCTGTCCTTAGCAACCTGATCTGCTTGCATATACTCTCATGAACCGCAAAGGTCATCCTTCAGGTACCTGACTCTACATCCTTTTTGCCATTCAGAAAGAGGAAAGAGTCTAGAGATATATGCATTTTCCCCAATTCTCTGCCTGTGAATCCAGCTCAGATCAGATGAATTGGGGATTATAAGGTGAGGAGTAATTTTTTTTCCTGTTTCTTTCATTATCAGCAGTTGTGGAAAAACACCCATTAGTTGCTGATTGATCAAACAGAGATAAGAAGGAGAACTGGTTCCTAGAAAAATCAGACTAAATGGCCTCAAAAGCAACAGCTGAAGTGACAACCTGTAATGCTGGAGAAGAAAGAAGATAATGGTTTCCTAAGAGATGGCCATGTAGTTTTGCAGAAAATTAACATTAATGAGATATGTAGAGATGGCGAACTTGCTGCTATTTTTTTTTTAGTGTTAGTTGTGGGAGATTGCATCATCTATAGAGAGCCAGTTTGTACAGAAGGAAGGGAGTCAGATGGTGCATGGCTGCAGTCTCAGCTGGACCATCGATTATGAGTATTGGGCAGTTTACTGGACCTCAGTTTACTCATCTCTAAAATGACCCACACAATCTCTAGGTGGTGAAGAATAAATAGTGCTTTGTACAACATGAATGACCACTAGGACAGTGACAGTATTGTGGTTTTTGTTGTTATTGTTGGTATTATTGTTGTTGGTGTTATTGATATTGTTGGTGTTGTCATTGTTGGTGTTATTAATATTGTTGGTGTTGGTCTTGCTGTTATTGTTGATAATGGTGTTATTGATATTGTTGGTCTTGTTATTGTTGGTGATGGAGTTAGTTTTGCTATTGTTGGTGATAGTGTTATTGATATTGTTGGTATTGGTCTTGTTGGTGGTGATAGTGTTATTAATATTGTTGGTGTTGGTCTTGTTATTTTTGTTGGTGATGGGGTTAGTCTTGTTATTGTTGGTGATGGTGTTGATACTGTTGGTGTTGGTTGTGGGTCTTCTTGTTATTATTGGTGGTGATGGTGTTATTGATATTGTCAGTGTTGATGTTATTGGTATCATTGTTGGTGTTGCTATTTGTACTATTGCTGGCGTTGGTGATGTTCTGCTGATATCTTGCCCCATGAGTCTTCTAAGACTAGCCAGAGCTCCCTGGAGATTCAAGAAGAGCTTGTGTTCTGGCTTGAGCCTGAAAGGAAGCAAAGACTAATGTCTCAGCTCAGCTCAAACTGGTCTAGTAAGAAATGCTCTGACAAGACGGGTACCCAGTCATTTTGTCCTAGTCCGACTTTCAAGGCACTGGACACATCCCATATTGAGGAAGTTAATTTCAAATATTAATTTCACTTGGGGAAAACCTTAAAAATACACTCAGAATACTGTTTGATCAAATACCTGAGCTCCTCATGGTACAGCCATGCCAACGTACAAAAGTAATCACAAAAATAGGATTCATAGAGGATCATAACTCCTTATTTACAAATTCTGTGGTTCTGCAAAGGATGCAATATTATAAAAGCGATTCTCAGAAAATTCCAGCAAGCTCAGTGTCACTTGAAATGATTTGAAAGTGGAGACTTATGCTTTAGGAATATGTGCCTCTAATGTGTGCTCCTGGCTTTCTTCCTAAAGACACCCCATCTTGTTTCACTGCATCATAGTTACCCCAGAGGGAGCCTAGGATAGTTCTCAAGCCTCAAGGTCATGATTCTATGTCTTTGCCTCCTGTTAGCTGTTTGACCTTAGGAGAGTCAACAGATCTGTGTTTTTAGTTTCTCATCTGTGAAATGTCTCTTGAGAGGCTAACTCACAGCAATGCCTGGGAAATACACAGACCAAGGCAAACTTGACACAGGGCACATATTTAGTAATGATCACAAACAAATGTATGTGTTAATGGGAACAAGGATTTAGGATGGAATCGTGTCTTTTATAGCTAGATCTGCTATGAAAGTTATCAGAGACTGTCTTTAATTGCTAGTACTTCAATAACTGCCAGATCAGCTTTGGGTTTTATTTTCAAGTCTTCCTTAAAATGTGTGCGTGTACATGTGTGTCTTAGTTAGGACTTTAATGCTGTGAACAAACACCATGACCAAGGCAACTCTTATAAGGACAACAGTTAATTGGGGATATCTTACAGGCTCAGTGGTTCAGTCCATTATCATTGAGGGAGGAGCATGACATGTCCAGGCAGATATGGGGCTGGAGGAGCTGAGAGTTCCACCTCTTGTTCTTAAGGCAGCTAGGAGAAGACTGGCTTCCAGACAGCTAGGGCAAGGGTTTCAAGTCCCATGTCCACAGTGACACACTTCCTCCAACAAGGCCACACTTCTTAATAGTGCCACTGGGCCAAGCATATTCAAACCACCACAGTGTGTATGTGTGTGTGTGTGTGTGTGTGTGTGTGTGTGTGTGTGTGTGTGAGAGAGAGAGAGAGAGAGAGAGAGAGAGAATGTGCATGCACCTGTGTACATATTTAATAGATAATCACAACTGAGCAAAGTTCTGAGAACAGGTGGGTATGAGTTTTTAGCCATAAATGAGTCTTCTCCCATCAAAGGCTCTGGGAACAAGTTGAAAGAGGTGGTCGAAAGAGCAGAACAACCAGTGGATGAGGAGAGAGTTGTGGGACGCTGACTTCTGAAGGGATGGCTGTTGCACACAGCAACTGTGGTTGTTGCACAAGAATCTGGACAGAATCAAGTAAGTCACAATTCCAATATGAATGGGAAGAAGACCTAGGACTCACTCTCCCCTACCTGAAGACCCATTAGCATATGATGGCTGCTGAGGGGGAGGGAGTACCTCTCTCTTTAGGGAAAGTGTCCATTGGTATGTTGAACATTCCCTTGTGGATGACCTCCACATACATGTTCATATGTGCAGCACTAACTAGACTCAGGGTTTATAAAAAGCAATAAATAACAAAAGAGTACATGAACTTGGGAAGGAGACAGAGTGTGAAAGGCAGTAGGAAAAGGTGGAAGAGGGTAGTGGTGGATGAATATGATCAAAACAGTATTGTATAAGTGTATTAAAAACAAAACAAAACAACAACAACACCCCAACAACCCTGAAACCAAAAAGGATCCTCCTTTACTAATGAACGCTGATGCGGCCTTCCACTCACTAGATGACGCAGTGCTCTTGTCGTTGGTTGCAAGGTGACCCTGGAGGAGGCAGGGGTTTTGACCAGCAGGCCTCCCTGCAGAGAGCACCACATCCAAGCCTTCTCTGCAGTCAAGGTCAGACCTCCAGTTCCTGCTTGTGGTTTCATAGAAACTGCACACAAGCTAAAGTCGCGGAGGCTTTTCGTTGCTCCGCCCCCACGTCACACCAATCTGCAGTTGAGCTTTCAAGGACAGACTTTGCTCATTGCTCTTTACAGTCCAAGGACGGCATTAATGAGAAACAGACTCCTCTAAGGACCTTTTAGATAGACAGGAAGCCATTTTTGAAAATGTACAGAAAATTCTAGCTTCTTCCGTCTCCTGGAGGAGGTAGCTTGGGCGAGACTGTATTGGGGCAAAATATTCACCTTCAGTGTGTTTGGTCCTTACCCTGTTTATTCTAGGTGTCAAGGACCTTCCTATGGCCTGCTAAACTCTTATCTGCTTGTCCTCACCCCTCGTGAAACTTCTTGCTATCATTCAGCCCTGGAGCACCCTTATTAGTAGTGATGCCCATCTAGAAACAGGCTCCCGACACACTATTTTGAGGAAGTATTATCATGACAAAGTAACACATTTAATCCTGAGTACAGATCTCTGAGGCTGAGGTATAGGTCCTTTGCCCAAAGGCTCTTATCTGTTAACTTCTCTAATGGTCTATAATATTTTTGCAGGAAATTTTGTATCATGAGAACATAATTTATAAGACTAGTGAATTCAATTAAGGTGATAACGTGTATATTTGTGTCCATTGGTTCGTTCACCTCACCAATGAATTTCCAGGTTTGACTGAGTTTGTCTTTGTGATTCGGTGCACAGATCACCAACTTTCTTTGGAGCTGTGGCAGGACAGGTCCTTGTCCCATTGTGACATTGCCCTTGGGTGGATGTGATTGTGAGGGACTTATGGAAACAGAACTGAAGAACTAGGCTTTCTGCTAAAGCTGGTGTGGGCTCTTTCCTGGTAGAAGCCATCGCTGGCTCTGTTCTCTTTCCTGTGCACGGTCTGAATCCGTTATTCCACAATTAGGCTAATGGTACCTTTCTAAAGTGTTTTATTGCACATTTGACCAACTGTCTGCTGTCTGTGAGTTTGGATTTTTCTATAGTGTTGCCATAGGATAGAACTTGGAATTGAGACCTGTTTTGCTAACTCATCAGTTACAGCAATAGCTGGTCCTTTCACCCAGAGGATCTTAATAACAAACACACTATTCATTGTTAACCTGTCCCTTTGAAGATGCTTGCTTGCTGAGGGGGTGTCAGTTGGGAAGAGCTTGTGTTACCCTCCCACAGCAGAGAATGATTGTCTCTTCCTCATGTTCACATTAGCAGTGCCCCCCACCCCAGGCCCAGGCTGGTCTCCCCAGTGTCACAGAGCCATGGTAGAGATGAAACTGCTTTACTCTTCTGAAGAGGTTTCTGCCTAGACTTCTCATTTTCTATTTCTAACATTATTCATACTCTTTTGTCAGAGCTCCAGTAACATTAAGATGTTTTCTTGATTCTTTTACATCTCTCCACTTAAAATGCCGGCACCTCTAGGAACAGGAATGTGGTAATCTTGTTTCCCATAATAGGGCAGTGATCAAACACAAAGGCTAAGCACACATCATCAGTAGCCCTTGAACCCCACCCCCCACCCCCACTAAGTTTGGATTATAGAATGATTTGAGCCTCTCAGCTTCATGGTGCTTTTCATGACCCTGAGCCCCAAAGTCCATAGTCCTTGGTAAGTTACAAATGGGCGATAACTGAAAAAGAATTCAAACCATTTGTAGAGCACCTACTATGTGCCAGGCCTCCGTAGGCAGTAACTCTGTTTCTTGAGTTTTGACAAGATGTTCTTACTAATTTTGTGGATGAGGAAGGCAAGGTTAAGTCTCTGATGCTAAGGTGCACAGAGATGGTGTCACCGCCTCTGTCTGTCTCAGAGCTCGGATTTATTTTATCATCTCAGGATGTTATTATCACCCTATCCCCTATTTCCTCTGAGGATGTTATTAATCTTTACAGCACGAGCACAGTGACACTTAGACAAATGTATTTACTTGCATAGTTTCTACCCTGAGGGACGAAACAAATCTTTTAAAATAAATTAATAAAGTGATTAGGCCATCCTCAAATTTTTTTTTTTCAAATTGTAAAGAAGCTTGTAGGCTGGCCCAGTGGCAAGACCCAGGACTTAGAAAGAAGAGCAATTGTCTGTAGAGTTCACAGTGTCAGACACGCCCCTCGCTCAGTCCTGATTTCTTTCTTTCTTTCTTTCTTTTTTTTTTGTTGTGTTCTGGAGATAGGGAAGAACTGAATTGTCTTTTCTTACGCAATGGGAGACAGCAAGGCACAGACATTCCTGCTATGGCCATCACCTAGGGAACTGTAATAACCCAGATGGACAGAGGCTTCGCCCGCACCACTGCCACCATTTCAGCATGGCACGAGGGCATGGAGCAGCCCCCCCCCCCAGTATCTTTGGTGAGTATCTGGTACCAGCAGTGCTTCCCCACAGTGATGGTGGCACACAGAACAAAGGCTAGTGCCCAGGAAAAATGGAGACTTTGGACACACATAGAAGCCACCAGCAGAACTGGCAGTGGTCCCTTAGGGATCTGTGTCTTGCAGAAGAAACAGTGACATCCAGCAGACACAAGAGTCACTCGGCAAACGTAACTTTGTGCTCGACAGTCAGTCCTGGTGACCTAGAGGGCCTTGTGGAGAGCTTTTGTAGGGTGGGTGTTAACAAGTGAGCATAAGACATACTCACTCACGGCTGGGCTTAGCTTACTTTTGGACATGGATTATATAGTTCTGATTCATCAGATAGCTGTAAGGATTGAATGAGATTGTATGTGTGGGAAAAAAAAACAAAAACAAAAACAACAACCAACCCTGCTCAGTGCTGGGCTTATAGTAGTGATCAAAAGTGTCAATCTCTTTCTGCCTTCCTTACTGTCTGTGGCGGAGCTGCAAGAAAGCACACAACCTTGTAGGATCCAATCTAAAACACGATTTTCATGAAGACCACAACCATGTGTATATCCCACCCGGGAGCATTAGATTACAAGCCCACCTGGGAATTTGCCACGTTGGAACAGCCCTCAATTCTTATGCTAAATGTTTGAGCCCTCTGTATGCATAAAGTCTTTAATCTTGTTAAGTGTGTAGTATTGCTATCTTCGTTGTGTATGTGAGGAAGAGTGGAGCTAAAAGGTGAGATAACTTTGCAAGGTCACAGAGCGAGTGGCCGCTGGAATTCATATTTAACAGGGCCACATGCATAATCCCCGAGCCTGTCACTTCTATAGCTCTAGCATGTTCAGGCAATAAAACAAATGTTGACTTAGTGTCCCCACCTCCCCCCGGGGATAGCATAGTCCTAAGCCCTGGGGTGCACTAGTCACCGCAGCCTAGGGGAGACGCCAAACAAAGCAGTCTTGGATTGTTCCAAGATGAGAGCCTTTTCTCAAATAAGGCAGTCCATGAACGTACCCTACTTGTAAGGTTATAGTAGCAGAAAGGGCTGGAAGACTCATTTTCGAGCCTTTTATTTATCTAAAAGGTACAGTTATGGGAAAAAATTTGTAGGTAATTTCAAACTTCAAGATTTCCCTTTATGGGGACCAGTGGGAGACAAGGCTTCTAAAAGCTGAGTGCCTGGAAACATTGCTTCCTTGGACAAGAGGTCTTGCCTTATTTTATGGAGAGTGCATTTCTGATAATAACCCAAGTGTTCTTACTGTATTTATTTATTTATTTAGCGTGAAATACTGAAGACCTAAAAGCGGCTCTGGGGTTCTTGGTTTTATAATTGAGTGCAATCTCCTTGTGAGTTGATTCCTCCTGGTCTCAGGTTTTTTTTTTTTTTTTTGTTTTTTGTTTTTTGTTTTTAAATCTTGTTTTTAAATCCCTGCCAGTCTTGTTTCTCTGGTATGTTTGTATGTTTATATCTATCTGTGTGCCTCTTTGGTGGTGGACTCCAATTCTTGGTAGTGTGCACACAGTGAGTCTGAGGCGACATCCCCTCAGAGGCATATCAAGGGGCCCCTGTATAATCATGGTTCATCCTGCAGAATGGCAGCAGGCTGGGCACCAGCCAGGGTTGGATGCAAATGTGTCCTCTGGCTAATTGGAAGGGAGACTATTTTGGAGCGGAACGTGCTGCTGTTCTTGTGGGCGATTGATAGATGGAACGGCAACAGTGCAGCACCATAAAGACTTTCACTGTGGTGGCACATTTAATATTGAATTTGGTCCATCGAGGGCAGGTTTCAGGTTGATAAACACTTGGCAGAAAGGGAGACCTTATCTCTTGGTAGGCTGGACAGGAAAGTTTATTTACAAGAAAGCAGGTGTCCCGATCCTGGAGTAAAGATCAGGCCACCTGCAAATAATCCCCCAGGTCAGGTCTGTTCCCTTTAGATGTCGTGAGGTAGCACATTCAACATCTGGTAGGTGTGGGATTCCGCATCTATTTCCCCCTGGAGAGGAAAGAACATATGGAAAATGGTTCTAGGAGATTACTATCCTCTTTAGTTTTCACTACAACCTCAGAAGATAATCACTTCTGATATGCTTCTTTAGGATATGGAGATAATAAAACACTAGGAGGGTAAGATACTTGCTCAGGTCACAGAGGAGCCAGGGTACAAAATCAGGTGTGTATGTGAGAGAGCCAAAGTTGTACTTTAAGTGCTAATTACTGTGCCTAAAAAAATCCATGAAACAAAAATGCCTCTAACCTTTAAGCCTCTTCCCAAAGAAAGATACTTCCTGAGATACTGTTAGTTGTTGTTTATGGAAGAGAACAAGCTATGTGTTTTCATTTTCCTAAACAAGTTTGTTTGACCCGACTGTACCAGATGTCCTTGATCACAGGTAGGTGGGAGGAACATAGGCTGTATGCTTGCCTCTGTGTAGGCTTATATTTTTTAAAACCTACACGAATAAGTGTACTTAAATGTTCCCCCCCTTCAACCCCACCACTCACGAGAGGAAAGGAAAGATTAATAGGGCAAAGGAAGACCTGTTTGGATCTTTTTGGGTGGATCCAATTTGTGTTGTTATGATAACAGCGGTTCAGTTTACCTGAATCAGCAGCAGTAGCTTGATCCATTCGCACGCAAACACCATTTACAAATCAGCAACAGTGGGTTGATTCAGAAGAAACCGCAAGGCTCTGCCAATAGGCAGTGACAAGAAGCTGCCAGGACCCCAACAGTTCTTTGGTGCCTTTTTCTCTATGAAGTCATGACAAATGGTCAGGAAAGGGTGGCAAGGCGAACCAATACCACACACCATTGTTCACTGTCTGTCGGGTTGTATTTATGCCCTTTCCAAATGTTGAGCTCTCTCACGCATCTGCTCTAGCAAAACATCACATGCCACATACCTCTTTTTTTTAAAAGACTGCTTCCAGAAACACACCATGTGTCTGTTCTCAGCAAAGCATCCTCCCATCTGTCTGCTTCGGCAAAAAACATCCTCTCATAAGACAACTTTCAGAAAAACATCACATGGAACAATTGAGGCTCCAAAGAAACCAGAAATTTTCACTTCACCCCTGGCAGGACCTGATGGGAATTATGGAAGCCCTATGGGGTTTGTCATTATAAGACTCTGCAAGATGTCACTTGTTGTTGCCAATTGTGGGAACTTGGAAATGGACCTGGCTAGAGCCTATCATCCTGGCCAGCATTTAATTAAAGCTTGTTTCAAATCTAGCTCAAAACTGTGACAGTGGTCCAGGGGGATTAACATGTGACTTTGGGTGTGATCACCAAGCTCACCCCTAACAAATAGTATGGCACTTGGCTCTCTAACGGCAAGATTAAGACGGTTAGATGCACCACCTTAACGTTGGGAGCCAGGAGTTAATAGGAAAATATCAGTTGCTCTGTGCTGGAAGAGCCCTATCTCATGGTGCAGGTTGTACAGGAAGGTGACAAATCTCTTTGAATCCTGGCCTCAAAGGGTCTTTGAGGAGGCTTGTATATATATTGACTGAACTTGCATGTGTGATGTGTTGTGATCAAATGACAAGGTAGCCACAGACCACAGCTGCCACAGGTACGGCCAGATGACAGTCTGCTCAGACAAAAAAATACTTGTCTATCGTTTATCACTGCAGAAATGGCCCTCACTTTGGATCACCTGCTTCTGACTGGATCAGGAATACATCAACCCCGGGAATGGATGAATATGATACTTTTCTTCATTTGGCTTTAATAATTCAAGAGTTCAGGCTATGGAGTACTTAAAGCTCCACAGCGTTAGACATAATGTCTATAGTTTTTATAGTTTTCTTTTTTTCTTTAGAATTATTCATCCACATTTTTAAAATTTTCTATATTCCTTGTTTACATTCCAAATGACTTCCCCGTTCCCAGTTCCCCCATCCCCATAAGTCATAAGCCTTGTTCCCTCTACCTGTTCCCCAATCAACCCCCTCCCACTTCTCTGTCCTGGCAATCCCCTACATTGCTGAATCAAGCCTTTCCAGGACCAGGGCCCTCTCCTTCCTTCTTCTTGGAAATGATTTGATATGTGAATTGTGTCTTGAGTATTCATAGCTTCTGGGCTAATAACCACTTATCAGTGACTGCATTCTATGTGTGTTCTTTTGTGAATGGGTTACCTCACTTAGGATGATATTTTCCAGTTCCAACCATTTGCCTAAAAATTTCATGAATTCATTGTTTTTAATTGCTAAGTAGTATTCCATTGTGTAAATATACCATATTTTCTGTATCCATTCCTCCATTGAGGGACATCTGGGCTCTTTCCTGCTTCTGGCTATTATAAATAAGGCTGCTATGAACATAGTGGAACATGTGTCTTTATTGCATGGCAGGGTGGTTCCTCAGAAAACTGGGCATGACACTTCCGGAGGACCCTGCTATACCACTCCTGGGCATATACCCAGAGGATTCCCCAGTATGCAATGTCTATAGTTTTCTAAAGAGGCTGCGTAGATAGTTCCATCCTTCTGAGAAAGCAGACAGCTTAACTACCATCACTGACCTTGGCCTCTCAGAATCCTCTATGGTCACTGTGTGGAAAAGATATCCAGCATCTTTTATTCTGGATTAGAGAGGTCTTGGCAAGATTTAGAGGGCACCTTGATGTGCTGGTGGTCCCAATCCACCTGGGGTGAGGAGAACCCCTGCGTGTCAGGGGGCACAGGGACTAGATAAACAATGTGAGCAGTGTGTTTACAGACATGCAAATCGGCATGCAAATTAGACTCCTGTCAGCTTCATTTAGAATGTAATTTAAAATTAATTAAAAATTAAGAGGTAAATTAGAAGCTAACATTCAACACCATATGGGAAAATATACATATTTATCAGAATGGCATACATGTATGCTACATGGGCAGGAGCTAATTGTGATGTGTGTCTGATGCTCCTCTATTTTGGAAATTACATAAAACCAAGCTATGGAGTTAGTGATAGACTGCGGAAGTTTAGTTTTTGGCGCTCTGAGAATTAAATGTCTTTCCAACCCGAGGATTAAATGTATGTATTTCATATGCATTGCATTCCCGGTGAATGTATACCAAAGGGCGAAGAGTTTGATAAGTGGAAAGTATAATCAGGTAGAGTTTACCTCCAGATGCTGTAAAATATTTGTGAACCTCATTTTTCTCAAATGGGGTCACTGAGCACATTCACCCCGGGCAGGCCTTTTGCATATTGTTAATATTCGATCTATACTTGCAAACTAATGGTTTCCTTCTCTCATCCACCGAGGAGTTCTGGGTGATTAATGAGTTAATGACTGCATCCACACAAGGCCAAAACAACTCATTGAAAAGTGAAAAAATTCAATCACTCCACCGACTGTTTTGTCTACAAAATAACCAAACAACTTCCATGATTGATTTTCTTCTCGCTGAATTGATTGCTATTTTTTGGCAACTTCATTGAATTAACCAATTGTTTGACACAACTAGAGTGTGGCTGGACTCCTTTTGTGAATGTCACAAAGCATTCCTTCTTGGAAAAAAATGTATTTATAGCTTACTGAGATATTTCTATAGTAACCTTTTCTCCATCTCTAAAAATACATGCATGCAGAGAAATCTCAACATGGGGTGCCCATGTGAGGAAAGTGGAGTTATTTCTTACTTTGCTTTTCTTGGACAAAGTGTTTAATCTTATTTTTTAATTAAAAATTTCTTGAGTGTTGCTATGTAGCCCTAGCTGGCATGATTTTATGTAGCCCAGGCTGGCATGATCTTATGTAGCCCAGGCTGGCCTTGCACTTATGGCAATCTTCTCATCTACCACCGCTTAGTGCTGGGATTCCAGGTGTCCCACCACGCCCAAGTCATATTTAATTTTAATATCAGTACATAATAGTTCCTTTAAAACAATAAGTAGTATAAAATATACGTATGTATATAATATAATCATGTATTGGTGAAAAATTTATAGAGATCGAAGCTCTGAAATCAACTAGAATAACATAACCAGCGTGGACCTATGAGAGAAGAAAGGAAGACAGTAACACGAGCTACAATCAAAGCCAACAAATTCCTACCAAGAGTGACAACCTCAGAAGGCAAAGAGCCCGTCCTGCGAGCTGGGATGGTCAGTGCGGCATTGGTGAAGCCCGACTTGGAACTCAAGCAAGGGGTCAAGGGAAAAGGAACAACATACTCGTGGCTTATCTACACACACAAGTCCCCTAATGCAAGGAAACATTCGGAATTAACCCTGGCCTCTGTGTTAGCTTGGATTGCTTCCGTTTGAAAAGCCGCTAGCAGACTGGCTAACGCGAAGAACGTGATCCGAGAAAACCGCACGGAGAACGGCAGGCACCCTCGGAAATGCTGATAAACGCTTGGAAAGGAAGTCAAGCAGGCGAGGCTGCGGAGGCGTTCTGTTCTGTGTTTATCCGGTCCAGAGGCGGTGTGCAGGCGTGCCTAGGGGAAAGGGAAAAAATTCGTAATTATTCGTCTCACGTGACTAATGTTTGAAAGGATGGAAATGGATGGAAACTGGTACCACTGACTAAGACAAGCCGTGGTGGTCACTTACTCTGTTCCTCCTAATTTACAGATGAATCTGTTAAAGTAGCGAAGGAGGAAAAAAACACAGGGAAGGTCATTTTAGTCTTTTTAGGACCAATCTTCAATCTCTCCCTATCTGTCTCTGTCTGTTTGTCTCTCTGTGTCTCTGTTTCTGACTCTCTCTTTGTCTCTCTGTCTCTTTTTGTCCGTCTGTGTCTCTGTGTCTGTCTGTCTGTCTGTCTGTCTCTTTCTCTCTCTCTCTCTCTCTCTCTCTCTCTCTCTCTCACACACACACACACACACACACACACACACACACACACTTTCTCCTCTCTCTGTTTAGAAAAAGAAGGATAAAATGTTTGAAGACTGGAGGGAAAGTTGTGAAAGTATTTGAAGACGTGCCTTTGAGTAGCTTTCAGTACAGAGGTTTTCATACAGAGATCAAAGCCCTTTTCCTGGGTTGCAAACATTAAATGTCGTGAGCAACGTGGAGTCTGCATGTTTTTGTTTTTTTTTAGGTGTCAGGAGAGTGGATGGTCCTGAAGGTTGATCTGAGGAGAAAGGCGACCTCGGAAGCCATAGCAGAAGTATGAGATGAGTTTCTGAGTTTGGAATTTGTGTTGGTCCCTGGCGGAGTCACTAAAAACAGTACAGGAGCATTTCCACCTGTGCAGGAGAAAGAGAGAGAGGATTTTCTTTTCAGGCTAGTACAGAGAGCCTTGCAGCGCTGAGGTGAGCGTGAAGGCAGAGATGGACCCTTCGCAGGTAGAGCGAGGCATTGGCAGGAAGCTCAGGCCAGGCTCGGACAGCGCAGAATTTACGCCAGACAGGAGGCAAAAGGTCAGATGTGCATTTGACTTAAATGCATTTTCACAGAGTATCTGCATAATTCTGCTGCCTCTCCCAGAAAAATTGACAGTTTGTCAGCAGGCCCCGTGATTGTGTCGAGGAGGGATACATTCATATGCAGCAGGCGTGGCTGGAGTGTTTGCCCACCATCTGCCTCCACCGAGGCAGATGACACAAGGCAGGCATGGCTTATTTCAAGCAAGAGCTGCTTTCAATCATAGAAGTCAACGTCAGCACACAGGTCCCAAGGCTCTTGAGGTCGTGAATTTTTACAGGAGCCAATATGGTTTCTATAGGGATGGGATGGGGGAGGGGTGAAGCTAATGAAGGTGGGGGAGGGAGCTGAAGACATGGTTGCATTCTGCAGTGCAGGTGGATCTTATGTTTCCAAGAACACAGGAAAGGCTGAGGTACAAGAGAGAATAGCGAGGTAGTTGGTTGTGTGGAGAAAACACAATTATGTTCTCCACACAATTATTATTATTATTATTATTATTATTATTATTATTATTTTATTGCATAGGCACAGGAAGGCATATAAGGCACTTATTCCAAGTGAGGAGAATGGATTTTGGCTTTGAGACTCTGGGAGGGATGGGCCCTCACAAGCATGGGTGGCCACAGAGTTAAAAATTCAGACAGCTGGGCATGGCAGGAGAGTCTAGCTAGAGTTCTTCTTTTTTTTTTCTTTTTTAAATTAGGTCCTAGTTAGAGTTCTTGAAGGACTCTGCTTCCTAGACTCTGAGTTTCTCTCTCTCTATTTTTTTTATTTATTTATTTTCTATATTCTTTGTTTACATTCCAAATGATTTCCCCTTTCCGGTTCCCCCCTCCCCATAAGTCCCATAAGCCCTCTTCCCTCCACCCATCCCCCTATCACCCCCCCCCATTTCTCTGTCCTGGTAATCCCCTACAATGCTGCATCAAGCCTTTCCAGGACCAGGGCCCTCACCTTCCTTCTTCTTGGGAATCATTTGATATGTTAATTGTGACTTCAGTATTCTGATCTTCTGGGCTAATATCCACTTATCAGTGACTGCATTCCATGTGTGGTTTTGGTATCAGCATAATTGTGGCTTCATAGAACGAGTTGGGTAGTGTTCCTTCTGTTTCTATTTTGTGGAATAGTTTCAAGAGTATTGCTGTTAGGTCTTTTTTGAAGGTCTGATAGAATTCTGCACTAAAACCATCTGGTCCTGTGCTTTTCTTGGTTGGAAGACTTTCAATGACCACTTCTATTTCTTTGGGGGTTATGGGACTGTTTAGATGATCTATTTGATCCTGATTTAATTTTGGTATTTGGTATCTGTCTAGGAAATTGTCCATTTCCTCCAGATTCTCCAGTTGTGTTGAGTATAGGTTTTTGTAGTAGGAGCTGATGATTTTTTGAACTTCCTCAGTTTCTGTTGTTATATATCCCTTTTCATTTTATTAATTTGGATATTGTCTCTGTGCCCTCTTATTAGTCTGGCTAAGGGTTTATCTATCTTGTTGATTTTCTCAAAGAACCGGCTCCTGGTTTTGTTGCTTCTTTGTATGGTTCTCTTTGTTTCTACTTGATTGATTTTAGCCCTGAGCTTGATGATTTCCTATCTTCTACTCCTCCTGGGTGAATTAGCTTCTTTTGTTCCAGGGCTTTAAGGTGTGCCATTAAGCTGCAAGTGTATGCTCTCTCTAGTTTCTTTTTGGAGGCACTCAGGGCTATGAGTTTTCCTCTTAGTACTGCTTTCATTGTGTCCTATAAATTTGAGTATGTTGCTTCTTCATTTTCATTAAATTCTAAAAAGTCTTTGATTTCTTTATTTCTTGACCAAGATATAATTGAGTAGACTGTTGTTCAGCTTCCATGTGCATGTGGGCTTTCTGTTGTTTTTGTTTCTGTTGAAGACCACTCTTACTCCATAGTGATTTGATAGGAGGCATGGAATTAGCTCGATCTTCTTATATCTGTTGAGGTCTGTCTTGTATCCAGTTATATGGTCGATTTAGGAGAAGGTACCATGAGGTGCTGAGAAAAAGGTATATTCTTTTGCTTTGAAATGTTCTATATCTATCTGTCAAATCTAATTGGTCCAAAGCTTTGATTAGTTTCACCGTGTCCCTGTTTAGTTTCTATTTTTCTGATCAGTTCATTGGGGAGAGTGGAGTGTTGAAGTCACCCACAATTATTGTGGTGCAATGTGTGCTTTGAGCTTTAGTAAAGTTTCTTTCACAAATGAGGTGCCCTTGCATTTGGAGCATAGATGTTCAGAATTGAGAGTTCTTCTTGGTGGATTTTTCCTTTGACCAGTAAGAAGTTTCCTTCTGTGTCCCTTTTGATGACTTTAGGTTGAAATTCAATTTTTTTCTGATATTAGAATGGCTACTCTGGCTTATTTCCTGAGACCATTTGCTTGTAAAATTGTTTTCCAGCCTTTTACTCTAAGGCAGTGTTTGTCTTTGACACTGAGCTGTGTTTCCTGTATGCAGCAAAATGTAGGGTCCTGTTTCTGTATCCAGTCTGTTAGTCTATGTCTTTTTATTGGGGAATTGAGTCCATTGATGTTAAGAGATATTAAGGAATAGTGATTATTAATTCCTGTTATTTTTGATGTTATTTTTATGTTTGAGTGGTTATCTTCTTTTGGGTTTGATGAAAGAAGGTTACTATCTTGCTTTTTCCAGGGTGTAGTTATCCTCCTTGTATTGGCATTTTCCCCTTATTATCCTTTGTAGGGCTGTGTTTGTGGAAAGATATTGTGTAAATTTGGTTCTGGATTTCCTGGATGTTTTGGGTTACAAGCTTTTTGCATTTTGCATTTTCTTTGACTGTTGAGTTAATGGTTTCTATGGTATCTTTGGCATCTGAAATTCTTCTATCTCTTGTATTCTGTTGTTGATATTTGCATCTATGGCCTCTGATTTCTTCCCAAGGTTTTCTATCTCCAAAGTTGTTTCCCTTTGTGATTTCTTAGTTGTTTTTTCTTCTGTTTTTAGATCCTGGATGGTTTTGCTGAGTTCCTTCACTTGTTTTTTTATGTTTTCCTGTAATTGTTTAAGAGATTTTTGTGTTTCCTCTTTCATGACTTCTGCCTGTTGACCCAAGTTCTCCTGTATTTCTTTAAGTGATTTTTTTGCATTTCCTCTTTATTGTCTTCTATCTGCTGACCTATATTCTCCTAAATTTCTTTAAATGATTTTTGTGTTTCCTTTGTAAGGGCTTCTAACTTTTGATCCATTTTCTCCTGTATTTCTTCAAGAGATTTATTTATGTCCTTCTTGTGTTCCTCTAACAGCATCATGACCTTGATTTTAAATCCGAATCTTGTTTTTCTGGTGTGTTGGGTGTTTTCATATTGCCTTGATTTCTGTTAGTAATGTTCCTATGTTTGCCTTTTGCCATCTGGTGATCTCTGGCGTTAGTTGGTCCTGTTGTCACTGTCTGGTGCTTGAACCCCTTGTAAGCCTGTAAGGCTATTTCTGCTCCCCTGGATGACTGGGTTTCCACTGGCACAGATTGCTGACGGGCTGCCCTACTCTTGGGTGCCATTGGAGACCTGGTGTACCTTGCCCCAAGCAAAGTTATACTTGAGCTTGTCTCTGTGTACCTGGTGTTGCCTGTCCTGTCTCTCTGGGAGCGAAGATGGCAGCGGGGAGCCCCTCCAAGTGCTGATTACTCTGCAGGGCAAACGACCCATGACAGGGCTGGCACACAGTTGACCCACAGAGCTGTCCAGTTCTTGGGTGAAGGTAGAAGCCTGGCGGTTTGTGTCCCAAGTGATAATAAACTTGGGATATCTATGTGTACCTGGTGCTGCCTGTCCTGTCCATCTGGGAGCAAAGTTCTGAGTTTCTCTTAAGGAGGGGAATGAGTCAGGTGGATACTGTAGCCATTGGATACTGCGGCCCCTTCCTCCAGGGCCACAATCACACTCAGTACTGAGATCCATCACGGCAGTGAAGCAGGGAGAGAAGAAAGTTGTTTGAAAGGCTGAACAATTTTACTCAGGAGAGACTAGGTATTCCCTACAGCGACCACTTAAATTATTGGATCAAACTAAATTGAAAGCAGGTTAGACGTCTAGTTCATTTATTTTTCTCTAACCAGCAGGTAGAAGTTCGGGTAACACGAGACTACAGACAAAATAAAGGTGCTGAGTTTTCTTGGGTAAAATGTCTCTTGGCACTTCCACACTCTGCCGGCATTTCCAGAATATGTAGAAATGATCTGTAAAAATAACTTCTGAGTCCACCTCATGGATTCAAGATGGGCAGTGCCCAAAGTAAAACTGCTTTGGTCTTAAGTCTCCATATGCAGACCAACACGATCAAATGTAGTTTCTTTAAAAAATGCAATTGAAAAAGACAAAAAAAGCAATCTCATTCAGCAAGGAAATTGTTTTATTGTTCAATAAACCATAATATTTAGATTGATTGAATTTTCTTTGGCCTTTATATTGGAGTCTGTGTTTACAGTGTTGTTGTGAGTGTGGAAATGATCTCTCAGAGACTATCCATTATCCCCTAAGGGCATGTGTTTAAAGACATTGTTTTATTTGGAACTAGGGGGATGTTTAAGTGAGGGGTGCCTTGCACTAGAGGTAAGTACACTCCCACTGGACATTGTGTACAGAGCACAGGATGGGCACTAAAGGTCAGCAGGTGCATGCCGAGGCACTCCAATAGTGCTACAGTATGGGGCAGATGGATTGTGGGAAGTTGGGGCCGTTGGTATGAAACAAGAAGGCCAGGAAACACTGTTAAAAATGAAAATTGGAGTCAGGGAATGGGCAGGTGCCTTGTGATTATTTATGAACACCTACCTCTTGGGAGGTTTAAGACCAGCAAACACCTTCTGGTCTGAACCCCTGGGCTTGGTAGACATGGCCTTAATGATTGAGTCCGAACACAGTGATGGTGTACTTGCAGGGTGTTCCTAGGGACCTGCGATGTGGAATGGGGGACCCTGGGGTTTTTGCTGCTTGGATGACTGTTTTCATCATCGGCGTTTCAGTAGCCACCCTCCAGAGACCAGGGACAGCAGTTATGAGCAGAAGAGCGAAGGAAACCACGAAGACTCAGTGCAAACAAAATGCAGATACTAAGAAGCCCTCCAACGCCTGTCTACAGTTGAGCAGAGAGGTGTCCAAAGCTCCAAATAACCAGCACCCCCCTTGTTCCGTGAGGTTCGACCTCTCCTGGGTCTATTGCAAAGCTCTCTGTCGACTGGTATTTTTAATTTGTTATGTGAGGGTAACACCTGTGTTGGTTCATTCTGACACACATCCCTGCGGTAATTAGTTTCATAGAATTTTGCTACGCTGGCATCTTTCCCCTGCTTCCTTCCCTCTTGGGAATATTGGAACCAGGAGACAGGTACTGTTATCACAGAGTTATATTAATAAATTTAATTAACATAAAACAACATTAATTCAGCCGCTGGCACCTGAGGCTGGAGAGCTTTCTCTTGTCTCATACCACACTGTGGCTGATCTGGTGTCTGCCAGCAAGCCTTTGTGCTCTTACAAGCCAGATTGATTACAGTGTTCTTCAGGTAAGTGAAATTCCCCTCTTTAGACCTGTAGTTCTGTGAGCTTGGACAAACGCATCCCAGTGTACAATTACCACCATCCAGGTAGAGATATCGAGTATCTAGAAAGTTCTCTCATGCTCTTTTATAATCTATGTCCTCTCCCCCCCTTCAACCCCCGGTAACCACTGGTTCCTGTTGCCAATGTCTGACCATTTTGAAAATATATAAATAAGTCCAGACAGCATGTAGTCTTTTGAGTATGGCCTTGTCCGCCCAGTGTCACTTTGTTCCAGATTCACCCAAGTTTTTGCTTTATCATGTTATTGTTTTTATTGTTGCCGTTTCTGTTGTATAGATGAGCTTGGGTTTGCTCATCCACTTGATTAACTTATGTGGGTTGTATCTGGTAATTATGGCTAGGCTCTCCTACAAAACATACTTGCATATCCATTTCCCTTGGTAACTTATAGGTGGGCTGCCTGGGTGACCCAGCCATCTGCTGTATACAGCCTGTATAGAAACTTCCAGGCTCCTTGCCTTCTGCCAGTAATAAGCAATAGTTGCTCCAAATTCTCGTAAGCACTTTAAACTGTTAGTATTTAAAACGCTGTCTAGTTTTATAGGTGTGTTTCACAAGTGGATTCCAGTGCATATATCCACGCATCTGTTAGCTGTCCATGTTTTTCTGTGGAGAAGTTTATCTATGGCATAGGTATATAGAGAAATGAGACAGGAGAGAATCTGGAAACAGCCCTTGTGCACCTGGGCAACTTGACAATGTTATAATTGGGTGGCAAAGGGATAGTTTTTCCCAAGTGGGATTGATATGTTTAGGCATTGATATACTAAAAACAAAACAACCCCCAGGCTAGATTCACACCTAACATAAAAATAATTATGTCAGAGTGACCTAAATGTATAAGCCCAAGATATACTAACTGTAGAAGCAAGCACACAGTTTTTTTGAGGTGTAAGTCAAAGCATTCTTATAGAATATAAGAATTATATTGAATTCATCAGATTATCATGAAAAAAAATTGCCCAACTGCACTTGTACAAGAATCGAAATGTGTGTCTTTTGAAAGGCACTATTGTGTGTGTGTGTTCATATGTGTACATGTGGAGGCCAGGTGTCAACATTAGGTGTCTTCCTCAATCTCTCCCCACTTAATTTATTATCTCTCTCTGTTTCTATCTCAGTATTGATCTCGTTCCATTTCAATCTTTCATCTGTCTATTCATGTCTCTATTATCTATCTATCTATCTATCTATCTATCTATCTATCTATCTATCATCCATCCCTTTGTGTGCGTCTGTGTGATGTGTACATGTATGCATTTTCATGTATGTTTTTACAAATGTGTAGGTGAATGTGGAGGAGGTCAGAGATAGATGCCAGATGTATTTCTCAGTCGCTCTCCATTTCATTTTTTGGAATAGGCTCTTCCACTGTACCTGGAACTCACTTATTTGTCTAGACTAACTAGCAGTGAGCACCAGGCATCTTCCCATCTCTCTCTCCACAGTGTTGGTATTACATGTGCCCTGTTGCACTTAGCTTTTTATGTAGATACTGGGGATCCAAACTCAAGTCCTTATGCCTGCACAACAACAACACTCCTGAATGAGCCATCTCCTAAGCCCTGCCCTAAAGAACACTATTAATGGTATTTTAAGACCTTGTAAAAACAAACAGTGGGCCATATGTATATATAGAAATTTACAAAGTACTTATTTGATAAAAGGCTTATATCTAGAATATATAAAGCATGATGTCAACTCAGTTTAGAAAAGGACAGTCCATTGAAATGAGTGACAGATTTGAGTCAACTTTATCTCTGACCCTAAGGGGCTCACCACATCAGGGTTTCTTCAGTGTTGGTGGAATAATGTTGGCCAACACGCATCTTTTAACAATATGATATTCTCTGGCACCTACAGACCCTGAGTTATGACTGCCCACCTGTTTGGGTGTTTTCCTGCCCTACTTGGGTTCGAAGACATCCCTATAGTCTCCATGCTGTGCCTCCAAACATTACCCCTCCGGGATCTCTCTTTTATGAAATCACTAGTCTTTTTTCTCTCCTGCTTTATCTTTTGTTCATCCATATTTTTTTTTTCTAACAGAAAGGAGCGACAGCTTTGGCGCTAATGCCTGTTTAGCCGTACTAATAAAGAGGATCTGTCATATATTGTAAAGGCTCTGGCACAGCCAGGGGAAAGCTTTATTTTGAGGGGGTAGATAAGTGTAGCATGCTGTATGAGAAGATAAGGTATTTCTAATATACCCCAGGGCTGAGTAGGTGTAGAACCAATACATCTGTACTACCAGACTACTAGCTACCAGAGCTGTGGGCGAGTGTGCATGGAGGCCTCACGTTCTCCCGTGTGTCCCAGAGAATGGGATGGAGAAGAGTTGGCAAAGGGCCCAATACTTGCAGATGTAAAGATCCCATTTGGCAGTACTACAGAAAGCCACAAGAACCCAAGCGGTGTGCTTTTTCTGATAGGACGGAGAAAACGGGGAGGGAGGGAGGGAGGGAGAGAGGGAGGGAGAAGGAGACGGAGGAAGGAAGGTAGAGACAGAACTATGCCAGAAAGGAAGATAAAATGTTTGATGAGGCCAGGCGGTTGGATGTGGTACGTGGTCAGAGGGCGGTATCTGGAGACAGAATACAGCATGTCTTGAGTTGCTCAGCCCAGCACCGAGAGAGGTGGGCAGGGGGACTCCGGTGATGGGTTTCTCACGGCCCCTACAGGATGCAGTGTACTCTTCCTCTTTTAGACACACCTTACAGTTCAGAGCTGGACCACCTCTCCTCCGGTATAACAGACTCAGACAGGGAGACAAAAGAAAGCCACCGGAGAGCCAGACAAGCTGTCCTGGAACCTACCCGCTTGCTGGGCCCCCTCTGGGACAAAAGGCTGGTGGTTCCACGCCCTTAGTGAAAGTAACTCTTAAGTTGCTCAGAATCATGGTCACCGCTTCAACCTTTCTTAATGCATAACTCCTGGGGGCTATCTTTTCACCCCACCTGGGAACAAGAGCCAAGAAAAGAGCCCCAGTCTTGACTGCAGGACATGTGGGCTTGCTGAGTAAAGAGAGCCCCGTGCTTTGTAAAGAGATTTACTTTTTCTGGGTTAGAGCTGTGTGCAAAGGAGGGAAGGTCGTGGCTTCAAACGGGGACGCAGACTCCCCAGGTCTGGCTTCAAAGCTCACACAGCAGCCAACACCGAGAGTGGCTGTTGAGGCTGTAGATTTCTCTCCTTAGACATTAGACTTGTCCCTAAGATTCACTGGCACGTCACTGCAGTCTATTGTAAAGGTTCTTTCTGGTATCTGCTAATTAAAGAAACACATAAATACATCATGACTTTAGTGGAAGGTAAATGACCTGAAAAAAAAATCATATGTGCACTTTAAATGCCTTCCCCGCGCCTTTGTGTTAGATACAAGTGGAGAGAGAGCTTTGCCCTGACTCTGAGGATGCTCAGCTGGTGTGAACCAGGGGCAGGTGCGATATTCCCAGTTTTATTTTGTTTTTTGTTTCTTTTGTTTCTCTCAGGGTGCTCACACTGCTACCCAAAAGTACGAAATAAAGGTCGTGAAACAATAGTGTGTCTTGGATGGAAAGAATCCGGACATCTCTGAGTCTAGGAACCTCATTTTATGGATGAAGAAACCTGGTCCGGCGGAAGGGATGTACTCTGGCCTGGTTTCTGGTTGCTCATCTGGAGAGGAAGCCGGAGGCGACTTTGTGTGTCTAGACTATTATGTCCACGTTTTCCTTCCTTTGCCACGTTAGAGTGACTCCTTGCTTCTGTATACTCACAGGGCATTGCGTCTGGCCACAGACTGTATGCCAGTCTAATGTGTCTATTTTAAAGTCTTGTTTGCAATCAGGCTTCAAAGGCTTTACTTTATATGGGAAGGCGGCTGGGTTGACCAGAATGGAAGCACTTCCTTCTCGGTTGGCCGTTTCCTAACGTGCTGGTGTCCTGGAGAATATTGTTCAAGGTCGAGACCCAGGGTGTGTACCTGGCTGCAGCAGATGCTTCTCCTCCCCCGCCCCGCCCCCCGCCCATCCTCCGTCGGAAACATCAGCTGTCATTCCCAAAGTGGCCTGAGGAGGGCAGTCTTGACTTTCCGGTGTTTCATAGCAAGAGGAAAAAGCTCAAACCTTTACCTGGGAATGGAATGGGCTGGTTTGTCACCTAAGTGCAAATGTCATTTTAGCACTTCGCTGGTCACGACACCCTTTCTGGCCTTTATGGGAAATGACATATTCCTGTGTTCTTTGTCTCCAACACATGCTTCAGAAGGGCGCAGGCTGTTACTATACTTTAAAAGGTTGGAGAGAAAACCGAAGAGACCTGTGCGCCAAATACCAGGGCGTACAGAGAACACAAATCAGGTTACGGTGCCACCCAGGCCCTGTGCAAAGTGCGGGAAGAGAAAGGATTGCTTTCGAATCTTGCCGCTATTAACGTGCTTTCCGTGGTCATTTCTCTTCCCCGGGTCAGAGAGACCCTGAAGGCAGAGTCGCTCTCTCCCAGCCTGGCCCGCTTGCTCTGTCCACCCCGATCCTTTCCCTTGCCCTCCATCCCCCTGCCCTCGGTTCAGCCTTGGTTGTGTTCCTCTAGCACTCATGTCTCTTTATCAGTCCCCGGAGCTGTTCTTGGCACGCCGCAGCAGCCCACAGGGGCTGCTGAAAGCAAGCCGGAATTACTACCGCGGCAGGTGCCAGGGAGCCATCGATCTGGCCACATGTGACAGCTTAGGGAAGGAAGGTTAGAACAATTTTATGGCCTATTACAGCACCGCTTTCTCACAAGACTGAAATTCTGACGTGTGGCGCTGTCCTACCTTGCTTCGCAGAGACACTGAAACTTGCTTTTAATTACGGTAATTACCACTCCCAGCCAGGCCTTGCCTGAGGTGCCCAGAGATAGGGAACATTCTTCATGAGCAGTTTTTATCTTCTTGGCATTTTTTTTTCTCGTCTCATCATATGGGACTTTTAGCCATCCTGATGCTGGGATAACGCTGGGACTAAACACAGGTGAAGCGTGGATGCACATGGTGCCTTCTGTGCATTCTGTCTCTCAAAGAGGCTTTGAGGGGGGTGGTAGGATATGCCTCCTTTTTCAGGGAACTGAGACCCGGAGCTCAATCCTTGTGCTCAGTGCCGTGTCCCATGAATGGCTGATCTGAGCTGGGCGGGGGGAACCCAGGCAGTAGCTCGCCCCGCTCCTCTCAGCATTCTAACCTCTTCTAATCCGGGAGCTCGAGGTTCACTCTGAGCAGAGACAGTGTAAGACATCATGAGAGGTACTTGGATATGGGCAGCTCATGCTTGTAATCCCAAAGCTCTGGAAGCTGATGCAGGAGGATTGCCAAGTGTTGGTAGTCACCTGGGCTATAGATGGTTCCAGACTACCATGGATTATAGAGTGAGAACCCTGAGTCCCAAAACACACACACACACACACACACACACACACACACACACACGGCATGAGATTGTGGTATTGCCTTAGTTTCTTCTTGATGGTCCAGTCTCTCTGGGGAGTAAAAATGGATTAAATCTTACAGGTGGCGGAGGTGGGGTGGGGTGGGGTAGGGTGGGGGTGGGGGTGGGGATGGGGTGGGGTGGGGGTGGGTGGACGGGGGTGCCAGTGTTACTGGCATCTCTTCCAGCAGGGCGGCCCTGTCTAGCCAGCTTTAATGTGCTATGTGTCACAATGTCACTGAGTCATAATTTATTGTCATCCTCATTTGTCCCCAAGGATTATTAAAACAATGTCCCCACTGCTAAATGAATTCTTTAAAACAAAACAAAACAAAACAAAACAAAACAAAACAAAACAAAACAAATGCTGCTGCTGTGCCTCCTACAAGCGGATACTAGGCTCCAAGCTGGCAGACAGGGTAAATTTTTAGGCAAGGTCTTGCCATCTGGTACATGATTGTTTGAAGGAGCAACAGAGAACCAAGTGGTACCTTAAACCTGTTTTCATCTGTCAACTTAAAACACTCAAGTGAACCTTTGGTTAGACATTTGGTGTGTGTGTGTGTGTGTGTGTGTGTGTGTATGTGTGTGTGTGCCCATGTGTTCTCTCTCAGTCTCTCACTCTCTCTCTTTCTCCCCGTACCCCCCTCCGTACCGTATCTCACACACACACACACACACACACACATACACACACACACTCTATGTAGTTTGCACCTCTCTATCTCTCTTGTCTCTAAGAACCCAGGAAATAATGTTTGCTGAAAGAATACAAGTCTATCATCTTACCCTACAACAACATTCACTTTATATTTCACTTCTTAGGGGAGTCCCCGTCGGAAGACCGCCCCCTTCATTGTCTTCTCGCATCATGGACTCTTGAATCCCTCCTGGTCCCCAGACCCCATCCCGAGCGAGCTTCAGTCAGGAGCCGCGCCCTGCTCACTCCTGAGCCTTTGTGGCATCTGGCAGGGAAGATGGCAGCAAGAGAGAGAGAGAATGTCACATCAGGTGATTGTGCTTTTGAGTGTTCTCCAGTTCCAGAAGCCTGCCATGCTTACAAACAGTTTGCATAATACCTTGTTCATTAAGACCCATAAATTAGCGCTGTTTTAATTGATTTCCTAGAGGCAGTAAATAAAATGACACAGAATGACATCAGATGTGGAACATGACACGGGTAGGTTTTTTTTTTCTGTTCCTTCAGTGCCTTCTCTCTCTCTCTCTCTCTCTCTCTCTCTCTCTCTCTCCCTCTCTCTCCCTCTTTCTCTCCCCCCCCTGCCCCCAGAATTTGCCAACTCCTTAGCCAAGCCTTTGTTCAAGCCCATGTGGGAAAACCCAATGCCCCTAGCAGCTTCCAGAGCCCTGGGAGGAGAGAGCTGCTGTGCTTGGCACCTGAGCAGCCGAAGCCAGCTGTGTTCAGGAAAGGAGTAGGTATGATCAGGCCACAGATGAGGTCTGGCAATTTTGCCCATCGTGGAAACAACTCTAATTGTGAAATCAAAAATCTCGATCTCTCATTACTGCAACTCCAGCCACTCGGTGCCCGGGTTATTAGCATCACTCTGGCTCCCTGGTCGGTCGCTGGCCGCAAACCTGGCTGCTCTGGGAATTGCAAGGAGGTTAACATTTGCAGAGACTCTTTCTGTGCCAGATTCTGCACAGGGGCTGCACATGGGGTCTCTCTACAATCCAGATAAATTGGTATTGATTTCTCTGTTTCTGCAGATGAAAGCAGAGAAATTCGGAGAGGTTAATGATCTGGCTCAAGGTCACAGAGTTTGTGGATAACAGAGCCAACATTTAAACCCGTGTCCATGTGGCTTCAAAGTAGGTACCTTCTCTATCCAATTATGCTATCACGAGAGCTTTTATGTTTTGATCATAGGAGAGCCAGAAAGGGGCTAGCCCCTGTTCTTAAACAGCGCCTCCTCTATGCCTGCTAACGTGAGACCTACACAGGGAAATCTGATATCATACATGAATAATTCAGTGTTTATGTAAATCTACAAATTTGCATGTAAAGGAAGACTTAATCGTAGAATAAAAGCATTTGCCCTGCGTTTTGTTCACTGAAGCATCTTGGTGCCTGGGAATGTGTTTGTTACACTAAACAGACTCAGTACAACTTTATTTACTAAACTAAGACATGTCAGTCATCATGGAAGAGAATTTGGGGGACAGGAAGATAGAATTCGGGTGTGTCATTTCCTGAGTCCCATAAAATCACAGGCTTCAGGCAGTGGGCTCACCTCATTTGTCAACAAGACTGAACTGATAACTTTGAGTGGTGAGGATAGAAACTTCATTGCGTGTGTGTGTGTGTGTGTGTGTGTGTGTGTGTGTTTGGCCCAAAGCATTGCTAAGGGAATGGGAAAGCTAAAGAAATTAAAGATAGAAGAAGGAACAGGATTGTACGAGAAAGGCTGCAGAGCCTCAGAGGTCTGTCGTCAGGCTTGTCTCCACTTCAAAATGGTGATCCTCCCTTCAGTTTTGTTTTGGAAAACTACAGGGCTTGAGGGTTAGCAAGATTCCGACAGCTGCTGGATTTGACCACCAGGGGGCAGAAGAGGTCCAGCTTCATAAGGTCTTTTGTAAATAGTTTAGGGGACAGCCATTCCAAAGAGAGGGAGATGAGCAAGGGGATCGGTGGGAGCAGGGCATCCCGATTTGGGAAGGAAATTAGGTTAGGTGGGAGGATTTTCAGCCAAACGCTGTAGTTTTTAAGAAATCAAAGTGAACGGGGCAAGGGAATGAGGGACAGGACTGAGGGAGGAGGAGGAGCAGGTAAAACAAGGTATTGGTGAGCGAAGGAAACACACACAAGAAGTGGGGACTGGCAAAGAAAAAAGCGAGTCTTCCGGAAACAACACCACCAACAACAACAAATTATTTTTATCATAATATAATATTTTTTTAGCTTGTCCCCGGAAGGAGTCCTATTTATTGGCTGTCCAATGCAGACACATAATCACATAATCATATATATTTACAATATCACAAAATCACATAACCATAATATATATATATATATATATACACACACAAACAAAAAAGGACTCAACACATTGTATTTATATATTCATGTGTAGACGCACATACATATATATGTGTATGTAACAGTAATAATCAAAGGAAAAGAGGGTGTCGACTTGAGAGAGGGAGTATGGGGTGTGTTGGAAGAAGGGTATCTGGGAGGAGCTGGAGGGAAGAAAAGAAGGGGTGATGCAATTCTCTTTCAATTAAAGATCAATTTTTAAAAAGAAGAAATGCAAAAAAAAATAGTTAATGAGACTACAAAATTCCTCAGAGAGTACATGCTTTAAATATGTTAGAGAGAGAGAGAGAGAGAGAGAGAGAGAGAGAGAGAGAGAGAGAGAGAGAAATCAAGGTGTCTTGGGGAGAGGACAGATAAAGGCGTCTCATTATGTCCATGCAGTAGACTGAGCTCCTGGAAGGAGACTTGACTCGGGGCCACGCTACAACCTGATGGGGCTGCGGGGCCTGGAGGTTAAGCACTGTTTCTGCCTGTGCCTGTGAGGGTGAGTTTGGATGAGACTGACAGTAGGTTCAGAAAAGGTTATCTTCTCCAACGTGATTTTCATCTAACCCGATGAGGGACTGGGTAATAGGGATAGCGGGGGTGGGGGGAGGTGGGGGTGGGTGGGGGGATGGGGGTGGGTGGGAGTGGGGGCGGGGATCACAGGGTGGGGGTGGGGATGGGTAGGAAGGAGCATCTCCCTCCTTTCCTCCTCCTCATTAACTGTAGCCCGACCCGTGTCAGTTCCCTGGCACCTCAGCTTGCAGACAGCAGTCTGTGGGACATCTCCGCTTCCACAATCGCGTGAGCCAATTCATCAGAAGTCTATCTATCTTCCACATTCCGCTGGCCGGAGTGCGGTCGATGGAAAGGAATGTTTAAATGAATGATGCGGTAACTCTCTACAGCTGCCTCGTCCTGCGTGGCTAACCTCATGCCAACTGAACGACTTTCCATCCCCCCTCTCCCTTAATTACCCTCGGATTCATGAATTTGGTGACTTTGGGTACCGTCTGTAAGTTGAATCCTGTAGAGTGTTTCCACACATGATTGATTTATTTCATAATATTCTCCATGGCCACAAATGGCAAGATTGCTTTCTTGTTAAAGACTGATCTATACTTATGTATATCAATTGTTGTACAATCTGTCAATCACCCACATATTATCAACATTTGCATCTATATGTTTTCTGTTATATGATGGATATTTGTTGAGGATATATCTAATGTTAAATGAATAGCCTTGGTATTAAAACACATACACACACGTGTGTGCACATGTGCATGAACGTTGCGGGATATTTGGACACACTGTGAACCGTGAGGTTGTTTTGTTTGCTGCAAACAAAACCCGTTTCTAGTTGTGCTGTGGCTCAGCCCTAGCACACACCTTTAATCCAAGAGCAATTTCTGCTTATTGTAAATAGGATTAAATAAAGCCTAGCAAAGGTCAAGAGGCAGAGCGAGCAACCAGTTGACAGGGAGTAAACACAGGAAAAAAAACATAGAGCGTAAAAGGAAGTCAGGAGGAAGGCTGGAGAGAGGCAGAGGGAGGAGAAGGAAGAGACCTTCAGTTGGAAGGATTGAGATGGTTTGGAGAAGGAGAACTTCCTTCTGGGACACTGGTTGAGGAGAAAGGTCAGCTGGACCCTCTCTCTGCCTCTCTGAGCTAGCAGGCTTTCACCCCAGCATGTGGCTTCTGAGTCTTTATTAGTAAAATTGAAGGATTGAGATTTTGTTAAAAACAACACACAAACACAAACCAATAATACACACACAGACACACAGAAACACACAGACAGACACATACACACAAACCAACTAGCCTAAACTTCTCAACTGAAGCAAAACTGAACCTCACAAAGGAGACAGGACTTTTTTTTCATTTTCTTTTCTTTTCTTTTTCTTTTTTGAGTGATGAACTCTATTATTTTGAGTGTACTAGTAAGGAACATATCAAATTATGTACATTACATATAAAGACTTTTGTATATTCTGATAAAGTTGTTTTTATATAAATATATACGTTTTGTATATTCTGATAAAGTTGTTTTATATCACACACACAAACACACACACACACACACACACACACACACACATATATATATATATATATATATATATATTGTTTGGAATTGAATTCAGGGCTTTGTGCATGCTAGATAAACAATCCGCAATTTAAAGCTGTCTTTAGGGCAGTTTTTGCAGAGGATGCCAATGTCATACAGTGTTGGTGGTCAGCCTCAATTCTCACAGCTTCTCTGCTGTAACTGGATACGTTTTCTTTACCCTGAGTAATGATGGCTGCAAACTTCTCAGGACTGACGACCTGATTCTCTCTCTTTCCTGAGACTCAAGACAACTTAAAAACCACTGTTAACTATGGATATCGATGTCCTCTGCCTCAAATATCTGGCACTCTCTCTGATGAGTTTCACAGGATTCCTGTCTACTTGGACAGAGTGGATTTTCTTTTCCTGGGGACAAGACAAAGTCCCACATTTGCTCCTGTGGAGGGCCAGGAATCAGAAGACGAGAGGGTACTTTAGAAGGAACCAGGAAACTTGGGCTCTGGTGTGGTCCATGTCTTATTGGGAGACTGTGAACTGATCACAGGCAGGAACACAACTGTCTCAGACTGGCTGTGCAGTAGACACTTGGTCTGGATGAGTCGGTATCCTCTACGGTCTTCAACAGTCAGAGAAGAGAATGGCTGTTCTTACCTCCTGCTAGGTAGGGGATAAAATTAGCTTCAAAATAAACAGAATGGAACGAATGAAATTTTTATGCAGCAGGAGAGGAGCTATGAGAGAGAAGAAAATAATAGTAGAACAGAAATAGAAGATGGAAGAGATTGAGACCATGGAAGAGCAAAGAGGAGAGGAGGACAGGGAAGGGACATGCGTTATCCATGGCGTTTCACTGCCAGAGGATGCTCCTGATAATGTCCTGTCATCTCTGTCTTCGCCTCCCTCTTGGTATTGCCATGTATCCATTGAACATTGCACATAAGGACATTTCCATTGCTATCTAATGCATGTTAACATTATCAATCTCCCATGTCTGACTGCCTTCTAGGCTTACCTTGCCTCTCAGTTCTTCTGGGAAGCTTGCTTATATGTTCATTTCATACATACATACATACATACATACATACAAATTGTATTTATTTGTATTTCTAACCACCGACTCTCTTGTTTGTATCAACATTCTTCTTTGGTTATCCATGAGTTATTTATCTTAGAAGCAGATTCGAAGCACTGCTTTTATTTTTGTAACCTATCTGAAGTCTGTGAGGCTTTAATGCAGAAACAAAATACTCGGGATTGTCCTTGGAACCCAGTTCACTACTACCTTCATTCAGTTTTCAGCACCAGAGACTCTGAAAAATAATAGTAGTCTTTATAGACTACTTATTTGAGTCACATTCATTTGTCTAGTTAATCACAATTCTTTCTTGCTCAGGTGGACTAGCTGAGCACCATTATTTGAGCAAGAACTGTATGCTTAAGGACCTGGATGATAATGATGGAACTCATCATTTGGCTGAGAGACAGAGCTGTTTCTTTATGTGTGCTTACATATGGAGCATGCATAAGCCATGTGCTCTCACTTTGCTGACTTTGATAATGTCTTCCTCTGGATTAAAGTACTTTCCATAGCATTCATCTGTCTACTTTTTTTAAAAAAAGATTTATTTATTATATATAAGTACACTGTAGCTGTCTTCAGATACATCAGAAGAGGGTATCAGATCTCATTACAGATGGTTGTGAGCCACCATGTGGTTGCTGGGATTTGAACTCAGGACCTCTGGAAGAGCAGTCAGTGCTCTTAACCACTGAGTCATCTCTCCAGCCCTCATCTGTCTACTTATCATCCATCTATTTTTATCTATTATATGTTTTTTCTATCTCTGTGTTGATCTCATCTATCTGCTAATTACATCTATCTATCTATCTATCTATCTATCATCTATCTATCAATCAATCAATCAATCTATCTATCTATTTATCTAGTCTATGATTAAAATGACTAAGGTAATGTCATCTTGTTTTAACTCAATTTTGTGTTTGCTTGGACAATTCTCAGCTCTCTATACTTTTCCCACAACAGTCAAATCTGCTCTGGCAATACAGGTGAGATTTCCATGGCCTTGACCATGGTCCAGATACGAAATACTAAAATAACTAAAAGGGATATAAATAAAGAATAACTGACATGTTCTGTTTAAAATTGTTACTATGCTCTGCCAGGAATGAATATTTCAAGGGCACTCTGACTACTCTCAGTTAACTGTGATGTAAATTATGTTCTTTATAGTTGCTGCCTAAAAAAACAAAACAAAACAAAACAAAAAAAACAAAACAAAACAAAACAAAAAACTATATCCCCTAAGCCTGAGTACCAAGAGACTTTTCAGAGTCTATCAATAAAAAAGTCTTAAAAAGTTTAATTGTTACTAACCATCCTTTGTAGATCATCATTTTATCAATTATTGTTATTGTCATCATCACCATTATTTACTGAGACCTTATTGTGTGGTAGACGCAAAGACTAATAAGAAATTCTTTTAGAGACATGATAGACTTTATTTCCACCAATTGTCCAATACTGGAATATGTTCCATATGTTTCATTTTCATAAGTAGAATTCTCATACTTTCACAGGCAAGTAAGCTCTGAGAATCTGTATAACGTGCTTGAAGAGGTCACATGAGGGAACTGGGACTCAGATGTCAGTTAATGTTTCCATCTCTCATCCATATCACGTTGGATTTTAGTTTCAATTAACTAACATTTTTTTTACCTGTAAAAATAACAAACCAAAGCCAGGCATTGTGGTTCATGCCTTTAATTCCAGGATTGAGGAGGCAGAGGTAGGCAGATCTGTGAGTTTGAGGCCAGCCTGGTCTACAGAGTGAGTTCCAGGACAATTAATGCTACACATAGAAACCCTATCATGAAAGCAAAGCAAAGCAAAGCAAAGCAAAGCAAAGCAAAGCAAAGCAAAGCAAAGCAAAGCAAAGCAAACCAAACCAAACCAAACCAAACCAAACCAAACCAAACCAGAATGCTACAACAATACAAACTCCCACCAACTCTACTCCTCTCAAATGGTAGGATGTCAGTGCTTAAATGTGCTGATTAAAGAATGTGGTTTGAATGATGAGCACTCCTTTGATTTTCTTTTGGGTCTTTTGTTCTAGGGGTCACAACCTGTGATACAGGATGCAGGATGCAGCATGTAGGGTGCGGCATGCCATATGTAGCATGTAGGATACAGAATGCATTTCCATTTGCTTATAGCAAGGAGTCAAGGTCCAGGTGAGTACAGTTGGATGTGGATCCCTGATGGAGCTCAGGTGCAGCTCTGAGTGCAAACTCATGAAATCCCTTGAATCAGTGGCACTCCACCAACCTGAACCCGGTTTTGATTCACAGAGTTGATGATTGCTGTGGTCTGAGTGCATATACACTCTGAGTTCCTGTAGTGGGGCTTCAACCCTCAAGGCAATACTATAGAGAGGTGGGACCTTCAACAGATGATTGGGTTAGGAGGCTTAACTCTGATGGATGGGTCTAGATGTTATCTAGGGAGTGTGTTCCTCAGCTTGGAAGTGGATACGGTCAGACCCACCCCGTCTTTGCCTTCTCATTGTTCTTAGCCTCGTAGGTGAGAAGCAGGAAACCCTCAGCAGGTATGGTCCTTAGATTTTGGAATTTTTAGCTTACAGGACTGTGAACCACACAAGTCTCTGTTTAATGTGCATTATTGCCTTTGGTATTTTGTTATAAGATTGATGCCATAAACATTGTGATTACAGTACTACTCTTTCCTAATTACGCTTTGGAGCCATTTTATTATGAATCATCAGATAGCCAGTGTGATCCCCCCAGGGCGTTAATTGCTTGCAGGTAGAATCTCTTTCTTCTCCTTCTTTCATCTGCATCACCATGCGGGGCAATTTGAAACAGTGGCAGGAATAAGCATGGTCCTGAACATTAATTTGGAGACTTAGAATAAAAGGAGAACAACAAACTATTATTGCATAGAAGGAGCGCTTGTTCGAGTTTCAATGAAGACTCTTACGAAGGGATGCTTGGCTCAGAAAAGATCCAAAAACTGTCTAGCTTTGAAATACTAGGAGCCTTGTTCCCAAGACTTTGGTTGAAGGAATGTCTTTTTCATAAACAATACAATTCCATACTCTCCAAGGAATGCTTGCTTATTTTGGCCAACACTTGTTTCTTTATGAATGTTTGATGAAACCAGTTGCCATGATCCCTGAAGAGGTAAAGAGAGCATCAAGGGGAACAAGGGAGCATCAGTCTTTGTTTTCACTTCCTGGCTATGTTCCCCTCTTTCCCCTCTCGTGGTTACAGCTGGGCACCTTTATTATCACCTTCGTACAGCTTGAGAAAGCTACTATTTGAACCACATAAGAAGCTGTTTGGAACTCTTCTCTGTCCAAGAGCGTTGCAGTTTTCCCAGTGCCTCACCCATTTTGACCATTACAGAAATGGGTAATTTGCAAACCATAGAGAAATATCTCTATATCTATCTATCTATCTATCTATCTATCTATCTATCTATCTATCTATCTTATTATTATTTTGAAGTTTAAGAAATCCAAGATCAAGGTGTATATAGACTTGATATATGATAACTGCACACCATTTCCTTCCAAGAAGGCTCTTTGAGTGCCTTATCCTCTGTGGGGCAGAAATTCCGTTCATCACATGGCAGAAGAGAGGACAGGTAATTCAAACTCATTCTTGATATGCTTTTCTTGTTGAGATAGCCACCCATCCAACCCAGGAAGCCCTTATGACTCAATCACCTCCCATAAGGCCTCAGTTCCCAACAGTATTGCGTTGGAGACTGAATTTTGTGCTTTTTGGGGACAAAATTATTTGAACCTCAGCATCAAGGGAGATCATAAGATTCTCTTTGTCAAGGGAAGAATTACTTGAGAGGAGGCAGAAAGATGGTGAGTATCCCTGTAATAAAGTTCTTTCTCATTGTTTGGCAAGCTCGTCAACTCTCTGTTACTGTGATAGAATACTTGAGGAAATCAGCTTAAAAGGAGGAAAAGTTTTCTTCCACTCCCTCTTTCAGAGGTTTCAGGTCTGTACCAGCTGATTGTGTGCGTCAACTTGACACAGGCTGGAGGTATCACAGAGAAAGGAGCTTTAGGTGAGGAAATGCCTCCATGAGATCCAGCTGTAAGGCATTTTCTCAATTAGTGATCAATGGGGAAGAGCCCCTTGTGGGTGGTGCCATCTCTGGGTGGTAGTCTTGGGTTCTACAAGAGAGCAGGCTGAGCAAGCCAGGAGAAAAAGCCAGTAAGAAACATCCCTCCAAGGCCTCTGCATCAGCTTCTTCTTCCTGACCTGCTTGAATTCCAGTCTTGACTTTCTTTGGTGATGAATAGCAATGTGGAAAGTGTAAGCTGAATAAACCCTTTCCTCCCCAACTTGCTTCTTGGTCATGATGTTATGCAGGAATAGAAACCCTGACTAAGACAGGGTCTGTGGTTTTTCAGTCCTGTTTGGGTCTATGGTAAGGCAGCACATCATGATGAAAACGTGACAAAGGAGATCTGCTCAGCTTACAACAACAGGAAAGCAGAGGGACAGGGATGCTTCTTCATTGTTTTCGCCAGTGAGCTAAGGTTGTCCCACTGAGACCAACCTCCTAAAGGCTCTATCATGTCTCTGCCTTGATACAGGCTTCAGACATGCCTCGCTTTTTTCAACTTGATACCAGCTAGAGAGCCATCAGGGAAGAGGAAACCTCACTTCAGAAAAATGCATCTGTAAGATGAGTCCAGATGCCAACCTGTAGGACATTTTCCTGTATGATGGTGGATGCAGGAGGACCCAGCCTATCGTGGGCGGTGCTACCCCATGGGTGGTGCTACTACTGAGCAAATGGGGAGTGAGCATGGGACAAAGTTTGTAAGTAGCTCTTCTCGTGGCCTCTGTTTCACTCCTGATTCTTGTCCTGGCTTTTCTTCATGATGGACTAAGTCTATAAACTGAAAGAAACCCTTTCTTCCTCAAGTTGCTTTGGTGTGGTGCTTTATCACCACAACAGAAATAGACTAGTTCAAAGAGACAACACTTGGAGGATAATTAACAACTGTAAGCCCCCTTCCTAGAGACGTGAAGGAAGAGCGAAACTGGTGATAGTGAAAACCAAGACCATATTATTCTTTTGCTATCTTTTACCTACAAAACAAGGGGGTCTGTGCATCACAGGTTCCTGGGGAGGTTGGGTAGAAGGTCCTCCTGAAAGGGTGGTGCAGTGGGTGGGAAGGAACTGAGCAGAAGGGTCAGTGGACCCACTCTCTTCCCTTCCTCTTTACTCCTCTACCCACATTAGATGCCCCTTCTAATAAAAGCTCTAGTTCTTTATTTCACTGTGAACGTGTGGTTTGCACACAGTTTCTGAACCATGCCTCACTGTTCACACAGGAGGAGCCTGTGACCTGGGGCAGCTCCACAGAGTGCAGGACACAAGGTTCACTGTGATAAAATTTTTTTACTTATCCCTTCAGGTCAGGGTTACCAAGTAGAGACCTCAGCACGTTTGGAAAGCCTGTCTCTAGAATCAACATGAAGCATGTTAGAACTGAAAACAAATGCTTCGTAGGTTGTGGACTTTGGCCCTGAGAACAGAGGGCCACAGCAAAGAGAAGTAAGCTAATTTTCCAAAGTTAATCCTAAGTACATTCTGATGACAGCTTGCATTTTGCATTGCTCTGTGAGCTCCTAATCATTGCGTCAGATGAACTTACCATGGAGAGGAAAGAGATGTTTGAATTTTCCCATCCAGTCTTCTCTGTTGACTGCCAATGTTTTGCAGTATTGTGAGATATTTGGGGTGTGTGTGTGTTTTAATTAAATCTGGCTTTGTCAGGCTAACAAGTCTCTTGCTGTTGGCAAATATGGAAATACTAATCTAGTGTGCTATTTATTGGCCATGGGAAATAAAAGGATAAGATGTTTTATGAGATGAAAACCCAATTTACAATTTTCTGACCCTTATAAAAGATCTTGTTGAATGCTGTTTCAGAACTGACCATTGAAATGAAAGCTTTTCTAGAAAAAAAAATCTAAAAGGAAAAAATATACTCAGCTATGCCACAGACTTTTTATTTTTAACCTAAACAAACACAGATTGAAGGAACAATCCACAAGCATTATCTTCATTATTCCACAGCCAACAGCAAAGGCTTACATCCCATTATGGTAATGAGCAACCCTTTGAACTTTGGTTTGTACACTGCCAGGCATGAGCACTTAAGGCTTAGGCAAACAATGTTGTACAATTGCTTTAGGGAGTTGCTAGGATAATACCTCGGCTTGTATTTCTGAGTAGGCTTGATCCTGCCTTCCCAGGCTGCATTTCCCAGAGCCGAGGCTGTCAAGGCATACATCTGGAGAAAGAGTGGACTCGGGATCAAGGCATCACAGTTATTTCTGTACTTGGGGTTTCGTACGGGTGAGCAGCTGGATGTGGAAGGAGGAGATGTGTCCCTGAAAAGTCACGACACTGATATCTACTCTATGTCTCTGAAATGCTCTAGAATATTCCAGATATTCAGGCAGAATCTACAGATCTTCTACGCATGTGAGGACCTGATAAGAGGCAGTGGGTCACCGAGGAAAGTGTGGCTTTGGGGGGAGCTTGGAGTTAGAATCTCAGCATTTTAACTTACCCCTGGAAAGGTCTTCAACTCTCAGCCTCCGTTTCTCCCTATGTACAATGGGTGACACGACTAACTGAATAGGTTTGTCTTTAAAACCGAACTAAGAAAACTTCAGTTCAAAACTTGATTATGGATGTGGGGTATGAGTTTGTAAGTAAAAACAAAAATCAGTCAAGCCAATTATTTTCTGCGACAGGCTGTGCTTTAGACCCACTATCAATACTTGTTCTATTGCCCACAGGCTCATTTATTAGCTTAGGGCATTAACTACATCTTTACTCTTGGATGCCACTAGTTCATTTGAGAGAAGCAGTTATGTCTCCCTCCGATTTTCTAGTCCCATCATTATGGAGGAATTTGAGCATATAAATAAGATGTCCCTCATTTATACAAAACTGGATTTGTGTGTGTGTGTGTGTGTGTGTGTGTGTGTGTAGAATGCAGACACATCACAGTGGTTAAAATAGATTCTGTATCCTTGGACTGCTGTGCTCTCTCCCTGCTGGAAACCCAGCCGGATGTTGCTTTCCAGCTTCCTTTGTGATTAGGTGATTCCATGTGACTGAAGTGTCCTCAGTAGATTGTGGATAAGCATGGTGTTACGTTCCACGTACTGTCTGGCCCAGTGAACCTATCATCTGGACTTTGATATTTCTTTTACTTTCCCAGCTAGCAGGAATGCACAGGAACAGGGAGGGGCAACTAGGATACTATCTGGGGAAAGAAAGAATGATTGTCCCATTGTCAGCCTGCTCCGATGAATCATTTCAAATCGGGACAATTTATTACTTGTCCAATGCTATTAACCTAATAAGAAATAAACACCTGTTACAGCAGACTGTTATTTGGGGCTTTATTTGTTATAGTTAGCCTAGCCCACTAGGCACGGTCTATTGCCAGGGCAATGAGGGAGCTTCCCTAAGTCTCATGCCTTCGTCAATAACATGGTGTCTTCAGGCCTCCAGGAAGCACCCAACGCCAAAGAAAGGCAAGAAGATTCATAAGAGATTTCACATATTCTGTAGGCAGATTGTCAGAGTGGATACTTCCCAGTGCTAAAGCTTCAAGTCCACCGAGGTTGCTCCTCTGTGCCTAGCATGGAACTGACCAAGTTAATGGGTGAAAATTACCATTGAGATTACTTCTGCCTGATTTTCAGGATTATTTATATCTATATATCTATATATCTATATATCTATATATCTATATATCTATATATCTATATATCTATATATCTATATATCTATATATCTATATATCTATATATCTATACCTATACCTATACCTATACCTATACCTATACCTATACCTATACCTATATCTATGTTACCAAGATCAAAGCAGGATTTCAGGCTATGGGGAAAAAATGATTCAGAGAGCGTGCAGGAGGGAGTTTGCTAGTTATTGGCGGCATACTAAGGCAGACCTGAATACAAGTCTGTGTATTAAGAAAGGACCTCCATGAGAATTAGCTGTGGGTGTGTTGGCTAGGGAAAAGATTCAATATATGCTATCCCACATTGAAAAATTATTAAAGTCCTCTGGGCTCAGTTCTGAAACTACGATAGGGGATCTGTCCTGTGAGTTCCAAGATGGCTTAATTCTAAATATTTGATTCTGAGTCACATGAATAAGAATTTAGTATGCCGATGGCTATACGTAGTGTTATAATATAATAAATGTCAGACCTGCTCTGGCCTCCCTGATACGCCATGGCTCATTAATATGCATCTGTAATGTCATTTTTTTTCGGGATTGGGGGTGATGCTTAGTGACATCTTCTGCAGATCCTTGTGGGCTGGGTGTCTGGGGTAGCAGCATTCAGTTTTAATTGAAACACAGCAAAGCAGCAGCTGTTTGGCATTAAGGAAAGTTTTAAGCCCCTGTTCCAACCCACCAAGCTAAGGAGCAGACTGAAGTCAGACGCATTGTAAGCCAGCCAACCTACAACACCGAAGGCCATCCGCATTCTCCCCATAAACGGCCATCACCTGGAATATGTTCTCCTCTTCCCTTAAAACAGAGCTGACGATGAATGACGAGAGGAAACAAGAGGCATTGGTATTCACAACGCCGGATTCTTAGCTCATCTTCAATGCCCCTGCCGTAATTATGAGTTATTTGTCTCAGCCTGTTTTCCATTGTAGCTAAAAATATTGTAACCAGAGGTCCAGGCTCCACGTAAGGGGAGCAGAAAGTGAATCTTGTTTTTCTCTAGCAACCATGGTTGAGTTTCAGAATGAAGTTTGAACCTAAAAGTGTTCATGTCGAAATGCTCCAACGCTGTGGCTCTAATACCATGCAAGAGTGAGCACGCTGTGGGACGCGGCAGCATTTGATCCTGCCTGACTTCTGGGTCTCGAACTATCAATGGAGGAGATATTTATAGCTGTCTCGTGTCAATGTGCTCTTTAAAGTTAAGCAAGACCAGTGTTAGATGCTCACGTGTATCCTGGACTCTGAACTGGGTACCACATGTGCTCAGACTGCAGTTCCTTTTCCCCTTTGTTCTGTTTTTCATAACTCATTCACTCAACACATATTTGAGACAGTATGCTAGACATTTTAATAGGTGCTGGAGATATGGGGGCAAACAGGATGGATTTATGCCCGGTGCTTGTTTCCTAGTTGGGAAAGACAGTGAATAAGTAAATTGCAGATATAACAAATGAAGAGGTGACAAAATAAGAGAGAGAGTGAGCTGAGCCTTCACTGATGAATGGAAATTAGCACCGTGGTGGGGAGCAAGAGGAGGTATGAGAGAGGACGGGAGTAGTGTCAGCAGGTGAATTGATGTCGGATGCGTTTATCAAATATGCTTGTGATCCTTTCAGGGGAACTAGTGTTTGTTTCATTAGAGTGTGAGGACTGGCCAGCGAGCTAGAGGACACAGGGATGAAGGCACGCCTTTGCTCTGAGTCCATTGACTTTTGTGGAATTTGTTATTTCACAAAAACATCTCCTCCATTGATAGTTCAAGACCCAGAAGTCAGGCAGGATCTAATGCTGCTGTGCCCTACAGTGTGCTCACTCTGTGTTGTTTTGTGGAATTTGGAATATCTCTTGTAGAAAACTTCATAAAAAGGTTTAAATATGAAGCCTTTTAAATAAGACCTTGGATGGCCTCATTATCTTTTAGAAGGATCAGCTGTGTAGAAATGCATCTGAGGTACTGTGGCAGGGAGAAAGACTTTTATAAGCCCCATTCAGGAGACAATATTCATGTGACTTGCTGACCGAAGGCTTCCGAGAGTCTCCTTCATTTGGGCAGTTGGTATCTAAACATCTTTCAACGCCTAGCCTGACTTTTGATCCCTTTGTGGGTCATCTATCATTCCAGCTCTGAGAAATTCTCTCTTCCTTTGAAAGTTCTCTTACAGGGCATGGTGTGTAACTGTCTTGTCTTCTTTACTTCTAGCTGTCATATCTGAGGTATGAACCAGGAAATGGCTTGAAATGCCACGTGCTGTCTTTTTATTTTTGTTGTTCTTGTTTCCCTTTTCTGTAGCCATTCCTTCCTTCCTGAACTCCTGTACGGTATTGAAATGGCAGCATTTCTTGAACGGTTTTTTAGCATCCCGGATGGTCCCTTGAACAAATCATTGAGTCTTATAGCCATGAGGAAAGTTGGATCCCACTTAATCCCCTTACTTGATGGATGAAGAACTCGAAGTCCCTGAGAAATGAGTCCCTCCGTATTTCTCCCAGCTGCTAGTTTGTTTTCCTTTCAGTTACTCAACCAGGGGATTATTTTTGTGCTTGATGATGATGAATGAGATACCCATGACTTTATTAGGAAACACCCCACTGCTATCGTAGTTTAATGGTTGGCATGATTCTTTGAGGATTAAGAGATGAGTCTTGTGCATTAATACCCTGTCATTAATAACAAAGGGCCAAGTTAGTGTACCTTGTCTTCCTCCCGTGAGAAAGCCCAGAGAGTTCTACAAAATGGCTCTGAGATGCTGTATCATAACATCCTTGATAGCTACAAGAAGTACTGGTACTTTGTCCTCCTTTCTCTTTCCTTTTCTTTCTCTTCTCTGGAAATACAGCATAGATCAGTTCTCAGCTGCAGGATGAAATAAGCAGCGATTTTTCATTTCTAAGCCATCAGTGACACTACATACAAACTCTGTTTTTATAGGCTAACACGACTCACCCCAGAGTAGTAGTGAGCCCAACAGTGTTTTTGAATGTGGGGTAAAGGATGAAGAACATATGAATACAGTTACCTGTTAGCCCCACCCTACAGAGATTTGCTGACAACAAACCTTTTGCTAAAGTCTCAGTGCTTAAAATAGGCGGCAAAGTGCATCCATACCTAGATCAGGTAGGAATAACAGGAGCACAGACCCTACTGACTCCTTCTTAGACCCAGTCAGTCATTGTCATTCGAGAATCTGTTCAAATCCTGCTGTTGTTCAAGTTTCCCAAGGCAGTGCAAATATATGGATTATTTACATTAACTGTATTAAATCTGAAAGAAACAGATGTAGCCTAAGCATTATAGGGTTTTTTTTTTTTGTTGTTGTTTTTTGGGTTTTTTTTGCAAGAAAATACACAAACAAGCAAAATGTCCTTTCAGAATTAAGATGATTCCTATCAGTTTAAGACTTTTGGTTCCAAATATTTATTCCAGAAACTTCTCAACAACAGAAACACAAACCATTCTCAACCAACTAGCAGTAATTTGGGAGCATATCTGTTAAAAATAGCTTGAAATATTCAGAGGGAAGGATAGAAATTAAAGGTGAGTGTTAATTTACAATACAACTTCAGTCTTTTCTGGGGTAATGTAAAAGCACGTATAAGAAACTAGGCTATGACTTAAATTTCTGTGTAAATGAAAATTGAGACAGCCATAAATTAGAGTCTCTGAGGCGATGCTAATGGTCTACTGTGAAGTACATGGCATGTTCTTCAAACCCACAGTGTTTCCTTTAAGATATTCGGCTCACTGTAATATAATTAAAAATTAAGACTTTTGCCTGAACCTCTTAAAATTCAAAACTTTGATGTTAAAAGTGACACAATTTGTTTTCATCTGTCCCACATTTAGCCTAGAGTTCCATACACTCTGGAACTAAGTGTCTGTTGAATTAATCAGTAGTAAACCGAAACCTGTAAGAGTCATTAAATGGGAAAAACGTTGTGTCACATGGTGACAAGTGACTTTATATGGAAAGTGACATTTTCCATTGGGGACTGATGTGAGTGAGAGTAGGGTGATCATGCACAGGAAGTTCCACAGAGAAGACCATGGGGAGTGAGCTTCAGTGTAAGGGGGGGGTATGTAAAGATTACCCAGACTGATGAAAATAAGGAATTCCTGTGTATGTAACAAAGACATAGTATAAATAAGGTGTTGTGTTTTCGTTTTAGGGAATAGCTAGGGAGAGATGTTGGAAATGGTATATTAAGGCGGTGACAACAGACGGAGAAAGATGAGAAAAAACGATAGCTGGGGTAAATTGGAAGCAGTGTCAAAGACTCCCACCGTGTGTGGAATTCAGTTTCCCATTGATTTAGAGCATAGCTGTCCTGCAAAACCTCCTCATTGGTACAGATGAGCACTTGAAATTTCTTTTAACAAAATCAAAACCTGCAGAGGGGCATGGGGTCACATGCCTGCAGTCTCAGCAGTTTGGGAGACAGAAGACAGGAATATTATGAGGTGAGCCTCAAAAATAAAAACAAATAACAGAATGTAGAGCTCTATTTTCACATCACGGTTTTAGTTGAATATGGCTCAACATGTTCGATTACTGAGGTTCAGGGTTCTGTTCATGCTTCTCAGACATACCTCTCTAGGATCCTCCAGGGTGGTGAGACTGAAGTCTGGGGTCACACCCAACAGTCACAATATAGTTTTTTTATCCACTTGTTTAATTGGGAGACTAATATTGAAGGACTAGTGTGGAACAATTTATATTACTGCATGTAGAGATTTCTTTGAGCTGCTGAATATAGAAAGCCAACAGTTTTGGGGACTGGTGTCTCCTCTGCCAAGGACCAGCCTTGGCTTGGGGAGGAGTTTTGAAAGAAGGGGTATCTGGGAGCCACAAAAACAAACAACTTGAAGTCAAATTGTGGGTCCAAGATGGTGGCCTATATTCTGCTCAAGAGAGCTTTCCAGATCGCTCTCTGTGTTCTGCTTTCTGGAGAGAGCTTGCTCTAGGTATTCTAAAAAACTCTTTGAATAACTCCTCTCTTGCAGACCAAAAAGCCCAGTTTTTATTTTACATATCAATTTGGTCTTTACTTCAGGTTCTCTTTTGACTATCCCATAAATCAGCATTCCATAATCCCAGCCCCTTGATTCTTAGGAAGAGACAGAAAGTAAAGGCACAGACAAGATAGCTGGGTGGGGTTCCACCCAGGAATTACCATGCTAACCATGTCTGACCTAAATTCCCTCTGTCCCAGGCTGACCTTGAACTCAGAATCTGCCTGCATTTGTATCTCTCTGACAAACTGGCTCATAGCGCAGCTGCCTCTGTTCATTTAGAATGTGAAGCTCCTTATACAATTCATATTGCATCCTAATATTTTGCATAGTTGGGAAATTACACATTTTCAAACTTATGGTTTCAGCATTCTTTCCAACAGCCTTAAGGGCCATCTTGAAGGTCACAGTGTTTTACCATTTTGCTGAGACGTAGACACACCCTTACCTCCCAGAATCCTATTGTCTCTGATTATCATGGAATCATTAACCTTGGCAGAGAAGGTATTCCTGGAAGAAGGAACATGAAACTGTCTACTGTTATACAGACGAGTCTTATGCCCACAGCAACCATCAACATTGTGGAGGCCCATGCCTTGCTGGCTCTGTTCCAGGGGCAGAAAACCGTGTCATACTGTCCCTTACATGGCCATGCAGGACTCAGTACTACTTAGTTTTTTCTGCTCTGATAGTTATGCTTAATAGGCACTGGTGACTTACTTTAACAGAGACACCATGCTCCAAATGACATGCCACAAGGAGTTGTGTAAAGAGTTAGGCAGAACCTAACAGGGTTTTCTGGTTGCTTTGGTGGCGTTTGGATCTTGTCTATGATCCTTTGCCCTAGACACTTTTTTTTTTTTTGGTCTTATTTCTGATGCTACAGCCTTATTCTATAAGCTTATTGAAGTTATTTATACAGCAAAATGATGGTTACATATCAAAGGCCAGAGTATTGTTTGCTGGAGGCTTCTTTTTTAGAGTCTATTTTAAGAACCCCACAAGCAAATTCATCAGTCAGTTCATATTTTTTTAGACTGTAACTTAAAGTGATCAATCACCCTTTCAAACATCTTGCTGCAAGTGTGCTAAAGGGCCAGCAGATCAGATATTCTGAAAGTATGGACACATGTAATATTGATTTTCAATATTTGGATCACATCAATAATCTGCTCAAGGAAAACCACTCTATAAGAACTTGATTCCATTTACTCTATTAAAAGCTGAAATGCAAAGCTCTTACGCATGCTACTTATCTGTTTCCTTCAACTCTCAGTGCCCTCAATACTTAGTCTTGGTGGTAGCATTTGTAATGACAGAATTACTTTATTATTATTATTATTATTATTATTATTATTATTTACTGAGCACCAGTGAAATCTTGCTTTTGGCTTACGGTGGATTTTCCTTTAGTAATGCAAATGTTTTCCTAATTATTTAGGAGATAGATGGTTGATACGAATTGCATGTCAGTAAGGAAACTAACCAACCAACTACAGACCAACCAACTAACCAACCAATTCAGCCAGCCTGTTAGCTAGCCAAGCAAGCAAGAGTTAAACGAGGAACAGAAACCAGGGAGGGAACCAGGAACAGAAAACCAAGGCTCATGCAGTGGAGAGGGCTGGAGCTGGCGTGCTAATCTCTGAGCCTCCGCTCTTCTCCACTTCCCTAGGGTCGCAGTCTTCAGCTTGCATGGAAATGTGAAAGTTCAAGTAGATGGAGCCACCCAGGCAACACACCCCCAGCTCGGCTGGCTGGGGAGAGTTTAAATCTCTTCCTGCTGTTCTTCATCCTCCAGCTCCTCTCCTCTTATCTCTCCCACTTCCAGCTCTTTGTTAAAAACAAAGCAGCTAGATCTGTACTTATGCATGTAGAAATGGGTATATCTGTGGTGTCAAATATGGCTTAATTTGCGCTCTAGTGTAACTGTGTATACTACAAACATCAAACAACAACAACAACAACAACAAAACAAACCCAAACAACACCAACCCAAAAGACACTGGGAGACAGTTTTGTTTTCTGTTTTTCCTGACGGTAGCACTTTCTTATTTTCTGGACTAGATGGAGAGAGAGAGACAAATAGCACTTGTAGATGGCTTACTATATACAAAACACCATCCATATCTAACCCAAATCTCATAATAACTCCAGGACAGCAACCCCATTTTACAGATGAGGAACGGAGGGAGGTGAGGATGCTAATGGTTCCTCTAATAGCTCACTGGTACTATCTGCAATTGACTGTGCATCAGACCACACCAGCCATCCTGATGCGTTGTGTCTATGCCTCCTCGGATCCTGCCTTATTAAGAGCAGGGCGACTGGACATTCTACAGAAACATGAAAGGGGTTTGAAAATTTCACTATCCCCCTCCCCCCTGCTACCCTCAGGGATGCTAACAGACTGTTCTCTGGAAAAGAACCCTCAAGTCTCTACCCCTTCTCAGCCTGGGCAGGGGGAGGCATCAGCTCTGTTACTGATCAACAGAAACCCCCTGCAAACTTGAAGTAACTCTTAATAGATACAATCTTAATAGACTCTTTCCTAGATGCGTTCTGCACAGTGCTTCCCAAAGCACACGCATTAAAGAATGAGACTTGCATATGTTCTCAAGGCTTTATCTCAGAACGACAACAATAAAAAATTACAGAGAGAACGGCGTTAACTTATTTATTTATTTTTTTTTAAAGGCAAGAGAAGTCTCTTGCAGCTCTCCAGGAGAGATGGGTAAGTAATCATGGTCATTGGCACTGTTGTTTACTGGCTGAGATGCCAAAGATACCCATCTGTCAAGAAAATGTGTAGGAGGCTGCTCAAGCCGGGAGCCTCTGACACTGAACAACCCGCTGGGGACTGAAGATGCCACTCCAATGAGAGCTTGCTTCCTGATGGTGCACTGCTTCTGCAAGGAGGAGTTTCCATCCATCTTCTTGTGGGAAAAAAAAGAGGGGGCTTTCATTGCAGCTGAAAAAAAGGACACAGAAAATTGCCTTGATCTTCACAACAAGGGATGTAGCCTGAGTATTCCATATATAACAAACCTTGCACTGAAAGGTTATTTCATTTTGGACTTTGACAAGCAAAAGCCACTTAATAATAAGAAACAGCCACTCCTTACCCCAGCATTACTGAGGATGGGTTTAAAATGGAGGGTGTTTAAATCTAGTGGAGATATAACTCCAAATGTCTGTGGAGTTATTCTCCCTTTCCGTTTTCTTCCTATGTGGAACATAGGAAGGTCTTTATTAAACTACGTGGTGGCAAATGCATTATAGACGATTTGTATGCAGTTGTGATCCACATTGAAGATTAATAAGTATGCTGGCATATCCTAGAAGCTTTGTTTAAGATCTGTCTGAGACATATGCAATACTATTGAACAAGTGTTATATCCCGCCTGGTGTCCATGAAACACTTACAAGACCACACATATCTCCTCTTAAGACAAAAATTCTCCATAGAGATGAAGGTGATTTTTCTTTTAAAAGACTCATTCTTTCCCCCCCTTGTCCTGTATAAAACAAAGACATACTTTACAATTTGTTTTGAATATGTTGTCATGGTGACAGGTAACTTAGAGGATGAGCCTGGCTTGAGGAAATATGGTGAAGGGGTCCCCTCTTTATATATCTGCCTCAGAGAGCCTTCATGTTTGCTGAGCTAAAGATGCTATCGTATGCAAGCCTGTGTGCCTGACCGGCATCTTGGAAAGAAGAACGCATGTTAACTGATGGCAAACCATGCAGGGGGTCCCACAACTTCCGGTGTGGCTGCCGGTGCCACAGAGAGAGAATATGTGGGAGACTCATCTTCAAGAAAGCATTGGAAGAACCAGGCTTGTCAGCCACCTGGGCCTATTTTCTTCAATGTAAGGAAAGGAATGAGGCCTGGTCACCCAGAAAGCTGGAGTGAATGTGGTCTGTAGCTGGTAATAATGAATAAAGAGTACCTACCGCCCCGCCAGGCCTCTGCGCCGCTCCTTCCAAGTATCCGGTAAAGCATGACATTTAAACTTGAATAGTTAACCAAATATATTTATGTACATAAAACTCCCAATACATAATGCCAATTTACAATGATAATGTCTTATCCCAATTATCTAACTTCTCCAAAACACTGGAAATACGTCTGAAGCCATCTGGATATCCGAGTCCCTTCTCTGCTCTGCTTCTGTCCACCAATCCTTTTCTCTCTCTCTCTCTCTCTCCTCTCTCTCTCTCTCTCTCTCTCTCTCTCTCTCTCTCTCTCTCTCTCCACCCCTCATTTCCCCTAGCTCCTTTTCCTCTCTCCCTTCCAATCACTGGCCTCTCACTGCCTCAATGTGAAAGGATAGGAAATATCTTGCAACAGTGGTCATCCATGGAGCACCATCCTGAATCCCTGAAATCCTGGGTCTGGCTTAAGAGAAGAAGTCCCACGTACCTTCCCATCCTCTTTATCATTAACCAACACAGTCTATCCTTAATGCTTTATTACAAGTCATCCCTCATTACCTCCTTGCCCTGAGTTCTGTTTATCAGCCAATAGAACTCATTATTGTAAACATCACAGGTGCTTTGCTACAGTACTAGGGAGTTTCTATGTAGCCGTGCCTAAAGTGTCCTTGTGATAACTGTCACTTGGAAACCTTTTCCCAAAGTTTTACTGTGTGTACCGGTGTAAGAAAAATAAATCCCCCTCTATATTTGTCATGCACTAGCAGAGACTCCCAGGTGACAGCTATATCACTCTCAGCCAGCCATTGAACTGAGCACAGGGTCCCCAATGGAGGATCTAGAGAAAGAACCCAAGGTGCTGAAGGGGTTTGCAGCCCCACAGGAGGAACAACAATATGAGCCACCCAGTACTCCCAGAGCTCCCAGGGACAAAACCATCAACCAAAGAGTACATATGGAGTTACCCATGGCTCCAGATGCATAGGCAGCAGAGGATGGCCTTGTTGGACATCAAAGGGAGGAGAGGCCCTTGGGCCTGGAAAGGCTTGATGCTGCAATGTAGGGGAATAGCAGGACAGGGAAGTGGGAGGGGGTTGATTGGGGAACAGAAGGAGGGGAGATGAGTTATGGGATGTTTTTGGAGGGGGGCACCAGGAAAGGGGACAACATTTGAAATGTAAATAAAAATATTTCTAATAAAAAATAAATTGAAAAACAGAAAAAAAAAAATGCCCAGGTCAGACTCTAGAAGTTTTGACCCAGTGCCTGCGGTCTTGGTGCTGCCTGACTTTCTTTCTTTATCTCATGTGGATTATCACCCCGCAGACAATGAGGCTTGAGGGGAGGGGTTCCCAGACAAGGTCAGTCTCTTAGGAAGTAAGCGATACAGTAAACTTTACCCTAATTTCTTTAATATCGTGTAACTGTTCACTACGCACAGTTGATACTATTTGTGCTCTGGTGCCCCACTTACTGCACTGCAATGTCCTGGTTCTCTTTGAGAGGCATTGTGAGGGACATTTGAAAGATCTGCTTCCAGGCACACGGGAGATTGGGTGACCTGCTCCCTCTCTGTGTACATGGCCTCCTCCCTGTCAACTCTCACTCAAGCTCCGAGTTCATTTCCAATGCCACTCCTTAGGGAAGCCTTCTTTAATACGTCTTCTAGCCACCGACCCGACCCTGTGGTTTGTCTTCTCATTGGTTGCATTTGTGAGTATGAGTTATTGGAGGAACACAGGTACATGTACCTAAGGATACAGTTTCCTTAGAGGTGTAGGCAGTTACTGCCTTGTGACTACAGCCAGCCAGCAGTCTGACCACGTGCACTCAAGAGATGTGTTCTAAGGGCATTGCTGAGATGCTATTTTATGTATACTCACCAGAAATCCCTGTCTTGAGCTAAGGGAATCAAAGACATGGGTCATGTTTCCCAAGAGCTCACAACTGTTTAGGGGAAATTAGTTCATAAAAAAATGTAATCATGTGATTTGCAAAAGTACATTGTTGTTAGTTTTCTCCTAAGTATCACATGGTTTAGTATTTATGAATGCTAGAAGAACATTAATGTTACAAAGTATGAATGCAATAATCAAGAGGAAATTTTTTTGTCAGATTTGTAGACACATTTTTACTTGTTTTTCACGTTTTTATATTCTGTTCTCATCTTTGAACACATGAGGAACACATCCACCCTTCAGTCTTCATTCTCCCTTCTTCCATTGATCCTGACGTTACGTTCATTATTGGGTCATTGTGCGTTTTTATTTTGTTGGAGAATTTTAAGACTGCTAACAGTTTTGGGGAAATATTCATGCTCCTGCTTGAGGCTTTAGATCGATACAAATACAGAGAGATGGCGCATGGTCGAGGCGCTTGATGCCCCAGCTGGGCAAGCTGAGGTTGATCTCTGGGTCCCACAGGGCGGGAGAAGAGGTTCAGCTTCTCAGGGAGCCTCTGACTGCCACACATCCACGCCATGGCAATTGGGCAGCCATACACACACACACACACACACACACACTAAATACATAGGTGTCAGAAAAAAGTTAAAAAGAAACGCAACCATTCAAAAGTAGAGAGGGACAAACAAACAAACAAACAAACAAAGAAACAAACAAGGAAGATTAAGGGACTTCACGTTGCCTAGGTCCAACTGGTGCATCTAACAGTGCAAATCCCACACCCAAGAACACCATGGGAGAAGAGGTGGAGAGCTCATAGGAGCCAAAGGACCAGGGAGGGCACTTGCTGTGAGACAGTGAGAGACACTGTGTCCATGACATCTCAACAATATGCTTTCCTAAGCAAGGCCTGGATAATTAAAAAAAATTAATTGACATTCTGACCTAAAAACGAGGAATCTCGCAGTGTTCCACCCCTAGTAGAAGAACTTCAGACAGTCAGTGGTTGCTGAAGGGTAGAAAATCAGTTGTCGCCAGGGATGGGAACTCTGAAAGGATGAGTTTCGTAAGGTGAGGGGCCAATTTGATTTATTTCAAAAGAAATTTTTTCCTTGTGTCTGAAAAAATTTTTTTTTAAAAAAAAATGAGGTTGCCTTTCTCTTCTTTTAAAGTCCAGGGATAAATGCTAAGGTTATTAGATAAAATACTTAGCCCCTTAATAAGCAAAATTGCATAAATATGCAACATGTTATCTATTATAATCAATATTTTATTACTCATGTACCAAAAAGTCTAGTTAGAAATGGAAGATCAGTCCAGAGAAAGTTTCTGAAAACAGTATGTAGTTTTTTGAAATTTAAGATGCCTGATATCAGTTGTATATGTTCAAGGTCTATAGTATGGTCCCATAAATGTACAAATTATTTAACAACTGTCACAATTAAATTTATGAAGAGCTCCAGTATCTCTCAGGGGAATTCACTCACCTCTTAAAACCGCAAGGTGGTGCCTTGGAGCACTGTCTCCTATCCAGCCATCTCAGCCCACGAATGCTTTTATGTCTGTTTCATGATTTCCCTTCTGTGTGCGGGAGTGTGGGGACTAAATCCAGGGCCTTACTCCCGGCAGGCAAGCTCCTTGACCCCTGAGTCCCTCTTCCCAGCTCTGAGTTTGACTCTTTCAGATTCTACGCTTAAGAGAACACAGTGCTTGTCTGTGTACATCTGACCTATTTCTTTTAGCACAATATTATAGACTCATTTCTGTCGTCACAATGGATAAAGTGAAAGAGACTCAGATTAATTGCATTGAAAAAAAAGTCTCAGAAATGACCATCATAGACTTTGTTCTCTGGTTAAGTCTCATAAAGAACGCTTTAAACAAGCTTAGTAAGCTAAGAAAGGAAAAATATAAGATGGTATTAAAGGTGTACCAGGAAGTGATATGGACCTGAATCTTATGTTCAAGGTTATTAAATTGAATTAAGGGAGTCATGACCTTAATTCTGAGCTAAACTCAGAAAGTTTAGCTCCAGGCATGGTATTACAAGCCTTTAATTCCAGAAGGCAAAGACAAGCAGATTTCTGAGTTTAAGGCGAGTCTAGAACAGAGCAAGTTCTAGGTGAAGAAAAACTTTCCAGGCTTTGTGGACCAGACTTTTAATCCCAGTGCTTAGGAGGCAGGCATGCAGATATCTGAGTTCAAAGTCAGTCTACAGAGCAAGTTCTAGGACAGCCAAGCTTAGGAAGTGAAAAAGTTGGAAAACAGAAAGCTGGTGATGATGTAATAGAACAAGGGGGCCATGCTTCAGCCCCAGAAAGCAGCAGAACACAACAACTTTGGCCATGTTGTTCTGGCTTCAGAGTGAAAAAGTAGAAGGAACTACTGGGACAATTAATGCTAGTTAGCTGGAGTGAAGAAATTAGTGGCTATTAAGAAGAAACCAATATCACTGAAGTGAAATCTTCTGGGAAGTGTTCTGAAAGCACAAAGAAGCTCTGTTCCAGAGGTAGCCAGGGTTGTACCTTATTTTGCAGCTGTACTTGGTAATGTGTAAGAGTAAGCCAGGTGATATTGGTTTTGAAGACATGAAGGGGTCATGAAGAGCAGCTGAGGCCTGGCACTGTGAGAGGCCATGGAAGGCCATTAGTGAAGGTGCAGCCTCAGTTGCAGTTGATGGTCCAGGACTGAAGGGGTCATGCAAAGGATTTGAGTCTTGGCACCAATGAAGAAAGCCTACATGAGGCTACTGGTGAAACCGAGTTGCAGTGGAAGACTCCAGTGTATTGGAGAGGCCAGCGCCATGGGATGATCACCAACAACAGGAACAGCAGTGGTGTGGATCAACCTGAGCTTTGCGAGCTACAGAAGGTAGAGCTGAAGTGACACCAGCAACTTTGGAGGAGCCCAGAAGATCATGGGTGGATCCCAGACATTGAAACAAGAAACTGTGACATTGAAGTTGCCTTGGAGACCCCATGATGTTCTAGATGCCAGAACTGTGGGACATCTGCTGAGGAAAGCTGCTATCAGGGAGTGGAACCAGCCCAGGAGAAAGAAGTTTGTTGTAGTCAACAGAGATGAAAAAGGACTTGGAGATCTGAAGACCACTTTGACATCAGACATAGAGTTGCAGAGTTTGGAGCTTGCCCAACTAGTTTCCTGTCTTGCTTTGGTGGTTGGGTGAATCTCAGAAGAGACCTTGAGCTTTGCACATTTAATACTGTTGAATCTGGTATAGACTAAGAGGACTTTCGAAGTTGGACTAAATGTATTTTGCATTATGCTATGTTTAGGTATGGTCCCCATAGACTCATGTTTGAACAAGCCTATGGCGGCCAGGGAGTGGAATATGATGATTTGCATATGCTTGGCCTAGGGAGTGGCACTATTAGAAGGTATAGCCATGTTGGAGTAGATGTGTCACTGTGGGTATGAGCCTTAAGACCCTCATCCTAGCTGCTGGGAGCTAGTATTCTGCTTTCAGCCTTCAGATGAAGATGTAGAACTCTCAGCGCCTCCTGCACCATGCCTGCCTGGATATAGCCATGTTCCTGCCTTGATGATAATGGACTGAACCTCTGAGCCTGTAAGCCAGCCCCAATTAAATGTTGTCCTTATGAAGAGTTGTCTTGGTCATGGGGTCTGTTCCCAGCAGTAAATCTCTAACTAAGACATATACATATATATGTATATATATATACTCATAGAGCTATAAATATATATTTATATTTCATATATATTCATAAATACATTGTATTTCATATAAATCATATACTTCAATATACATCATATATATTAATAAATATATATCATATATTCATAAATACATATATCATAGAGTTATAAATAAATCCATATAATAAATTTAAGATTCCATTATATCAAGCATCTGGGAAGGTCAGAGTTTGAGAACAGGGGATAGTGGGAATTTTCAGTTGTTACTCTAAAGGCACTTCTGTGTGATGACTATTCACAGTGTTTGAAAAAAAAGTGCATTTCCTGGATGTACTGGCTGGTTTTGTGTGTCAATTCGACACAGGCTGGAGTTATCTCAGAGAAAGGAGCTTCAGTTGGGGAAGTGCCTCCATGAGATCCAGCTGTGGGGCATTTTCTCAATTAGTGATCAAGCAGGGAGGGCCCCTTGTGGGCGGTAGTCTTGGGTTCTATAAGAGAGCAGGCTGAGCAAGCCAGGGGCAGCAAGCCAGTAAGGAACATTCCTCCATGGACTCTGCATCAGCTCCTGCTTCCTGACCTGCTTGAGTTCCAGTCCTGACTTCCTTTGGTGATCAACAGCAATGCAGAAAGTGTAAGCTGAATAAACCCTTTCCTCCCCAACTTGCTTCTTGGTCATGGTGTTTGTGCAGGAATAGAAACCCTGACTAAGACACTGGATAAGATCAAAATAATAGAGGGGCAAAAGGTGAAGCCCACAGATGCAAAAGTGCAAACTAATAAAAATGGTGCTTCTTGTCAGTCAATTCAAGATGATTCTTTTTCTTCTTTTGTCTTTCCACATCTGTTATAATATGGTTAGACTCATTACACATTTAAAATTCAGGAGAAAAAGTTTTTGTTGGGTACAACTTCTCCCTAAAGACAATGGCTTGCAAACTCAATTTTATGAACCAGAGAAGGAAGAAAGTTGGGGATGGACTTGGCTATCCCCATTGGAGCTGCAGAATGCTCCTAAACTAGAATAGTTTCCATTTACATAAAATGAAAGTTCACTTAATTCCAAGCCCTCTGATCTCGCTTGGTTATTTTTGCAGAAGGGGGACAGGGGTTAGGGTAGAGAAGTTGTCACATAAACAAACAATAGGGATTTGCAAGTCTCAGAAGGTTGGGGATCACTGCTTTAAGAACGAACCATCTAAGATGACATGTGACACAGACAGTTACATTAGAAACAACGACAAGTAGACAAGTGTGTGGGCATCGAAAAAATGATGTACTTAGATTATGCATGAATAATATATCCATGTGCACATCTCCTGGGTGAGCTTGTCAAGGCTTCTTGTTCCCGTCTGCTTTGGTGTTTATTTTCAAACGGTTTTTTTTTTTTTTTTAAACTCGGAAAATCTTTTTGTCTTGCTTTGTACCTTCTGGAGATGGCTGACTATGACATATACTCTCTTTCTTTCCAGTGAGTGGAGGCCTGCCTTTCCCTATAATTTCCCCTTTCTGATTTGTTACTTTAATTTAAACCAGATGATGTCTGGGTAAAGAGAATCCTGTCTACCTTAATGCTCCTTGTGTTGTATCTACCATGTTTTGGCATCTAATAACAGTTAAATAATTTACCACCATTACAGGGCATATTTTCTCAGACGTCACATAGAAACCGGTTAGACAATTCTTCTTACTAAAATCCAGATGGCTAACTACATTTCTACCCGCATTATTTTCAAAATAACAAGAACAAGCGCTCAAATAAGAAGGGGGAGGCGAAATATTCACAACCAGTAATAGTTATTTTAGTTTATGAAATTAAACCTGGTTCTCTCCTCTTCCTCCCCCAAATCATTTCCATATGCTTAGACGCCTTTTATATTTAAAATTCAGAGACAATGACTCAGACATGAAACAATCAGCGGTTGTTTGCTTTAAAAATAAGAGTTGCAGACTGGATCAGTCCCCAAAGCCTGTCTTCCAGGCTCCTGGTTGGTGTTGGAAAAACTGCCGCAGATTTGTGAGCTGCGTTTGTGTTTCGGAGTTTCTATTTCTCACCCGGCCTAGAAATTCCAGCGAAGGTTTTAATAATTCAGCATAAAGGAAGAACAGTATTACAGTAGAAAATTACCCTAAGAAAGGCAAATATGATCTTTTATATGAGAAAAATAAGGGTGAGAGGTGATCCAAATTAGCAGGACAAATAGCAGCAGACTGACCCACTACACAAAGAGAAACGGCTCATAAATAGCAAGAGTTCTCCCTGCAGAGGAATGTGGAAACAGTTACCTTTAACTCTAATCAGTAGACTTAGAGCAAGAAACAATGTATCAGCAAGAACTTAAAACGATTGAAATGGTACGGTGGCTCCTTTTCTTCTGTTTCCTCTGAGTTCAGGCAGGTGCACAGCAGGTCATGTGCCCACACAAGGAGAGGGGCTGGAGATCATTTCTTGTTTACTGACGTCAATGGGAGCAGACCTTGCACTAGGTGCTGGAGACCCAGTCTGAGGTTTCCAGCTGGGACTGTTGTTTACCTTGAAAGCTCATAGCACTAATAAGAGCCTGTCTTATAATATGTTACTACTGCCGTGATGAAACACCAGGACCAAAAGATGCATGGGAAAGGAAAGGGTTTATTTAGCTTACATAGCCTCTGTCATGGTCTTTTAAGGGAAGCCAAGGTAGAAACTCAAAACAGGGCAGGAACCCGGAGGCAGGTGGTGATGCAGAAGTCATGGAGGAGTGCCACTTCAGGCTTGTTCCTTGTGGTTCTCTCCACAGGCTTTCTTACAGAATCCAGAACCTTCAGTCCAGGGATGGCACCACCCACAATGGTCTGGGCCCTCCCCCACCAATCATCAATTAAGAAAAGACTCTATAGGCTTGCCTATAGCCTAATCCTATGGAGGCGTTTTTTCAGTTGAGGTCCCCTCCACTCATGGGACTGTAGCTTGTGTCGTGTTGACACATGACTAACCTGCACAGAGCTGACTCCTCCCTGTAGAGCCTGGACCAGGTCCTGGGAAGAGTCGCTTCCTCTCTATGTCCTCTTTGGCCACCAGGGAGTAGAAAAAGACTGAGTTCAGCCACTTCCTCCTGCTTGCCTTGAGAGCTGGCGCTTCTTACCTGGAGTTTGAGGTTTCGCTGTATTCCCCTTAGTCCCAGAGCGGGTGCTTCCTACAGCCAGAAGCTCAGCTTCCATTCTTTCTCCTCCTCCTCTCTCTTTTCATTAAATGTGTCTGCAGAAAAGGATCTAACATACTCATTAGGTCTAAGGTAAATTGTCCCAAGGTTTGTTTGAATTGTAACTTGTCTTTCTGGTGAGGTTTTCCAATGGGGTTGAAAACAGGACAGGTGTGTTTTTGAAATCTGAGCTGCTGTTTGTCCAGTGACTACAAAGTTACTCACTAAATCACCACTGTTAAGATTTCCTCATGTTTAAATTATACACACACACACACACACACACACACACACACATACACACACATACTTTTTGGAGACAAGGTTTCATGGGTCTCAGGCTGACATAAAACTTGCATGTAACTAAAGATAATTTCAAACTTTTGACTCTCTAACTTTTACTTCCAAAGGACTGAGAGTATACGTATGTGATACTAGTGTTAGGAATCAAAGAACTGAGGGCTTTGTGCATACTAGAAAGGCACTTTATCAACTGAGCCCTCAAATTATATATTCTAAAAGACCATGTCCCTTGGAGTTGGAGAAAAGACTCAGTGGTTAAGAGCACTGGCTAGTCTTCCAGAGGACTCTAGTTTAATTTCCCAGCACCCACATGGCAGCTTACAACAGACTGTAACTCTAGACCCACAGGATCTGATGTCATCTTCTGGCCTCCATGGTCATTGTATGCATGTGATATACACACATATATATAGGCAAAGCTATCTCTTTATACACACACATACACATACATGCATATATATACATACACTTCTATATATGTATATATGTGTGTATATATGTATGCATATATACATACACACACAAATAACATGTCTGTGAAAATAAATGAATTGAATTCTTCTCCAGTGATATTGTAAGAGGTAAAACTAAAGAAACATAGGCTAGCATCTACAGTCTTTTTAAAAAAGATTTATTTATTTAATATATGTATGTAAACTGTAGCTATCTTTAGACACCTACAGTGTCTGAGTCTGAATGAGATCAGAAGATCTCATCATGGATGGTTGTGAGCCATCATGTGGATGCTGGGACTTGAACTCACGACCTTCAGAAGAGCAGTCAGTGTTCTTAACTGCTGAGCCATCTCTCCAGCCAGCATCTAACTGTTCTGTGATAACCTGCAGTTGTCAGGAATCAAAAGAATACAGATTTGCCCTGGCTTCTGGATTCAGAGGTTTTGGTGCATGGTGGTTTTAGCCTTATTATTTTGGGCCTTATAGAATCAGGAAATCACGGTGAGGAGGCCATTGTGAAACAGAGCTTCCCGGCTGTTGGTGACCAGCCAGAGGTAAAAAGAGTGAGAAGGAGCAGATATAGGCTCCAGTGTCTCGGATTCCAATCGTCAAACTCAGTTCCGTGGGACTCGGCATTGTACAGCTCCCATCACACCGGAATGCGGCACGGGTTGGCGAACAGGACTTTGTGGCACAGAGCCTTTAGGGTCATTTGAAATTCAAATCATGATAGACATGGATTTGTGGGGTAGAAATAAGTGTAGGGGGCCAGCTAGCTTTCTTGAATCTGACCTAGATTGCTTGTAAGGACCAGTTTGGCTACAGGAGAGGAAGAGTCTCTAAGGGAGAAAACTGTCTAAAGGAATACGCTTCTCCATTTCTTCTTTTCGGAACCCACATCCAACCAACCACCAACCACTCTGATTTCTACATCAAAAATGCATCCTATGTCTTTGTACTCCAAACTAAATCTACCTCACGTTCAGGACGTCATCCTTGAAACAGCACAGAGATCTGCTAATTATTTTCTTTGTTTCCATATTACCCAGCATTCCCTGCCCATCTACTCTTCACACAGTAAGGGTCCTGTTATGGTTTGTATATGCTTTTCCCAGGGAGTGGCACTATTAGGAGGTGTGGCCTTGTTGGAGTAGGTGTGTCACTGTGGGTGTGGGCTTAAGACCTTCACCCTAGTTGCCTGGAAGTCAGTCTTCCACTAGCTGCCTTCAGATGAAGAGAGAGAACTCCCAGCTCCTCCTGCACCAAGCCTGCCTGGATGCTGCCATGTTTCTGCCTTGATGACAATGGACTGAACCTCTGAGCCTATAAGCCAGCCCCAATTAAATGTTGTCTTTTATAAAACTTGCATTGGTCATGGTGTCTGTTCACAGCAGTAAAACCCTAACTAAGACAGAAGTAATGTTATGGTTTGTATATGCTTTTTTGAGACTTCCTTTGCAGATGCAGTTAATATAAATCTCTTTATCTTAGCCCTAGGCAGTCTCTTCAGGCAATGGCACAAAAGGCAGCCATGTTCTTCACCAAAACATCACAAAAACAGTCTCTCAGCCACATATTAAAGTTCTTCTCCACTGAAACTTCTTGGGCCATCAGGCCTACACAGTTCAAATGACCCTCAGCACCACTGTCTTCCATATTCCTACTAGGCTGGCCCATTAAGCCCCACTTAAAGCATTCCATAGCTTTCCAAATCCAAAGTTCCAAAATCTACATTCTTCCAAACAAAAGCATGGTCAGGCTTATCACAGCAATACCCCAGTCCCTGGTACCAACTTCTGTCTTAGTTAGGGTTTTACTGCTGTGAACAGACACCATGACCAATGCAAGTTTTATAAAAGACAACATTTAATTGGGGCTGGCTTACAGGCTCAGAGGTTCAGTCCATTGTCATCAAGGCAGAAACATGGCAGCATCCAGGCAGGCTTGGTGCAGGAGGAGCTGGGAGTTCTCTCTCTTCATCTGAAGGCAGCTAGTGGAAGACTGACTTCCAGGCAACTAGGGTGAAGGTCTTAAGCCCACACCCACAGTGACACACCTACTCCAACAAGGCCACACCTCCTAATAGTGCCACTCGCTGGGAAAAGCATATACAAACCATAACAGGTCCCAAAGGGTAGTTCACTCCTCTCTTAAGACTTAACAGGGGTTAACAGCACTTGCTGTTCATGCAGAAGACTCAGGTCTGACATGGGACTCGCAAATATCAGTCACTCCAGTTACAGATGATCCACTGCCCATTTATGGCCTGCAAGGGCACCAGGTATGCACACAGTGCAATTAAACACATGTGGGAAACAATTCATATATGTAAAATCAAAAGGAAATAATTTCTATTTTTTTAATTTTAAACAAGACTTCTCAACCAAAGGGAGACAAAATGTACCATCCTCCCTCTGACCCATGGCGACCTCACCTGCTACGTAACTGGGTCCCTCACTGAGCATGTGTGAGCTCACTCCTTTCCTCCTTTCTGTTCCAGATGCAGTGATTTTCCCGCCAATTCTGAAATAGGGCAAGTTTACTCCTAGCTCTCTACCTTTGTCTCAGCTGTCTATTCTGCAGCTATCATGTATCCTGTATATCTTCCTGCAGTGGTCTCCCGCTGAGTTTCTGTCCCAGGGCATGGCCCCTACCCAGGAAAGTTTCTTCTGACTCAATGCTCTCCCTAACTACTGCTCCATCTATGTATTGGTGCATTCAGTTTTTCATAGCGTGATTCCTGTGTGAAGTCATTCTGTCCTCTTGTTTATCTGTGCATTCATTATTTGTTGCCCTACCACGAGAGCTTAAGCCTCACAAGGGCGGGGACCGTGTCTCTCTTGGCCGTTGCTTTGATCCCAGAAACTAAAATACCACCTTGCTACTTGGTGCTCAATATATATAAACGAGAAAACAGACCCACTGGATTTGAAAACAAATAAAGCATTGCCAACTGTCATTCAGTGTCATTCATTCCTAAGCAACTGGGGAAACACAGGGCAAGTTCTGTAGGCAAGATGCTTTGATAAAATGGTTAACCCGACGTGAAATAAGAGGGATTTATTTTGGACAAAAACTTAACGCACTGAAGTCACAGTTTGTTGGACTGTGTTGCTTACGAAGTGGCACAATAAAGATCAGTCAAAGCGGAAGTCTTGGGATGTTTTGTTTTGCTTTATGAAAACAGCGCTGTGTTAAAATGGCTTGGAGCTCGCGGTTCTGTTACAATGGCTCATCAGTGTGACAAACGTGTTTCTGCAGGGTTGGAGGAGAGTCTGAAATTCACAGTTCATTCGTTGCGTTGTTCATTTATTAAAGCACAGGCATCTCTTCCAGTTCTCCCATTTTGTGACAGGATGCCTTCCTGTCTCCTTTTAGCTTCCTTTGTGCATAGATGTGCAAACATTATTGATAAGAACATAGGCAATGCAGCTTGTGTGAGAAGAAAGAACACTTTAATATGTCCATGTGGACTTAGCCTCATGGTGTCTTATTGCTCACTATAATTTGGCTTGCAACTTTAAAATGGGGAGAGAATATTAACTCAAAGAACACGCGCACATACTTCTCCCTTTCTTTATGGCTTCAGACTGAATTTTATCCAGTTCATATTTGGAAATTTGACTAAAACAGAGCAGAGAATAAAGCTCTCAGAGATCTCTGCATTAATGGCATTATTCAGTTTCATGCCAACCCAACAAAACAACAGATTCCCTGTGGAGTTGAGGGTATAATCTATGCATTCATCTCTGTGTCCTACCCTGCCCACCAAGGTTCTGAGAAAGCACTGCAGTCATTAAGCCAGTGTGCAAACCACCAAACTAAACAAAGAGGCTATTTTTACAGAAAGGGATGAGAGGCGAGGCAAAGCATTTTTAAAAATAAAAAATGACTTTTCCTCAAAGCCCAAGAACAGTAGCAGAAGGCTTTAAGAACATAAACACAACCAATCTGTCTATTCCAGGGGATAAAGGCTATGTTTCTTAAACATAAAAGAACAAAATTTCTAAGTAGCAAGCAAGTTGGAAGCATTTGCATAATGGATTCTATTTACATAAATTACGTTGCTTATAGCACTCATCTGATAAGACTTGGCAATAGTGCAAGGCCGAAACTGAGGGGGAGAGAAGAAAGGCTGAGCTCCGGCTTTCTTCCTTTCTCTGAGGTCTGTGTGTCTTTAGGGGTTAATGTGTGTATTTGCACCAAACTTCGTAGCTGTGAGTGTCAAAAAGAGTTAGATGTGGTCATTTCTGTACTCCTCGCGCCCCGTACCCTGTTTTGTTCTCTTTTATGAAGGTAAAAATGAGTGCATCTGTCAACCACTGGAGCATGTTAACTCCTGTGTGTTGGGACTTGACAGTCACTGGCTGTGAATTTTCTTCCCCTAACAACCAAATGAAAATGTCAGCAGTGAATCTTTCTGCTAAGTGCTAGGTTCTTTTTCTCTTATGTACTGCTTTCTGTTGGCCAAGTAGACAATCTGGGTGTTTTACATAGTTCCAGAGCAAAGGGTTGGTTTTTAATGATCCAGCATGAGTGCTGCGTAGACCCTTTAAGAAGGTGTGTGTGTGTCTGTGTGTGTGTGTATGTATGTGTGTGCATTGGTATGTACATGTATATTTGTGCATGTATGTGTGATCTATGTGTCTCTGCGTGTTTATCTATGTATGTGTATTGGTATGTCTCTCTCTGCATATATGTCTATGTGTATGTTAGGAGCAGCATTAGGTGCATAAATAAACCTCAAGTTCAAGCAAGAATGCTTCTAGTCTTCTCCTACTTGCAGGAGTAGAGAAATTATCAGTGTGAAAGCTTTCTCCTTTGGTAATTTTTCTGGCTTTTTGCCCCATTTGCCCCAGGCAATGAGACTTTATCTGTCAGAAACATGTAAATGAAGGAGAAAGCTAACTGTTCACGCCTGTGCTTCCTTCCCTTCTGGCCTGAGGTATCCCAACTGGTGAGAACTGGACAAAACGGGTGTTGCTTAGACCTTAATGTCTCTACTCTAGAGTTTTATAATCACCGACGACTTACTCTCTTTCATCCACAGTAAGGTTAATCCTTGTGAATCTCTAAACCTTTGGATCAATCAAGAATGTGTTTTGGTTGCAAATAAGAATATATTCACACAAGAGTGCCTTTTGCCCCCTCCTTCTTCCCTCCCTCCCTCCTTCTTCCCTCCCTCCCTCCTTTCCTTCCTTCCTTCCTTCCTTCCTTCCTTCCTTCCTTCCTCCCCCCTTTTTCTTTCTTTCTCTCTGTGGTGGGGGCCGATTACATAGATTGGGTTACTTTCCAAATCACAAAAATTCATCTGTGTCCCTGAATTCTGGCTTTAAAGGTGTGTGCAACTAAGCTTGGCCTTCCGAAGAAGAATGTCTTTTAGCAAGATAAAAATTTGTGTTTTTACTGTAAAAAAAAAAGTTTATAATTATACAGTTTCTGGTATTGGCTCGGCTGCTTGGGGATGGCACGGAAAATCCAAATTTCCTTTTCATCTCTTCACACCAGCATCCGTAGGTGCTTGCTTTAATCCCCCTGCTGGCCGCTTCATGGTTACAGGATGGCTGCAGCTTCATACACGAAGACTACATTTGATTCACGAAGAAAGAAAAAGTGGGGAAAATGGACTAGGCTAGAAACATCTTCAACAATAAAAGACTTCTTTTTGTGTGTGGTTGAAGTACATCTATCCAAATGCCTATATGCTAAAGGTCCTTTCCTTGTGAATCTACTCGGAAGCGGAGGAACCTTTCAAAGAGTAGCAGCCTCAATGGGGAGCCATTAAAGAGAATCTTTAAAGGTTGTGATAAGGATGCTCAAGTGTGGTTCTCCACAATGCATGGCTTGTCGCAGGGGTGGGGCAGGGAAAGACTGTTTTTAAAGGGGCTGGCCACTGCAAATCTGACCATGCTCCAGTGTGTATATATGGCCAAGACAAATATTGGACTTGTTTTTCTTTTTCTTTTTCTTCTCTTTTTGGGGGAGTGGGATAGTGGGGGAGGTCCCAAGAGCGGTGGGCCATGGACCTGGGAGGGCTTGGAGGAGTGGGAGGACTCGGGGGATTGGGAAGTGAGTGTGGTCAGTGTGCATTATGTAAAATTCCCAAAGAATCATGTATATATGCAACTGCAAGTTTGACCATGCTCTAATGGTTATATAGCCAAGAAAAATATTGGACTTGTTATCTTTTTCTTTTTCTTTTTCTTTTTAAGGAAGACAAACCATCTCCCTTAAATTGTTTCTGATTTTGAGCTTAGCAATGAGAAGAACACCTCAAACAGGAATTTTGCCACAGTCTTGAGTAGAAAGATGGAAAATCCTGTTCAGTATTTAAATAAGGTTGCTAGCCATAATTTTGGGGTTTGTTAAAATTAGGGAGAAAGAACCTTTGCCTCTGTGTAGACTTCCTTGAGTTATTGATTTAATGTATTTTCCTGTCATTTATCTTCATTCCTCCAGGACACAGTCTGTTAAAACACTTGAAAATTATTATTATTATTATTATTATTATTATTAACCACAAAGAATGTATATAGGGACATTCTTCCTCTGAAGCGTCCCCCAACCCCAGGGCAAGCCCTGTTTCAAATGACTGTATTTCCAATAAGGTCTTCCCAACTTGGGATGCAAAGACAAGACCATGCATCTTTGAGGGAAGAGGAAGCAGGCAGCTGTCAGTGAAGGAAGCTGGTCCTCTTCCCAGAGTCAAGGCTTTGGGATGGGTTGGGCAGGGGAGTCACCGGCATTTCATTATTTCACTGTTGTGTAAAATTTCGCTGGCACCTAGCTGACATGCAGAATCAAAGTTAAATTACTCCTGTCAGAGTAATGGTACTGATGGCCACTTTGTCGAAGCCACCAGTGTTTTCTGCAGACAATCACCTGCATTTAGTGGTCCATTTTCAGCCGAATTAACCCCTTGAGAAGGTGGCTGGGATATGCTTCCTGAACTGGAACCGGGTAGGTGATGGGCTGTTGTGATGCCTTAAGAGCCCTAGGAATTAGACACTATCAGTTGGGGTGCGGGGTGTCTATTCAGATGCACCACCATGTTATAGCAACTGGGGCGGGGTGGGGGGAGGGAAACCCAACTACAAAGCCTCAGGAACAAAATTCTCTTTTAGCTTTTTAAAAAGAGAGGGTACAGCCAGAACGCACCTTCAGGGGCCCTAATGCACAAACATTAGAGAAGCAAAAAACTCACTCCTCGTGACACTTGTCAATAGGAAGCCAATTGGGGTCTAACTGGTGCTTTGTCTCTATTAGTTTCGGAGTTCCCTTTTCTCCCCCCTCTCTCTTTTCAGATCCCCCTAACCCCCTGCACAGTAGTACTGATTATTCAAGGACAGCTGAAACTGTGCAGGGTGGTGCTGACCCAATGAGCAGAGGTCAGCTACCAGCAAGACGTCCTGTTCGTCCTTCCTTGCAGGTAAGACTCAGAGGCTGTCGTGAGTTTACGTGTGTCACGTGACCACGCCACAGAAGACACGGACACACCACTTCATCCTGGTGGGTCAGTCTGTACGTGAGGTGCGTGAGTCGTTTTAGAAAGCCAGTAGTGTGAGTATTTTTCTCATAATGTGTACACACACACATGTATGTTTTCAAATCTATGTATCATATAGCCCGCCCACACTATCCCCAGCAACAGCATATGTGTGTCACGGACTCCAAGGTAAAGGAGGCATAAAATGCTATCGCAGTGAAGGGGTAAACAAAGCCAGGAGAATGGAGGAAGGCTCCAGCAAAGGCTAGTGCATGCGATAATGCTCTGGACAAGAACCGCTTCCCTTTAGGTGGGCTGTAAGATTGACTCCAAGGTTTCCCGTTGCCGTAGAGAGGAGACAGTTGATGGCCATTCTCTGGTCTATGTGATAGAGACAAAGCGGTTGCTGGAAAGATGCACAGGGCTCTGTCCTGAGATGAACCTGGAGAAGCTGTCTGTGCCGATCAGCCCCATTTCGCAGGCTTCCTGTGTTCAATGTGACACCGGAGCCTGAGGTGGGGGAGGGGCTAACACTGTAAACACCAGACAAACAGCAAACCAACCCAAGCTGATCCCATCCCTCCCTCGCCGTGCTGAATTGCTACCAACTGGATACCGACACTTGGGCTCTGAACAGTGAAGTACAATCACTGAAAGCAGAACTCCTCATCAGTATCTTTAGAAACAATAAATGGCGTAAAATTGCCCGGTGTTCTTAACTTTCAGACAATCAGGATGAGGCAGAGACCTGAACTGAGACGTGTACAGGGGATATATTTAGGAGAGTAGAATAGCGTCCTGCCATCTGAGTGGGTTCTGACCTCTGAGAGACGGTCATACATCCATCAGAGTGACTAGTGGCAGCGCTGTCGGCGTTCATTCAGTAGCAGGAGCCGCAGGTAGGAGACCTCCAAGGGGAGACTTTGGATATGGGAGCACAGCTGATCCCTGTGGCTGCTTGAGAGCCTTCTGCATTTGGAGCCCAGCTAGGTCCAGAACATCTAGCGATGCAAGGGCCGAAGAGATGTCTCAGCGGTGAAGAGCACTTGCTCCTCTTGCAGAAGATCCAAGGTTGGTTCTCAGCACCCGCAAGGCAGCAGCTCACACGCCTCTGTAACTCCAGTTTCGGGGATCCAGTGCCCTCTTCTGGACTCTCGGGGCATTACATGCACATGCTGTACGAATATGCCTGCAGGCAAAACACTCATACACAGATTATACGTGGTAAAAGTTAAGGAGAACATCATACTAAGTGAGGTAACCCAGTCTCAAAAGGATACCCATGGTATGCAGTCACTGATAAGTGGATATTCGCCTAGAATCTTGGGACACCAAAGACACAATCCACATACCAAATGATGTCTGACAAGAAGAAAGGAATGGACACTGGTGCTGGAAAGGATCAAAGCATCAGTGTAGGGGAATACCAGAATAGGGAAGTGGGAAGGGGTGGATGAGGGAGCAGGGGGAGGGAAAAGGGCATGTGGGACCTTAGGGGGTGGGGAAACAAAAAAAAAGGGAAATGAAATGTAAATTTATAATATATCCAATAATTTTTTTTTTGAAAAAAAAAAAAAGTAAGAGAAATGCAGAATCTGTCCCCGGGACACTTTCAGGGATGCTCTGAGTTGCTGTTGACCATCACGGTTGGACAGTTTATCTCCACCTTCTTTTTTAGAGGAAGTGGGCAAATTTGAAACATATTTGACCAGGAAGCACATTACCCGTTTCTCCCGTACCTTCCTCCTCCTCATAACCTATCAGACAGGTCAAAGCTCTTTCCACACAATTGAGACTCAGTAACGAGCTCCTGGTGGATTACTAGGCCTCAGAAACAGACCTGATGTCACATGGATAGGCTCACAGGACGAGCCATTGCAAAACCCTTAGAAATCGTTTGTTTCCTCTCCAAGTATGGTCGCATGCAGATTTAGCAATGTGAAAAACAACGGAACGTGGGAAGCAGTTTTAGGTCATGACTGCTACACTTTAAGCAGCCAATCAGCAATTAAAATAATGAATTCAATGTTGTGATGGGCGATACACACCGCAGCTCTGTGCTCAGGCAGCTGTGAAAGCCAATATTTCAGGAACAAAAGGAGGAAAAAAAAAAAGACACACCAGTGTTAGGAGACGGACGGGCCATTGACTTTCTATATTAGCTCTTTCGCTGCTGAACGAATAAACACAAACAAACCTTTTTTAGGTATTGGGAGACGACCGGGCCACCCTCACAGGTGGAGCGTTGTCTTTACGAAGGCGAAGGTAACCACGCGTGCCTTGTCAAAAGGGTAAGAAAAACGTGAGGGGCCTGGTACTGCAGGAAGAGGAAGCGGCAGGAGGGCGAAGGGAAAGCAGCCGTTAGGAATCATTTGTCTCTGGATGAGATGCATTTTTCTTTTTATTTCCTTCCCCACTCTGTCCCCATTACTCTCACTTGCTCTCTATTTCAGCCATCGGAGTTAGAGATCGATAGATAGCGCTTCGCCCGACATTCCTTCATCGTGCGGTGCTTAGAAATCAGGGACTTGGACCAACCGAGAGGGCCAAGACGGGGTGACCTAATACAGGGCAGGGTGATTAGACCTTCTGAACGTGTTCAGGGACAGTTTATGGGTTAATTATTAGGATGTTGGAATAAGCAGACCTGTTCGGGGAGGATTTTATTCTATCATTGGAATCTGACGGTGTTCGTTCTAAAACGGATTGGCGGTAGCTGCTCCATACCTGATAAACTATTGATGCTTAGGAATAACATTCTCTCGACTGATGTTTACCAAACGATGCTCAGAATGTAAAAATGGAGGTGGAACATTAGTGGCTGAGAGAGAACACTACCTGATTTCTTTCTTTCTTTTTTTTTTTTAAAGCATTTATGAATTTAGAAAAAGATTCTTCTCTGTGTATATTGTTTAGGGACCTTGTGTTTTAAGGAAGTGTCTTTCAGGTGACTTCTCAGCATGGAACAGGAGGATTGCTTGTCAGAGACTACAGTGCAAATGAGTCTGGCACCAAGGTCCTCTGCTGCTAGATTCCCAAAGGCCGGGGAACACATCTTGCTTATAGACTTCTTTGTTTGACTTGTGTGGTCATATAATTTGCCTCCATCTTCATCCCTGTCTACCAAACACTGATTATTTATAAACAAGCTTCTCAAGCCAGAGCATGACCTTTACAGCTTTTCTAATTTTTAGAAGCCTCTCAAACACATAGTGCTCAATTGGGAGCAAATAAGAAAAAAAAATAAGGTAAGCAACCAGATTTTCTTTGCAGGCTAATGAGACTGTCAGGAAGTGACTGAGATGAGAACTAATCTCTCTTTTAACACAGTGACATTTTTTTTAAATGCAAACATAATTGATTTTTATAAGCAAGTTACAATACACCCACACCTACCTTTGCAGGACTAAACTGTGCTAGATGCTGAAGAACATTGAATAGCCCCTCCTGTCCCAGTCAATACTCAGTAGCCTTTAAAATGAAACCAATATAGAAAGGAAGATACCAAAGATGATGCTGAGAAAGTCTGTGTGCATCAGAAACCAAACATAAGGCCAGCACTGTCAGTAATTAGCATTCATACTGGGATAGAAATTACATATTAATATACTGTATGTTCCTTTATTAGGTGGTTCATTTTCTAACACTGACATGCCTGTGGACAGAAATGTAATTCTTCAGAGAGATTTAAAAGGTTGGGACTACATGTAATTCGTCACATTAGTCATGTGTTAGATCAAATAAATGCTCATTGTGGGCTTTTTATATTCATCAAGAGTTCAGGTGCAGTAACATATTCAGTTCCAAAACTGGGAAAATAAAATCTGAATCAGAAAATGAGATGGAGAACCTAAGCAGAAAAAAAAAGGAAAGCCTTCTTCTTTTTTTATTTTTTTTTGTTTCATTTATTTTCCCAACAACTTATCTTTTATTTCTATAATTTGAGGTAAAGCTTCAGACTAATCTTTGAGTCATCCATCTGGCTAATACTGTTTGTTGTTATTAATTAGTGCAGGAGATGGAATAAGGCAAAATATGCAGCAGTGGTGGGAAATAATTTTAAGGATCTACTGCTATTTAATTAGTGTTTGAAAGACTTTTTTTTAAATGATAGTTCAAGTGTTTGCTTCTACGTGTTGTATAACGCCTGGCAGGAAGAAAGGGGGTGGGGTGGGGAGCGCCTTTGTTTCTGGTTATATAACACACTGCAGTAGATCCTCATGGTTTCCCAAGAGTCCCAAGGCTAATCGCCTTTCAGTGCTGCGATGCGTTTCCAGGGAGTTAGAATGTATAAGGGCACAGGACTCCTAACAGTTTATCCTTTAAGAGATACCGACATTGGAATAGATTTTCGAGCGCTATTCACGCATTCACGCCGTGGTATTGTTTAAAATAACATGATGTGAAGCATGAACTGCATTCATACATGAAAATGGAACGTGAATGCGCTCGGCTAATGGAAGGCAAAAGTCAATTGTCATTTAGGTCACTGTGTGACGGCGGGAAATCATTTTAATGAAGCCAGCCCTGTTCAAAACAGTTTGAATCTCAGCATATAAAAGAATATGAGGTCCCAAACAGGATTTCACTGGAGGCAAATACTATCAAGCAAGCAACTCAAGTGTACAGTAAAAGCTCCCACTAGCAAAAGGTTGAATAAGCTTGAATCAACAAAATAGATGGTTTTAAAGTATTTTTTCCCTACATATTTTTGATGATTTTTTTTTTTTTAAAAGTCATAGTCAGCTGCCTACACTGTGTGAATTTTGAGGGCAGAGTGCCACTTACCAAAGCCCTTACAATAGTTATAAATGAAGCTGCTTAATTAAAATTACATTCGAAGAACATTGGGCACAGCATGTATGTGTGTGTGTGTGTGTGTGTGTGTGTGTGTATGTGTGTGTAGTATAGTGTAGTGTATGAATTATGTTATCACCTGAGACTTTCTCTACCTCCTTACTCTGAACCTGGAAAGCCTTCATCAGTGCTCAGTTTTGTTTTTCCTCTCCCCTCTTTCAAAATTAACAGTCAGAATATTAAGACTTGAAGTCCCAAGTCTTTAAGCCTCCCCATTAAAGGCACCTTGTGTGAGAGTTCTGGCGGTAGTCCTAAAGGCAGATCCTGGTCTTCTTCCAAAAGATAGTGGATTTTGACAAGGCTCAACCTGCACTTATTCAGTACTGTACTGTACGCCTCTGGGCAATCAAGGAGTCCTGGAACATGTGCCGAGTGTCATGTTGGGAGCCTGCTCCTGCCATCCTCTTCTCTCACCCGGGAAGGCTGTAGGGGAAGGGGACAGCCCCAGGGAAATCAAGTCAAGTTCATTCAGCATTCAGACTCAGGCTACTGGCTGAGGAGAGAGTCGGGGCGCTGGGTATGGAGGACACTCTTGGCTGCTGCTTCTTTGCTCCATTTGGTTGAGAGGAGGTACTGAGTCCCTGTAGTGAGAATTCCTAACCTATAGCACAAGAGGAACAGCTATGTCTGTAGTCGGTCTGCAGGATCAATATAGTAAAAATGGCCATCTTGCCAAAAGCAATCTACAGATTCAATGCAATCCCCATCAAAATCCCAAATCAATTCTTCATAGATCTAGAAAGAGCAATTCTCAAATTCATCTGGAGCAACAAAAAACCCAGGATAGCTAAAACTATTCTCAACAATAAAAGGACTTCTGGGGGAATCAATATCCCTGACCTCAAGCAGTACTACAGAGCAATTGTGTTAAAAACTGCATGGTATTGGTACAGCAACAGGCAGGTAGATCAATGGAATAGGATTGAAGACCCAGAAATTAACCCACAGACTTATGGTCACTTGATCTTTGATAAAGGGGCCACAACCATCCGGTGGAAAAAAGATAGCCTTTTCAACAAATGGTGCTGGTTCAACTGGAGGTCAACATGCAGAAGAATGCGAATTGACCCACTCTTATCTCCTTGTACTAAGATCAACTCCAAGTGGATCAAGGACCTCCACATAAAACCAGACACACTGAAACTATTAGAAAAGAAACTTGGGAAGACCCTGGAGGACATGGGCACAGGGGTAAAGTTCCTGAACAGAACACCAATAGCTTATGCTCTAAGATCAAGAATTGACAAATGGGACCTCATAAAATTACAAAGTTTCTGCTGTCTGCTAACCAAATCTTGCCATTCTTTCATCTACATATTTTATTTAAAAAGAAATATATATACTTTTATTTAAAAATAGAAAACCGTAGAGTAGGGTAATATAGAAAACATTTAGGCATCACTGGGATCCCTGGACCCCAGTCTACCTATTGTATTTTAGAGTTTAAAAAAGTATTCAAGTTTTATACATCAAGCAGAACGAATGTTAGGGAAAAGATGAATGATTCATGTCTGCATAGAGGTGATGCTGGGGATATCTTAGTGACTTTGGAAAATAGTTTCCGTTCCTGTCTTAGTTCTCACATCTGTAAAATGGAGCTAATGCAACCAATAGCTTTTAGTTAATGAGCAAAACGATACCCAAAATTTTAGTGTACAGTCTCAGATACATTAAACATTGGTTACTGAAGAAATGCTACACAAAACTTCAAGTGGTTGAAAATTTGACATGCTCATAGGTATTCATATGGAGTTTTCCCACTATTTTTCAAAAGTCTTAACTGTCTTTTTCCTCTCTCTTTAAAAGAACCACATTTTCTAGTGGCCTGGAATTTTCTTTAGGGTACAAAATGGAAACAACATGTTAAATATTCTGTATTAAATGTTATTATGGTTTGAATGTGAAATGTCACCCCCCTGTCCCCATGCCCCAAGTCCATGTGTTTGACACTTGGCTCTCAGATGGTAGAATTATTTGGGGGAACATCGTGGAGCCTCTAGGAGGGTGACCTTGGCTATAGGATGAGGGTCACTAGAAGATGAGCCTTGAGGCTTATGGCCCACTTGCTTTACGATCTCTCCAGAAGTGAGCACGCAGGTTCCTCTCCCTTCTGCAGAGCTGAGGGTTGCTTCTCCACTATGAAAATCTGTACCCCAAATCGTGAGTCATCGTAAGCCATCCCATAAGCCCTCCCCTTTTTTTCCAGGTAACCACACCGATAGAAGTCATAAATGAAAACATTATCACCTTCAGGAGTTTGGAAGAAGCAGAATTATCATTAGCCTAGTGCCGTAGGGCATATCAAAAATAAGGAGGGGAGAAAGATCTCCTAAATTAGCTTTGGAGTAGTATTTGAAGCATGATGGGGTGAAGTGACTCTTAGAGACAAACACTTAGAGGGTTTGAGGGCCCCTTTATGAAAGAACTCGGCAGTGTTCTCATGGGTCCTTAGGGAGAACGTTGTCTACAAATTTGTTGGTGCCATGATAGTCTGATTTCCCATGTGACATGTCAATAGCATGGGGCAGGGGGCAGTTGGGCCTGAAGCATTTGAATAAAACATCAGGGCATCTAGCAGCAGATGAGGTCAGATGTTCCACGAATGGAGGATGCTGAGGTTGAGAGAAGTTGAACTGAACCTTGGTGTCCCGTAACAGCAAAATGTACAGTGGAGAACCTTCGCATCACTCACTCACTGATAAGTGTATATGTGACCCACACTGAGCCAATACGTGGACACTTGCCACACGGATATCTTGGTAGCAAAGCTCTTGACTGAAGGATTTTGAGTGTTATATTCAGTCATGTGAGAGGTTACATTTAGCAGGGGAGGGAGGAGAAATTTTAGAAGCTATCATACTTCCTTCTATTCTCCAAGATGTTCTAGAATTATTTAGTGAAAGGACAGGTATTTCCTTCCCTACTTCAGGTGTCCTATTTAAGCCTTGCCCTCTCCTTGAGAAGTTGGTTAGAGCTGGAAAGTTTAACCAGACCTCTCCTCCCTGATACATTCAATGCACAGCCAATGCCCAGAAAAAGGTTGCTTTTATATGGATAAGTGAGGAGAAATGACATCCTTACAACTTTGGAGTTATTTTAAATCTCTATCTATGGGCTTAAATTCACTCTCCAAGGACTCTTACCGTCTTATCAACTCCCTGGAAACCATGTTGGTGTAGTATATTGATGACTCTGAAAAGACGTGTAGAGAAGATGTATGGGAAGATACATGTTCTCTGGGAGTGGAGGATGCTCCTGTAAAACATGTGATTACATTTCTTCCCCAAGGCTCAGAGATCATTACTGAGAAGGGGGCGGGGAGATTGTAAGAACTAGAGGTCAAGGAAGGCTGAAGTAAAACAGTTCATGTCTTCTGGACAAAAGAAGACCACTGCACTTATAAACTCACAGCATCTGTGGCTGCCTGCACAAGACCTGCCTAAGATCAAGCCAGTCAGCATTATGCCGTGGAGTGGGATGAAAGTCATGGGCTTCTGCTCCTAGCTGGGGCGCTATGGGCAGTTGACTGATTCCAGGTTAGGGAGATGATTTTCTTTTTAAGATATAGCTTGCTATATAGACCATGCCTCACACCCAGAAGTACAGAATCAATTGTAGTAGACAGCTCTTAAATTAAGCAGAGTGCATAAAAATAATAGTATATGAAGCTGGGAGATATGGAGGTAGGACTGGATCCAGTACAAGTCAGGGGGAAGTGTTGGGGTAAACAGTAACAAAACACATTGTATGGAGTTTTCAAAGAATTAATAAAATATTTCTTAAAAATACATGAATGTATATTTGGGTTCTCAGAAATAGCTGGAAATGTTTTCCAATTGTAACAAAAGAATTGATTTTTTTTCATAAGAGTAGTGAAAGGTCATGTTTGAAAGACTTCTGTGGAGTTTGGAACCAACATATAGATTTGTGCTTCATTTGTGAAAGCCACCGGCTTTTATTTGGTATCTATTGCAAAAGAAGGTTCTCCATTTGGTCCAAAATGCCATAAAAATATTAAAAATTCTTCCCATTCTTATGAGGTAGTGGTTCCAATATGCCATGGTCACAGTATCTGGAACAAATTGAAATGGTCACAGAAAATAGAATAATCAGAGTGTAAATACTTAGAACTTTGGAGGGAAGTCATACGCTTTTCAGCAAATAATTATTCTCCTCCGAAAATCAGATCTTGCCTTGTTATTAGACCCAGATAGAGACCAAGCCTGGAAAAAATTCAAGGTGGTCAGTCTTTCCTCCATCTTCAGGCTGTTCCACATGAATGATATATTATCTGAATCTTATGAAGTAAATTTGTAATATCTGGAAATATTCTTTCTTTGACTGAAATGAGAAATCTGAGAGTGGGCCTAAGTAGAGGGTGAAGAAAAACTCAATTTTATGTCTGAATGGATTATGATTCCGGTGTGTTTGTTTAACCTTTATCCCTCTCTTCTCAATAGATAATAATCATGTCATTTAGTATCATGATATGATTAGGTCCTTAATATCAGGGTTGAGGAAGAAAATATGTGCCCTTGTTGTAGAGATGACTCTATAGATTATCATGGGACTACTTGCCTGTACTGTTGTGATAGCCTCATGTAGTGGTAATTTCAGAAGACAATGCACACCCACTGAGTATAAAGAGGGTTTCCCGAGTGAGCATGAGGGGGACATGGGCAACTTATCAGTGGGTAAGCTACCACCGAGGACAGTGACAGCCCTTTTGATGGAGGAGGACTTGTTAGAAAAAAGATGGCTTTCAGAGGGAGGAATGGGGATGAGACAAGATGGTGGGATGTAATAGGACTGAAATATTATATATAGTATATAACTGTCAATCATGCCCTCCCAAACAAAACAGACAGTGATGAAATAAAATTTCTGAAGGAGTAGAATTTGAATAATGTAAACTATTATACAGTGTCTCTGGGAGGGAAATGGGTCTGATACTGAGTACATATCTCTTCATAAGCATGATTCTTGCTTTGTCCAGATGCTCAGAGATTTGTAAAGGAATGAGACCTTTGGTGACATTAGTGCAAGGGTGGCCGAAAGAGAAGTACACAGACCTGTACTGGCTAGTTTTGTGTGTTAACTTGACACAGGCTGGAGTTATCATAGGAAAAGGAGCTTCAGTTGGGGAAGTGCCTCCATGAGATCCAGATGTGGGGCATTTTCTCAATTAGTGATCAAGTGGGGGAGAGCCCCTTGTGGGTGGTACCATCTCTGGGCTGGTATTCTTGGGTTCTATAAGAGAGCAGGCTGAGCAAGCCAGGGGAAGCAAGCCAGTAATGAACATCCCTCCATGGCCTCTGCATCAGCTCCTGCTTCTGACCTGCTTGAGTTCCAGTCCTGACTTCCTCTAGTGATGAACAGCAATGTGGAAGTGTAAGCTCAATAAACCCTTTCCTCCCCAACTTGCTTCTTGGTCATAATGTTTGTGCAGGATTAGCAACCCTGACTAAGACAAGACCTCTAGGGGTTAGTCTCTGACTATCTGTATTGATACCTTCATCTATATCTAAATCTAGCTCCCAGATCAATGCTTATTGACTCTTATTGAAGAGAAGGCTTTTTTAATATAGACAATATAATTTGCATTATGCCTGTGAGTGTATTTCTTTCCTAACCATGTTGATGTATTTTCTTCAGAGGGCTCTCTAACCACAAATGATGAAGGTGTGCATGCCAAGTCACAAAAGAACACATATGTTATGCACTCACTGACTGGTGGATATTAGCCCAAAGGCTCTGAATGCCCAAGATACAGTTCACAGACCACATGAAGCTCAACAAGAAGAAAGACCAAACTGTGGGTGCTTCTGTCCTTAGAGAGGGGAGCAAAGCACTCATGGGAGCAAATATGGAGACAAAGTGCAGAGCAGAGACCGAAGGAAAGGCCATCGAGAGAGTGTCCCACCTGAGAATCCATTCCAAATACAGTCACCAAACTCCGACACTATGGTGAATGCTAAGAAAAGCTTGATGACAGGAACCTGATATGGCTGTCTCCTGAGAGGCCCTGCCAGAGCCTTACAAATATAGAGTCGGATGCTCACAGCCAACCATTGCACTGAGTGCATGATCCCCAATGGAGGAGTTAGAGAGAGGACTGAAGGAGCTGAAGGGGTTTGCAACCCCATAGGAAGAACAATATGAACCAACCAGACACCTCAGAGCTCCAACCAAGCCACCAACCAAGGAATACACATGGCTCCAGCTGCATGAGTAGCAGAGGATGGCATTGTCAGGCATCAATGGGAAGAGAGATCCTTGGTCCTATGAAGGTTCGATAGATGCCCCAGTGTAGGGGAATCGAGGGTGGGGAGGTGGGAGTGGGTAGGTGAAGGAATACCCTCATAGAAGCAGGGGGCCTGGGGATGGGGGGGCAGAAGGGGAGGAGAACCGGGTAAGGGATAACATTTGAAACGTAAATAAATTAAAAATAAATGAATAAATGAATAAATAAATAAAAATTAAAAAAATGTTTACCATCAACAAATCTGATTTGATTCTTAGTGTCTGAGTCCAAGGTAAAATAGCATGGTCCAGGTGGCCCTTCTAATACTAATAGCATGCAACATGTCTCTAAATTTTGTTAAGAGATTTTTCTTTCCAAATAGGTCATCTTAGCACATGGCACCGCTATTGTGCTTTCAATAATCTGAATGACGAGGCAGCTTGAGTTCCTTGCAACACTGGTGAAGAAATAGGAAAGAGACACAGCGATTGATCCCAATGATCTCAATTGTAATTCGCTATGTGTGGGCTGAGGGAAGAATGAACATGCTACAGACTCATGTCCTCACAAGCCTATGTGCCTGAAACACAATAGTTAATGCTGTAGTGTTGGGAAGTTGGACCTTCCGGGGAGTGTCATAAGGTTTATCCTCCTCAGTGGATCACTGCTTTCATTAAAAAGCTTGATTGAAGGAATCTGGTACTTTCTCCTCTTTTGCATGTGTCGAATGAAGACACAGTATTCCATCTTTTTGAAATGATAGCATTCGATCCACAGTTTCTTAAGCACACAGTAACCATCACATGATACTGGACAGGCTAGCGTCTTGTTATTGCATGTCTCACCTTTCAAAAATTAAGAAAAAAATAAAGAAAAAACAAGACACCTGGTCTCGGGTATTTTATTTTAGTAACACAACACCGGTTGCCTAAGACAAGAAAGAATCCAGAATTTCTTTCATAGTATGTTTCTTAATATTCATGTTAAGCTGCCAGTCTGATTGAGTCAGTGCTGGTTGATGGTGCAGAGGTGAGTTATATACACCAGGAGCTAGAGAGATGGACTGATGGTTTCAAGCACTACTGCTCTTGTGCAGGATCTGGGCGTGGCCCTGGCACCCACATGGTTGCTTACAACCATCTGTAGTAAATCCATCGCCAGGGCATCTAAAGCCCTCTTCTGACCTTTGTGGGTGCCAGTCACACACGCAATACCCATACATGCATGCTTATAAAACCTTTACCCACATAGAGTAAAATGAATAAATCTAAACAAACAAACAAGCACTACTACACACCACCATGTCCTTAAATATCTAGAGAGACATCCATCTCATTTTCCTTCCTCTACTCAGAATTTTAAACCTTACCTATGGCTTCATTATTATTTCTAGTCGTTTTTGTAGTTACCCAGAGAGATAAATACAGTTTTCTACTTCACCCCCTTCAGGTTTAACGGTCTAAACACTTTGGCAGATGAAGTGAGCAGAAGCTAGCAGATTCAACCTCTAGCAAAAATTTGAGTGAGCGACTGGCTCGCTGGTCTTTTCACTTAAGCCATGAGACCAGCAATTCTCCAAGCAGGGAGGCTTGTGGACCAGTGTGGGTCTCACAGTGAAGGTGATCCGAGACACTGAGTTAGCCCATAATAAAGATTTATGTAAGAGAAAGATGTCTTCCACGTTGCATGCCGGTGAGGTTTGGGGCCGTCGGGGAAAAGCAGCATGACAGTCTATCGTGACCTATGCTGCATGTCTTTACTTAATAAAACCTTCTGTGGGTTTCACATTTTGGGGGCAGGGCATCATTATATTACTCAAGCTTGCCCAGACATTCTGGAATTGATTGATCCTCCTATTTTAGCCTCTGAGATAGCTGAGGCAACAGATACATACATTCGCTCTGTAACTTCTCCCAAGTTTTATAAATCATGTGTTGGCAGTGGGTTAACTTTATAACCAAACCAGCGGGTTATAAAGTAATAAAATTGGACCAAATAAATCAGGATGTGAAGAAGATTTCTGAGAGAACCTGGATTTGATTTGGATACAGTGACTGATAACATTGGTGGGAACAGTCAGTGGACACATTTTGTGGTTGTATAATATTGTTAATAGCACATGGGAGGGAGATTATAGTGGGCACCATTTCCAGGTGCTCTTTTTAGTCTGTTCATGTTTTGTTTGCTATTTCCATGTTGTTATTTAAGAGGTAAAGCTCTTAGCCTATCAAAAAAAATTGAAAACTGCCAGATATGAAATTGCTTAGCCCCTCAAAGCTAGAGCATGAACACACGGCCAGTGAGATGTGGATAATTATAACCCCCCACCCATTTAATCGGAGTGGGAGTTTGGCAAGAATTTGAGCTTCAGTTTTTAGCTACTTTGGTAAACCATTACTCATCCACGCCACTAATAAATAGGAGCAGAGTTCTCTTTAACCAAGAGGCAGTATAATTCTGGACCAGTCTGTTGATCTTCCTGAAGCGCTTTCCCATGTCTACAGACTAAGTGATAGTGGGAAAACCTTCTTCTAATGACCAGCCTATGACATAAAATAGTGGGAAAACCTTCTTCTAACGACCAGCCTATGACATAAATGAGATAATACACACAAGGCACATGACATGAAACAGTGTGTATATGAGGACCATGTGACTGGGCCCTTAGTCATGCAGAGGAACAGAGCTGGCACTGGGTGATCCTGGAAGAGTCACTCCCAGACATGCTGACAATGACGGCTACCTTGCCCTTGGAGTCCCACCAGCTCACAACTCCTGAGCGCATTCTTCTATACCGGGGTGACTCTGGGCTCTGAGGAACCACCACCCTCCTACATAGGCCAGTGTGAGGCTTCCGCCCTCCCTCGGATCCTGGGAATGGCTCAGCAGTCTTTTTAGTCAATTGCTTGCCTGTTGACTGCCAAGTCTTGTTTCTGCTGTTTGGAACAAGAGACACTTGCTCTTTTGATAGGTCTAGCGTAATTCCTGGTACTAAAAAACAAAAAACAACAAAACAAAACCAAAAACCAAAAACCAAACAACAACAACAACAGCAACCACCACCACCTCCAGCACCACCACCAAACCATGGCTTTTCAAAGTCATGACAGACAGGACTGTTTTGATTCCCACGGTGTGTCATTTTTCCACATAGGATCATATTTCTCGGACTCTCATTTTCTTACCTTTCGCATCCTTAAGTGGAGAGCATTCTCTCTATTCACACAGCACAGCTGAGGCAGCAGACATCCAGAGAGACCATGGCCTAGTCTCACCTCGGATGAGTATGTGGGGCAGGCTAATTTCTTCCCTCAAAGCAGTCCGGGTGTCTTGGTTTCTTTTATGATATGAATTGGGCTGTATGGATATTATAAATAGCCATTGGCCTGGATATCGGGATGAATAAGAGAACCTGGGGGGAGGAGAATGCCTTTGAGAGGACACAGAAAATAATTGGGAAAGGGACTTTGCCCAGCCCTAGGCCTAGCTTAACGGAATAGGAGCGACGAGGGTCACACGGACCCAAGTCTGTGGCATCTTCGATCGCCCTTTGCCTGCGCTCAGTAGTGAGTGAGTGTGCATTATTTGTAATTTTCTGCATTATTTGTGTCGAGCCCATTAGGCAACCACATCATTAGTATCACACTCACAAGTGTTATCATGCGGCCACAGCCACCAGCCACGTAATGAAAAAGCCCACTTTGAATCATGTGGGTGCTTTTCTTGCTTTCATTTTCCTTTCATTTTCCTGAGCCCCTGCAGACATGTGCACGCATGTGAACACACACACACCCTCACACACCCTCACGCACCCTCACGCACCCTCACACACACTCACACACTCATACACACTCACACACACTCACACACACTCACACCCCCCACTCACACATACACACAATACCTTCACACACACCCTCATACCCCTCTCACACACACACTCTTACACACACTCTCACACCCTCACACACACACTCATACACACTTGCACACACACATACTCACACACACATAAACAAACACACACGCACACACACTCACATACACTCACACACAAACACATACTCACACACCCCCACACACCCTCACACACCCTCACACACACACTTGCGTGCACCCACTCACACCCACTCACACACACTCATACATACATCCCCCACTCACATATACACACAATACCCTCACACACACCCTCACACCCCTCTCACACACACCCTCACATCCCTCACACACACACACACACACACACACACACACACACGCGCACACACTTTCACACAATCCTCACAATACTCTCACACCCTCACACACATACTCATACATACTTGCACACACTCACACACACAGACACACTCACAACACTCACATCTTCCACTCACACATACATACAATACCCTCACACACACCCTCACACCCTTCACACACACACACACACACACACACACTCACACACACCCTCACTCACTTTCACACCCTCACACATACACCCCCACTCACACATACACACACACTCACATACACACCCTCACACACCCTCACACACACTCACAAACACTCATACCCCTCCCCTATACACAAACACATGTACCCAACTGGGCTTGTCAGATCTGATAAAAGATCTAGCTACAAAGTGTACCTAAGATAATGATTCAGTAAAGGTACATTAGCAAGCTCAACTCTGGATATTAGAAATATTTTATTTACTGCCTTATTGTTGCTTTTAGAAGCATGACTTTGGAGCAAGGGATTCTAAATATGTAGACCGCACAGCTCACTCCAATGGAGTTCATGTTGTTACACATATCAACTTTGTGGAAACTGGGGCACAGAGCAATTAAATAGTAGCTGTTGTTCTGGTAGGAGCTCAAGTTGAGAAGTGTTTTATCAGGACATTGCAATAGAGTCAAAAGGGGAAAATGATCCAGATTCCGTGGCCTGGGTACAAGATTTTGCTGTTAATTTTCTTATTAATTACACTTTTACTGGTTTTCAATAAGAACTGACAATCTACATTCTGTCTCCTGTATCTTCTCCATCTTGGCACCTTTTCCTAATGGAATTCAAAGTTATATCTGATAATTACACAAGCAAATACTTAAGAGTAACCGCTTAAACACACATGCAACAGTTTCCCAGATTCAGGGTTTTTTCAGAATTTTTTGAAAATTTTATTTATTATTATGATTATTTATTATTATGGGTGGTGGTGGTGAGTGTTAGTCTGTGTGTGCATGTGTGTGAGTGTGTATGTGTATATATGCATGTATGTACGTGTGTGCGTGCATGTGTGTGTGTGTGTGTGTGTGTGTCACAGAAAGACTTTGGGAGCTGGTTTACTCCTTCCACCATGGGACCTAGGGAATCACTTCAGTTTTCAGGTTTGTGACACAAGCGCTTTCACCAACAGAACCATCTCTCCATGCCCCAAAGCTTCCTGTAGATTTAGAATGTTGTACTGAAAAAATACTCCTTTTGGGAAATGAATTCAGTATATACAAAGTCCTTGATGGGCCTGGAATTCCTTAGATCTATGTCTCACTGTCCTTTCTTTAGCACCTAATTTAGAAATATCATTTGTCAAGTGAATTCTGTATACAATTAATTTATATCCGAATGTCCTATTTAGTCCTTATGGTGACCTACGGAATAGATATGATGGTTCTCATTGTATAGAGGAGCAGAAATCAGCTTAGAGACTAACTTCTACTCGACTGCACAGTCATAATTAACAGAGAGAATTCATTACTATTGAATCCAAGTTCCATCTCTAAAACCTATACCCTTATCTGCCAACACTGCCTGTCTATCTAGTGGAACCATAAGGATGGTTTATGTTCTGGGGACAAGCCTGTAATAAATTCAACAATAACAACAACCAGCTAAACAAACAGATTTCACGTTCTCAATTATGTTATGGGGTTGCTCTAAGGAGTTGAGAGCTGAGCTTCAGTGGAAGGAGGACCTTGGGAGCTATTATGACACAGTAACTGTTCTCACGTCAATGACAAAATGGCAGCTGAGCTGCAGGCAGGTGACAGGAGCCTCAGCAGGCTGCTCTGTTTGTGCAACCTTTATTAAACGAAGCCAGTGGCAACCACCTGTGGTTTGGTGGCAGCGTGCCTCCCGCAGAGTGCTCATTTGATCTTCCCATTAATTAGGTGCACCTTGGCTAGAAGCCACGAGCAAGCATCCCCTTTGCACAGCTTAGGTGGGGACCCTCTGAGGATGAAAGTGGAAGGTTTCAAAGTGCAGCATAAATCCTCATGTCATCATCGTCGGGCACAATGGATGACATTAATGATATTAATTTATAGATTGCATAAAGAACACTATAAGAAAATGATGCATTTCCATTTTTTTTACTTCTAATGTGTACTTTTTTTGGACACGTTTTTACTTGAGCAATGTGTCAGTGATCTTCTCGAGATAACTTTAATTAGAACAGATTAATTCCATCTTTTTCAGCATTAAGAAGAAAGACAATCTGACTCGCAAAGATGTTTTCTCTAATGTGCTTAGAAGTCTATCAACATTCTTTCAGAAATGGAGACATTACCCCGTTTTTTCCCATTTCCCCCTTCTTAAATTGGCTCAATATTCAGTGTGACAAGTGATAGTTCCCTACTTAATTGCTATTCTTTCCAAAAGCAGTGGCACCAAGCTCCTTCCTGTAAAGAGACTCCAGCTGCCTTACCTTGACTTTCTCCCAAACAAGTGCCTTTCATCTCAGTGGAGAGCAAGGGATAACCAGCAGAGGCTGTCTCCTCCGTCTCAGCCCTTTCTCAGTGCCAAGGTGATCTGAGTGTACTGTTTCCATTTCCTGCAGCGGCTAGTGTCCTGCCAGCATGCAGACACTGGCAAATGAATTTTCCATTTCCAGCCATATAATTAACAGTGAAGATGAATGGATAGAACGAGAGTCATCTGTGTGGGACTTGATAGCTTTCCTTGTGTGTTATCTGGGATGGATGATCTAGGTTTTGATTTTACTGCTCATTTGCTTACCTTAATAGGGCGCCCTGGTGAATGTACAGTTGCGACCAGACACTTGTTTATCAGTTCTGTGGGACAGATCACTCCTCATTTAAAGTAGCATGAGGCCGTTGGAGTCATATGGGGGTGAGCAAGAAAGATCCATGAACAATATAATAGGGACTGCCTCCTTTATGCCACCAGTTGTCTTTAATTGCTTTAATCAATTAAATCTAAATGTCATCAATTAGATTAATCAATTTAATCAATTTAGATTTTTCCCGCCTTAGAATATTTGTGAGTAGGTAAGGATATATAATTTGTTGCAACGGGTGGAAAAAATTAAAGGTCTGTAAAGAGAAAGCTAACAATTCTGTTTCTAATTTTTTGTAGGTAGGATCCCAATGTTAAAAATCAGGGTTGTATGTTTAATCTTCATTTCCATGCATATATCCATATTTGTGTGTTTATATGGATGAATGTGGCATCACAAGTATATTTGTGTGATTGTGTCTGTGTGTGGGTGCACATATATGTAGAAGCCAAAGAATAACCTCATATGGGGTTCTTAAAGTGCAACCCACTATTTTCTGAGATATGGCTCTGGCCATAGGAATATTCCTAAACACATAGGCAAGGTAGCCTGAGAGCTCTGGGGATCTACTTGTCTCATGTTGAGATTGAAAGTAACACCACCACACAGCTCTTTGTACAAGGGCTCTGGTCTTCATGCTTGTGAGACAATCACTTAACTAACTGAACTATCTCCCGACTCATTTACATATTATATATTATATTTATATATTTACCTGCCATTCTTCTAATCTATATAATGTACATTTTTATGTTTATAATTTTATAATATATGTGTCAAAGTAGTATTTCATCATCACAGTATGCCCCAGAGTGTTCACTGGGGTATATGGTCATGAGAAAACTTACTGCCGTCCTAAGGCTTACGATTACGGGCAAAAATTGTGGGCATTCCTCAATTCGGTATACACAGGTCTAAATTATTTAGAAATTGTTTTCTGATCTTACAAGTGCCCTTTTCTACAGATTCGAATCTACATGTTTTACATTTTTGTTATCATTGCCAACAAATCTTTATGTATAGCCACACATACCATTTTCTTTTCCTAATATGATGGATTTTACAAAAGGGGGAAAATTCTGGAGAAAGAGAAAATAAGCTTAGTTTTCATTCCAATATCATCATAAGTACTGTTCCCTTGATGGACAGTGCTTGTCCCCGCCCACTTCAGGAGTCTTTTTTTTTTTTTTTTTTTTAAACAAATTGTCATTGGTGAGAAAAGGAGAGCTGTCTCACTGCCAGATCACACTTTGCTGATTGTGGTGAGACAGAGTGCTTTCCCATGCTTATTAGCCCTTTCTATGTCCTTTAGTCTCACGGTGGATTTTTTCTTTGTATTTTCCATTTATTTTGGCGTACAGTTTTATATGAAAAGACAGTATTTTTGCATATCTTCTCCATCTTCCAAATATTTTCCCCAGTTCCTCTTTTGTATTTTATTCGGATTTCAGTTTTTCTACATAAAAATTTACATTCATTACATAATCGAGTGAGTTCCGAATTCCTTCTGTTGTTTGTAGGTTTCTCTTTCCATTCAGTTCCGAGATTTCATATGCATAGGTTTCCTTTCAATGAAGTCAATTTTTTTGGTATGCAAACTTTAGTCAGATATTATGCTGAAGCTTTTCATTTTTAGTTCTTTTTAAAAGTTACTTTACTTTCAGATTTAGCTACTTTATTAAGTTTTTCTTATAAACTTGGGGTGGGGTTGGGCTTCTCCTGCATTCTCCTCAGTGTTAGTAGTTAATTTTTGCCAAAGTTGACCATCCTTCCTACTCCCTGCCCTCCCAGACAGAAACGATGTCTTAGATTCACATCTATATGTTTTCAAGGGCATCTAGATTTCTCTCCATTCTGTAATACAGTCCTGGGAGGGTAATGGCTGGACACGGTGGGGCCTTCTTGTAGTTCAGTCCTTGAGCCTAGAGGGAGAGGGTGGGACACTTGAGACCAGCTTGGGTTGCACAGCTAATCTCGGTCTCAAGACAACAAAAGGAACAAAAGTAGAGGATACTGGGAAACTGAGAGTCTAGAATTGGAGTGGAGACTTCGTTGCCATTAGTAGCTCATTAGTGAGTGTCCTCTTGAAAGCTATTCCCAAAGACATAGTAAATGATGATAAAAAGAAAGTTACCTTACTTCCTAACAGGAAAATCTATGTTAACATAGTTCACAGAAAACCTTAAATTCTTTTAATTTATTTTTGATATGATCAAGTATTTTCTGATATGATGATATCATATTGCTTTATAATCAAAATCAACAATATTCATTAATATGTTATAGCTTGTTTCTAATATGCCACATAACTAAATTGTATTTTTTAAAAAATATATGTATTTATTAATCTCATTAACATGAGTGCCTAACAAGAATAGACATGCTACAGTGGTGGAGAAATGCCCAAGAAGCTGAACTTGCTTGTAAAAATCTACAAGCAATTAAGGACTGCTGAGAGTGGGAGAAATAGCCTTCCTGAGAGAAGAACACACCAACTGGTTATCCAATATCAAAAGCTCAGCCCAGGAAACATATATACAGGGTAAGCATATAAGAATATATATCTCATGATAATTAATAAAAATTTAAGAAAGATTAAGGAGAGATATATGAGAGAGCTTAGAGGAAAGGGAATGGAGAAAAGAGATGAGTATATTATAATCTCAAAAATAGAAGAATTGAGTATATTATACAATATACTTTATCATGTTTATCTCCTATTCTGTCCCTGATTCCACCCTGGTCCTCCACCACCACCACCCATTCCCCAACTCCTTGTCCTTATAAAAATAACCCGTGGACTCGAGTGATGTCTGGATACCTCTGGATGTAGGGCCGTCCAGTGCAGCATGATCAACCACCAGGAGCCACAGTCTTAATGAAAACTGACTCTCTTTCCTTAGAAGCATCAACTGTCTGCTGATCCTTAGACTTGGCACTCATGAGCTCCTTCCTTCCTCTGTGCTAGAAGGCTGACTGGCTTGGTCTAGTACAAGTCTTGTGCAGGCTACTTCATCTACTCAGTTCATGGGTGCAGTGGTCTTGTCATGTCCAGGTGACATATTTGCTTTAGTTCTGTCTGACCTCTGACTTTCATAATCTTTCCAACACTCTTCGATGATAGTCCTTGAGCCTTGGGGAGGGAGTGTGATCATATATCTCAAGGTAATAGCTCCCACTTACCATTAGATATCTACCTCCTAAAAGGTCTTCTCTACAGGTTCTTTCAGCATCATGCCATCAATACGCTACACTGTGATATTACCTGAGTCTTAAGGAGGAGGCGCTATGTAAATGCAACTATCCAAAAAAATGAAAAAAACATGGTCATTAAGCACCATCATAGGTCAAATGGACCTAACAGACATCTACAGAATAGTGCAAATATATATCCCAACATCTCATAGAATGTTCTCTAAAATAGATCACACAGGAAAACCCAAATCAAATTGCAACAAACATAGTAAAATTGAAATAACATCCTATATACCATCGGAATATGATGGGATAAAGGTGGAAATCAACAGCACAAGGACACAGAAAATACATGTTACTGAGTAATGAATAGGTCACTGTAGAACTCAAGAAGGAACCAAAAATGTTTCTAGAGTTAAATAATAATGAAAACATATCATGCTCACATCTACAGGGAACAATGGGGGTGGTCCTAAAAGAGAAGTTTGTGGTTTAAGTTCTTACATTAAAAAAAAGCACATTGATCACAAATAAATAACCCGATGATGAATTAATTCTAAGGCAAAGAAAACCATAAGAACAAATCAACTCTCCCCAAAAGTAGAGGGATATAGATAACAAGGGTCAGAACAGAAATCAATGAAATGTAAATAGAAAAATGATAAAAATGGATTAATGAAACAGAGTTGCGTTGAATTTGAGAAATGTTATCAACTCTTATTCCAATTAATGAATGCATTTTTCGAGACTGTCACATGACAAAACCGTAAGGAAGCCTACCGTTGCCCTCCCAGTGCAAACGTTAACTAGTTCTCTATCTGAAAATCACATAACTTAGCAATTTGAGAATAACTGATATGTAGGATGTAAGTGTTTTATATATGGAGAAGTGCTGTGTCAAAAACTTTGGCAAGTGTTAATATTCTATTTATTTATTTATTTATTTATTTATTTATTATATGTATGTACACTGTAGGTGTCTTACGGATGGTTATGAGCCACTATGTGGTTGCTGGGATTTGAACTCAGGACCTTCGGAAGAGCAGTAGGTGCTCTTAACCGCTGAGCCATGTCTCCAGCCCAAGTGTTAACATTCTTAAACTGGAATGTCACTGCAGAACTTCTCAGAGCCTTTCGTTATACACCCAATGGGGGCTTACTGTAAGCATGATCATTCAAATTTATTTGTTACTAACACTATTTTCCTATGATACATGGATTTGCAGAGATTATAGTGCTAGCATATGCTTTGGGGTACATATTTAACCATGTTTATATTGGCCTCACAAGTTTTATTTTCTCCCCATAGAAGAAAATGAAAATAGGGGAGACAAAAAGCAGATAAATGAATTTTATTAGTTGGGCCTTTGACATGCAAGGAAAAAAAAGCCTCCTAGTAAAAATTCTTGGCCTATTGTTGCGTTTTGTGTGAGGCCTCACCAACAATCTTCCTGCTTTTCCTCAGCATCTCATCATGTCCACTGCCTGCACACATCTTCACCACTTGCCTTCTTAATATGGGACTCAGACGATGCACACCTTCCTAAACATTAAAAGGAGCAGACCCCTGTTCTAACTTTATAGTCTCTGTGTTTCCCCGGGGGGATTATTTTCTGGCCGTATTGAGTGGCTGTGAGAGAAATTGCTTATTAAGGTTTTCATTCTGCTATTGAAACATTTGTGCTGTAGTAAGAAAATTCACTATTGGAATTTATACAGAAAGGGTTTCCTTTGCTTCTTTAGTCTCTTAAATCAATACTGTAATCAATTCTGTTATCTTCTGAGCTTGCTCTAACCCAATTCTATCTGAATGGCATTCAGATGGTTAAAAAAAAAAACCTAGTGTTTTTCTCCCAGGAATGCTTACCTGGGTCAGCAATTCAGCACTTTTTTGTGTTTTCTCTGGGGAGATGGTGACAAGAATGGTGGAATAATTAACTCTCCTGTCCTGGCTATCTAACAGGAAGGCAGCAGCAAGTTCAGGAGGAGACAGGCTGACTCTTCACTTCTCCCATGAAAAAAATATTAAGCGTACGTAGAAGCGCTAAAGTGCTACCAGGTCTCCTTAACAAATGAACATTTTCCAGTCTCTTCCCCTTCTTCTCCTGCATCTTCTTTTCTAACCTGAGATGTGATATCTGCTGGTGATGATCTGTACTGCAACGCTAATGGAAAAGCTAGAGGAGTAGGGAAAGACAGAATTTAAAAGGTAATCAGTAGGTTGTGTACATAAAATTCATCTGGCTGACCTCTAGTGTTTTTTTATATTAATAAATACTTCACATTTCCTGCATTTAAGTTTTATTTCAAATGGTAGCAGAACACATGTATACTAGTATCTCTGAGAAATGGATATTAAAATTTATTATTTTTATGACCTCGTGGTCAGAAACTAGGAACCAGGACATGTAAGCTTTTATTTCTGACTGTACTTGGCAGTGAGTGGGTGGGTTACTTTCTTTCTAAAAATCAAGAAGGACAAGTTTTGGTCTACGTATCTCATCTGAAGCATGAGATAGTGGGTATCAAAGAATGTGCACAAATATAAAAGTTAAGATACAGTGTACACCTTACATGGTTGATTCAATTCCACAATTTGTTTATGGAGTCACATTATTCACAATGCATTCAAATAGATTCGGTACTGTAGCGTCTGCTGTGGATATAATGGTAATTCATGCAAATTTCTCTTTCAGGCCAATACACCCCGTGTCACAACCCTATCTGACCAGCGGAGGAACGACAAACGGAAGTCCTTCTCAGAGCAGTTTATTCAGGATTCTTGACAAGATTCTTCTTTCCCACCTGGACCCCAGCACTCTCTTATATCCTAAAGGCTGGCCAATCCCTGAGGGACACGTGGGCAAAGCAGATAGGCTACTTCAAGGCGGAAGGACAGCATCTGATCGCATGAAGCCAAATAAGGAGTTGTTTGTTTCAAAGGGCACTCTCCCCCTGGGGGGAGGAAGGTGGAAACCAGCGCCATCTTTAAGGCGCGGCACTTCACAGCCCTCTACAACCCTGAAATTTTGTTAAATCGCATGTACACCTATAATTATGCTAATTTTTTTAAATCAAATTTTATGAATTCATCTACTTAATAGTTTCATAGTTATTCAAGTTCACGTGCTTATCATTTTTCAGGGGGGGGGAGAGAATTATGAGTTATATGATTCAGCCAATGGTCTCAATATTCAGGTAGGCATCTGACTTTTACACTCTTCCTTACTGTCGGGATTTTTTAGCAAGACTTCCTTTTCTCTTCAGTATCTTAGCTCACTTTTTCATTTGTTAGATTCATCTATTTATTTTTCTTCCCTAAAAGAGAGTCTGTCTCAGATTATTTTTAATCTGCTTTTATTTAGTCCATATCCAAATTTCACATTTCAACTCATTTGATCTTGTTTTAGTGTAGAATTTTATTTCTCTTCAGCACCAATTTCGTATTTCTTATTAGGGCAGATGATAAAAGAACTCCGCAGTACACGCAGGTCACTATTCCACCAGCCTCTGCACAGGTTGGAGCTGCTAAGCTGTCTGCTCCAGTCTGTGTAAGCTATCTCCAGTGAGATGCTAGAGGAAGAGATTTCAGCCTTTGTCTCTGTACATATGTGGAAATTATGCAGCTATCTACCAATAAAACAAGAAGCTCTTCGATAGAGAGTCCAACAGTGTCACAGTGGAGTAAACCTGGGGAGTCACTGGGGCTTTTAGAGAGCTGTGGTGTTTGGAGATGCCAAGAACACGTGAGGACAGGGGTATGGTTAATGTCAGCCGTAAATGGTTGGGTGGCATCAGGATCCTCTATGATTTCTTCTATAGACCTTGTTCTTTGATGCTGAGGACATCATACAGTCCTGAAACATTTACAACAGAGATGTCCCTAGTATTCATCAGTATGGACTTTTTGCCTTGACCCCTTTACTAAGAAGAAACCATTCTGGACAGAGGTTATAATTCTCACTTCATGTATAATTTAGATACAGGAAACTCATCTCCATTTATGTTCACACTCTATAACTTTCCTTCATGGTTATGCTACTTGCGCCTGAGACACAAAAACCACTGTGTCAGGAATCTTGGATGTGCCAAAGGCTCCAGGTCTCTGGTTGTCCATAGGCGTATGTACCCTATATCACACTAGTAATTCTGCAATGACAGTCAGTGGTTTGGTCCTCCAGGTAATTGGACACCTTGGGTTCCAGAGTCACAGTGTCCAGATTCATCTATACATACCTTAGACCTTAGTCCCATAGCTGCTTTGTGGGTTCTGTACACCAGAAACTGGTGCCATGGGAAGTTGTATCTGGACCTACAAATAAGAGCTAAGCTATGAGTAATATACTTCAAATGATTTATTATATGCTTGTCTCATGCTTCAATGAAATACCTGACAGAAGCAAATAGAAGAAGGAGGGGATTTTTGGCTTATAGTTTTGGGGTACAACTCATAATGACAGGGAAAACATGGCAGCAGGAATTTGAATCAGCTGGTCACATTACATCTGTAGTCAAGAAGCAGAGAGTAATTAATGAACATGTTCAGCTAGCATTCTTCTTTTTATGAAATCCAGAATGCCAGCCTATGGAATGGTGGTTTCCACATTTCGGGTGGAGTCACACACTCAGTTAATCTAGTCTAGAAAATCACTGACAGATAAACCCAGAGATGTCAAATTGAGAATAAATACAAATCATCATACGAAACGTTTTGTGTGCAAAGAAAAGAAAGTAGATAGATCCTGGCAAACCTCATGCAGAGTCATAACATCTCTTAGCACCATTGTGTACATCGACAGCCTTTGCTATTTAGGATCCCTACAATCTTTGCTATGGCTTGTATCAGCTGATTCACAAATAGAGATAGTCTACCAGAGTACTCTCATCTCTCCCCAGCTGGGATCCTGGCATCTCAGCCATCTAGTGCTTTTACATGTATTTGAATATGCATTTTCATTAACAAAAGTAGTCTATAAAAAGTCTAGAAGAGGTATCTGCTTCAACATATGGCCGTACATCAACACAACTCAATAGAACATCTATGGCACATCATCTCACCAAGGAAAAACAGTGAATTCCAAACCAGCAACCCCAGAAGAAATGGACAAGTATGAGTGGCCTGAGAAAGAATGAAAGGTAGTGGCTATAAGGATGCTTAGCAACGAGGGAACAAAGGTAGACAGCTCAGTGGATTTAGAAAAAGTAGTCCGTAAAACACAAGGTCAGAGGAAAAAGCCAGAAAAAGAACAAAGTCTTTTTCTGCCAGACAATGAGTAAACTTAGAATGTGTGTTATTAAATGAAGTCAGTCTCAGAAAGAAAACTAATGCATAAATTTTCTCATGTGTGGAACTTAGTGTGTGTGTGTGTGTGTGTGTGTGTGTGTTGTGTGTGTGTGTGCATATGTCTATGTAGTCAAATGTTCATGTGGGTGCACTAAATATGTATAAAAGAGAAGGAAGGGTAAATATTAGAGGGTGAGGAAGGACTTGAGACAAGCAATGGACCTGAGTGAGTACTGAGAGAGGATCTGAAGTTACTTGTTCTTCTCATTCTTTCTCTGTCATGGATTTTTCACTTTGGGTGGCAGACAAACACATAAAAATAAATTCCATGATGAAAATGTAAAAGACAATGTGACGCTTTACAGCTTCAAATGACTATCCTTAACTGTAAAGACATTCATTGAGATGTATAGACTTTGGGGCTTGCTCATCTTGGTGTGTGATAGGTTTTATATGCAAGTATTTTACCATAAAGCTTATAAAAATAAGAAGCCAATCAATGAATAACCAACAAATTCTTGAATTGAAAACTGTAATGGTGCATATAACATAATAGAGATCAGATACTCCATGCAAATGGAAATCAGAGGCAAACTGATAACATATATGTGTGTATATATATATTATACATATTTAACAGTTTGTCTATATGAGCTTATTTTTTGTAGGTAAAAATTGTATATTAGTTATTATAAAGCATTTGTATATTGTATATTACCAAGCCAGAAATAAATATGGTAAGAGCAGAGTATGAGACACACACAGAGCAATGGAACAGAATAGAAAATCCAGAAATAAACACAGGCTTGCATGTTCAAATATTTTTTTGTCTTTCATTTCTCAGAACAAATGGTTTGTTAGGGAATAATGAGGGATGGGAATCCAGAAAAGCAAGTCCTGGCAGAGAACAGGTGGGATCAGGGAGGCAGAAGACACAGGATTTTAAAGGTGAAATGAAGAAGGGAACATAGTTGTCTGAAATAATTATTCTTGGCTACACAATTATTCATAAAGGATGAAATGTTTCAAGACTGAGTAGGCAGATGGCCTGGAATTGATCTCCAGCTACATGGCTGCTGTTCTGCAGTTTCTTACTCTTCTTCACTTCTATTGCCAGGCAAACATACCTGACGCTTCTTGACTCCATTTTGTGAAGCTTTGACATAAAAGACACCATTTTGAATGTGGTAATGTTCACACTCCTCTCATCTTTCTAGAGGGATCAGCCTGAAAGCATGGAACGGGCACAGGAGGCAGCAACACTGGGGTTCTCCTAGTCTCTGAGGGTCTCATTCTGAGAATGTGCATTATGGGATTATGGTAATGAGCACGAATTTTGGAATGATGGATGGAGATACAGCCACAACAGTTGACTTGGAGTCTTTTGGGTAAATAAGCAGAAGTTTTATAGTTCATTCATATAATATTTCCATTTTTCAAGGTTTTGAGGGAACTTCACCGTGATTTCTGATAAGTTTACATTTCTATAGTGAATAAAGATTCCTCTTTCTCCACATCTTCCCCAGCATTTGTTACCATTTGTTTTCTTAATGAAAGTTATTCTTATCAGGAGATAAAATATCATTATAATTTTAACCTGTACAACTCAGATGGCTAAGAAGGATGAAAATTTTTTTAAAAAACTCTTACTAACCATTTGTACTTCATCTTCTGAGAACATTCCATTTATTTCATTCGCTTATTTACAGGATTTTTTTTTTTGTTATTTAGTTTTTGAGCTCTTTATATTCTCTATTATTAATTGTCTGTTAGGTGTACACATAGTCTCACAAAAGATTTTCTTTCCTCTGCTGGCTATCTCTTTAGTTAATTAATTGAAGAGGCTTTTTAAATTTTTAGGTAGCATCAACTAAGAAATATTTGACAAAACTTCAAAAGCAAATAATTGTGAAAGGATAGTTCCTGTAGTTGAGGCTGTAGGATAAACTGAATACTGAAAAATGAAAAAATTTGGGTCCTTGTCTTCTACTGTGCACAAAAGTCAGCTGAGAATAAATTAAACACTTAAACATGGAGCCCAAATGTAAATCTTGACTAAACTGGAGAAAATCTTAATTATTATTATTATTATTATTATTATTATTATATTGGATTTGTTTTTTTTCGAGACAGGGTTTCTCTGTATAGCTCTGGCTGTCCTGGAACTCACTCTAGACCAGGCTGGCCTCGAACTCAGAAATCTGCCTGCCTCCGCCTCCCAGAGTGCTGGGATTACAGACGTGCCGCTGCCACCACCTGGCTTGATAATCTTAATTTTAATTAATGAAATTTAGTTTGATTAATTTGAGTTTATTAACTTTATTGACTAATATTTTGGCTGATAACAAAATTACAGACGTATAGTTAAGCATGTTTTTGAATGCAGTTCACTACTCAACATATACAAGGAGTACATTCTCGGTAGCAATAGCACCAGCCCAGCCCATACAACTCAGGAAAAGCCATCTTATTAGAATATTTATTTTATAAGACAGATGAATGGTCAATGGGTACATAAAAAGTTATGCAGCATTAGGAATCAAGACAATTTCAAATCTAAACCCAAATGAATATCCTTTTGTATTTGTTAAGATAAAATTAAAATGGAATATGTATTGTTATAGTTGTCAAAAGAAACTTAAGTGATTAGTTGGAATATGAATCAGTACAGCCATTGTGGGAAGCAATAGTACTATCCCTCAAAAAAATTGAAAGTAGAACTACTATAGGATCCATAAATCCTACTCCTGGTAATACATGTAAAATAAATTATTTTCTCTAAATGTTATATGCTGTTTTGTGTTCATGAAACATCATTATGGTATTTGAGAGATGAAACATTTGTGTCCATTGACAGATGAATGACTGGGTAATGCTAGATAAGGTCAAACATGCACGCTTTAGGAACTGTTCTAATTTAAGAGTCTCCTAGAATTATTTTCTCTTATTCCAGAGAGATCATTGACTTTCGATGGTTTTTTACTAGAATTTGAATCATAACCTTTAAGTTAATGATGTAGGTGTGAAGAAGTTATCATATTCATCAGGGAAATAAAGTCCCAAAATTGTCAGGCTGAAAATGAAGATAATCCCTTAATGGGAAGAGAAACTGGATATTAGCATCTCTTTCATATTACTCAGGAGTTGTTGCCTGCAGGTGATGGAAATCCACGTGTAAGTCATTTAAGGAAATTAGTAACTTATTAGAAAGAGTCCCATATAAGTCACAGTCTCTGTGGAATTGAAGCATAAACAGTTTCAGGAGATCAAGAACACGTGAAACTTCCCCAGAGAAGTCTATGAGGTAGTTTATTGTCCTGCTTAATAACGCAGCCTAAACAAGACGGAGTATCTCATATGCCCATGGATGGGTGAGCAAGTGGATGGTCTAGGTGAAGAAGGCTACTGTTCTACGTCATCTAATGCCAAGCGTCTCTTCTATTCTTTTGCCATATTTAAATATGTACTTTTCTTTTCTTTCTTTTTTTTTTTTTTTTGAGACAGGGTTTCTCTGTGTAGCCCTGGCTGTCCTGGAACTCACTCTGTAGACCAGGCTGACCTCGAACTCAGAAATCCACCTGCCTCTGCCTCCCAAGTGCTGGGATTAAAGGCGTGCGCCACCACGCCCGACTGCAAATATGTACTTTTCCTGTTTGTTTTATTCTAGATAATTTCCTGTCATGTCTAAGTTTTAGTTTCTGGAAACAGGTAAAGCATAGGCAAAGGTAAAATGTTTCCTTTTAAGACTATGATAAATATAGAAAATACAAAAAAGTTTTTACATAAAAAAAGACTATGATATATGTTACTTCCTTTCTTCTCATATTTGTCTAAAGTTAGTTGTGCTACAGATCCATGAAATAATGGTGTCTGAGACAGTATCTAATATAGTCTTTCACCCCACTAAAACTTTGGAGTTTCATTGACCAAAGAGAGTAAGAGAAAAGATATTAGGTGCAAATAATAACCTTTGTTATGGGAATAACACCCCATAGACATAGTGAAAAAATATGTTGCTTTATTTTTTTCTCTTTATAGCAGTGGGCTTCATTGTACCCCACTACAGTTTGCAGACCAAGAGATATTACTAGCCATACTATCAGTTCCTGCTTATACTCTTTAGCACCCGTCCTGCCTTTCCAAACATGTTGATAAAATGCTTTTTATTCCTTTGTTCCTTAGTACATAGCAGGAAGGCCATGATTAGAGAAGGAGGTGGGATTTTAGATAATGAGAATCATGTATTTAACACACATTTATTCAGCATCAATTGACATCAATACAAATCTCATCTGCATATGAAGTTTATTTATGTATGTATGTATTTATTTGTTTATTTATTTATTTTAGGGTGCAGTCACATCTATTTATTGAACTTTAAAATATTTATCTGGCTTGTTTCTAGGCTGGTTGGTGGGGATACAAGTGCTGACTATATATATATATATATATATATATATATATATATATATATATATACACACACACACACACACACTCCATTATTCTACTTAGTGTGTGTGCATGTGTGGTGTAGTGTGCATGTGTGTTCTATGTGTATGGGAGCACATATACTTGTATGTGCATGCATATAGAGCTTTCTCCATCCTTTTGTACTTAATCGTTGGAGGTAGTTTTTTGTGTGTTTACTTTTTTTTGTTTGTTTGTTTCTAAACCTGGATCTAGATAACTCTGGCTAGTTTTTCTAGCCAGCTTGCTTTTGGGATCCCCTATGTCCGCATCCTGAGTGCTGGGGTTATAGGTGTCTGTCACTTGATGGACTTTTACCTGGAGTTCTGGAGTTTGAACTCTGGTCCTCATGATTGCAGGGATGTGTTCTATCTACTCGGGTATGTCTCTACCCTACAAAAGTATTTATTCTTATGGGACAAATGGAGGCAGGCCTTGAGTTCTGTGATTTAGTTCTCCACGATTCTTATCCTTTTCCCTGGGTAAATAGGAAAAATATGACCAAATGGGTTGCACATTCATTTTATACATACTCTCTCAGTTATCTATTGAATATCACACACAACACAGTTAATCCGGACAGAGAGAGACACACAATTGCAACCCTAGGTCAATTTCTTTATGAATTTATGGAAGAGGTTCTCAGGAATCAAAACTGCTTCATATCTTTGATTCTGCCTTGTACGTGGATTCCAGGGCTTTTGGGGCCATGGATACTGTTACACTGTCTTCTTATATCACCAGTTTCTTGAATGACCATTCTGTACATGAATTTCACCTGCTTCGTGTTTTCCTTTCCTCTTATGGAAACCTTAATTTGGATGAACCACATATTTTCCTCGTGTAAGCATCTACATTCTTTCTCTTTTATTCCTCAGCCTTTCTTAAGATTTTATGGATATGAAATCAGGGCATAGAAATTCTTTCAGTTAGATTGAGGTTACTCATTACGGGTCTCACTCAATCTGCAAAGTAATACAGCGTATTAGCTTAACACTCACATACCCTCTGCGGAAGAATGACATCCCGCTAACACCTGATTATAAGAATCAAGATTAGAGCCTTCCTGTAACACAGCCATTGGGAGTTCAGAACTTGTCTGCCTAGAAATATGCTTCCATCAGTAGGAGATAATTAATATAATGGGAAGTAATGAAGTAGGGGGTAAAGGTACAAGAGCCCCATGGCAGGGGAAATTTATGATGGGGAGAACTTTATTATAAGAACAGCATGCACATTAGTAAATTTATCAGAAGGTCAAAATTGAACATCTATCAAGTATGGTGCACATTTCCTGACTTCATCTTTGGTCCAATCAGGACTGAGAGGCTGAGTATGGCCGTGTTAGGTTATTAATAATGGGATGATTCTTCCCGACGTACCACTTCTCTAGAGTCCTTCTTCTCTTTCTTTTCTTTTCTTTTCTTTTCTTTTCTTTTCTTTTCTTTTCTTTTCTTTTCTTTTCTTTTCTTTTCTTTTCTCTTCTCTTCTCTTCTCTTCTCTTCTCTTCTCTTCTCTTCTCCTTTCCTTTCCTTTCTTTTCTTTTCTTTCCTTTCCTTTCCTTTTCTTTTCTTCTATAAATAACAATAGAGTCCTCAATGTGTAATAAATTCCAAAGAAGATATTGGGAATATAAAAAGTCCTTATTTTTGTGGAATTTAAAATCTCACACAACAATAACCAAAAGGTAACTATTGCAGAAAAGTTTAGCATCATGAGGGAAGGAGCGGGAGACAGGAATAGATGTTTTGCCAATTCGTTAGTTATTAGAGTTTTAATCAGTGCCTTGCTCAGACTATATCAAAAAAGCTTCCTCCTGCAGTAGATGGGAATTAACACAGAGACCCACAACTGGCCAATGTGCAGAGAGCAAGAGACTTTGGAGCACTCAGACCTAAATGGCATGTCTCCATCAACTGTCCCACACTCAAGGCTCAGGGATCTATGTGGAAGAGGAAGTGGGAAGATTATTAAGAGTTAGCAGAACTTTCCCCCTGTGCCCATGTCCTCAAGGGTCTTCCCCAGTTTCTTTTCTATTAGTTTCAGTGTGTCTTGTTTTATGTGGAGGTACTTGATCTACTTGGACTTGAGCTTAGTACAAGGAGATAAGAATGGATCAATTCGCATTCTTCTGCAAGCTGACCTCCAGTTGAGCCAGCACCATTTGTTGAAAAGGCTGTCTTTTTTCCACTGGATGGTTTCAGCTCCTTTGCCAAAGATCAAGTGACCATAGGTGTGTGGGTTCATTTCTGGGTCTTCAATCCTATTCCACTGATCTACCTGTCTGTCACTGTACCATTACCATGCAGTTTTTAACACTCTTGCTCTGTAGTAATGCTTGAGGTCCGGGATACTGATTCCCCCAGAAGTTCTGTTACTGTCTAGAATAGTTTTAGCTATCCTGGGTTTTTTGTTATTCCAGATGAATTTGATAATTGCTCTTTCTAGCTCTATGAAGAACTGAGTTGGGATTTTGATGGGCATTGCATTGAATCTGTAGATTGCTTTTGGTAAGATGCATTTTTACTATATTAATCCTGCCAATCCACAAGCATGGAAGATTTTTTTCATTTTCTGAGGTCTTCTTCAATTTCTTTCTTCAGAGACCTGAAGTTTTTCTCATACAGATCATTCACTTGTTTGGTTAGAGTCACACCAAGATACTTTATATTGTTTGTGGCTATTGTGAAGGGTGTCATTTCCCTAATTTCTTTCTCAGCCTGCTTATCCTTTGAGTATAGGAAGGCTACTGATTTGCTTGAGTTGATTTTATAACCAGCCACTTTTGATGAAGTTGTGTATCAGCTGTAGGAGTTCTCTGGTGGAGTTTTTTGGGTCACTTAAGTATACAATCATATCATCTGCAAATAGTTATAATTTGACTTCTTCCTTTCCAATTTGTATCCCTTTGACCTCCTTATGTTGTCTAATTGCTCTAGCTAGAACTTCAAGCACTATATTGAAAAGATATGGAGAGAGGGGGCAGCCTTGTCTAGTCCCTGATTTTAGTGGGATTGCTTCAAGTTTCTCTCCATTTAATTTGATGTTGGCTACTGGTTTGCTTTATATTGCTTTTACTATGTTTAGGTATGGGCCTTGAATTCCACCAATAGCTTACTCTCTAAGATCAAGAATTGACAAATGGGACCTCATAAAATTACAAAGTTTCTGTAAGGCAAAGGACACTGTCAAAAGGACAAAATGGTAACCAAAAAATTGGGAAAGGATCTTCACTAACCCTACACCTGACAGAGGGCTAATATCCAAAATATACAAAGAACTCAAGAAGTTAGACTCCAGAGAGCCAAACAACCCTATTAAAAATGGGGTACAGAGTTAAAGAATTTTCACCTGAAGAACTTCAGATTGCTGAGAAGCACCTTAAGAAATGTTCAACATCATTAGTCATTAGGGAAATGCAAATCAAAACAACCCTGAGATTTCACCTCACACCAGTCAGATGGCTAAGATTAAAAACTCAGGAGACAGCAGGTGTTGGCGAGGATGTGGAGAAAGAGGAACACTCCTCCACTGCTGGTGGGACTACAAGCTGGTACAACCACTCTGGAAATCAGTCTGGTGGTTCCTCAGAAAACTGGGCACTTCCGGAGGACCCTGCTGTGCCACTCCTGGGCATATACCCAGAAGATTCCCCAGCATGCAATAAGGCAAGATGGCAGCCCTGCTGCGAGCCGGCAAGCTGGTCTCCAGTGGTCAGCAACCAGCCCCTGAGCTGTAGGTGCACAGCTCTCCTGCTGAGGTCCTCTGGCTCTGGGCACCGGCAAGGGCCTGATCTGGTTGTCTATGCTAAGCTAAGCTAGGTTCCTTTTGACAAAGGGAAAAATTCAGTTTCCTTCAATGAAACTGTGCCACTGGATATATCAACCATACCCCAGGGCTGGTCTCAAGCTCAGGAGTAATTGGCCAATACAAGATGTTTTGTTTTATCTTTTTTTTTTTTTTTGTCGTTGTTGTTTTGTTTTTCGAGACAGGGTTTCTCTGTGTAGTCCTGGCTGTCCTGGAACTCACTCTGTAGACTAGGCTGGCCTTGAACTCAGAAATCCGCCTGCCTCTTCCTCCCAAGTGCTGGGATTACAGGCATGTGCCACCACACCCGGCCTTTGTTTTATCTTGTTTGGGATTTTTTTTTTTTTTTTGTCTAATTAGTCTTTTGCTTGTTTATCTTGATTTTTGTTTTTGTGTGTTTTGCGTTTATTTTGTTTATTTATTTTATTTATTTTTGGAAGGATAAAGAGAAAAAAACTCATCTGTTTTCAACAGTGTGTGTGTACACGTGTGTGTGTGTGTTCCCATAGTCTCTGTATGTCCATATACACATCATTTCTGCTGTGTCCAGAAGTCAGTTTCCTTGGAGTTATTCATAAAGTTGGGTGGGTAGGAAGGTTGGGGAATCTGGAAGTATTTGGGGGGGGGAGGGACCATTATTAATTAAACATATTGTATAATTTTTTAACTTAAAATCATTGGTAATATTACTTTTTTATTAATATGAACGTTATTATTCCATTCCTTTCTATAAATGTCAATAACTAGGTAAGTAGTTGCATCAAAGAATAGTAATACATAATAATATAATGGTATAATATAATGATGACGCAAAATGATGTAAGTGCTAAGACAGTCACAAGCTAATGTCATCAATGCCATGATCTGGGGCTACTAACTACCAATTTAAGCTTTTTATTGGTTTACTGGCCATTAAGGTACACAGCATTCCTGCTTCTTTAAACATATGCATAATCAATAGTTTTATTATTTATTCCTGAGACTCTACTGTTTTGCAATTACAGTCGAGAGACCCTGTTGGGGGCGGTGGTAAATGTATGGTACTGTGGACAGCCTCTTAGAAATGGTTGTTAACCTGATTATCTAAGCAGAGGTTAACATAGTTAACAGCAACGGCAATTGCAATAGTGACAGCGGCAGTGGCAGTAACCGGTAATGACCTCTCATCCTGTGAAACCATATCTGCTGATTATGGACTAGCTCATTGACTGTCATGACGTTCTCATGTTACAAATGAAGTTACAGAGAGGTCCATCCCTGGGAAACCACTAGATCGTGGGATATGTGCTTTAACTAGAACACTCTTTCATGGTCAGACACCACAGAGGGTCGTTGTGATGTTGAGAACGGATGGCTGTTCTAGAAATTCCGTTCCTTGGATTCCAATACCAAAACCCTTAACAAGCACTTTCCTTCCCTTTATATAATTAGAGAAATGAGATATAATGCTATTTACCAAGATATATTCCTTATGTCTGTTATTTAAAAAGTTATCTGCTGAGTAAAACTGAAGAAATGCTGTAAAATAATTCCTTCCTCAGAAAATGCTCAAAAACTAAGACAGAAAAATAGGAATGGGTCCCAGATGGGCAGCAGGTGTTTGGTAGAAGTGGAAGGAGACCGTAATGGTAGAGGGTGTGAGTATGATGAAAATACTTCATATATATAAAAATGTAAAAAAAATGTAAATAGTAAAATTATCTATGTGAAAAAAAAATGAAAAGGTATGAGGGAAAAGGCATCTAACTTGATCCAGCTCATTCTAGAGTTCTGACCAAAAAATGCCCTTTGGAAAGAATGGAAGATACAACAAATTTTCAGTCTATATCATGAATATTTTATGAAATTACTTTCAGAAATTCTGAACAACATAATCTTTACTTTTTTTCAGTGTTAAAATGGCCACGACTATAAATATTAATCGTATACACACACAACACACATACACACACACACACACACACAGAGATGTGTGTATTTGCCCATCTATTCATATTGACTTCCAACAGCCATACTAAATCCAGCAGGATTATGTTGAACCCACATGGTGTGTAATGCTATGGGTAGAAAGTATACTTTACAGACTTCGCAAACAGTCACAGCCTGGAAGTATCAAACTTACACTTTCAGGCTCTTCCTACTGGTTTTCTGGCACATATTACTTATATTCCTCATCAACCTAGAGTAGAACTTGCATTAGCCCTAGCTTATTAGGTGTAATGACAACAATTTTCTATTGAAGTTAACTGAATTACGGTTTTACTTGTAATTGGGTGTGCATTGTAACCATCCCTAAAATCTTGGTGTAAATGGCAGAAGGCAGTGATCAAGTATTTGCTTTATTATTCTTGATGTTTTCTGAAAAGATTTGCCTGTGGAACAAGCTTTATTCCCGGTTTTTCTGTTTGAGGAGTTTGCTTAAGCTGAAGCTACTGTGTGTCAATTTGCTCTTCCTGAGTATTTGTGAAACACATACAAAGACGGCCTCCCTGACATCACTTTTATGGTCAGGGTTTGAGGCCACAGATGTGCCAAGAATTGCTTTTAGCACACACTGGAGCCCCTCTATAACACAGGAATTGAGGGACTTGAGTACCTATTCCAATTTCCACCCACAGTCAAGAAGTAAAAAATTAGAGTAGTTCTTCCTGAGTATTTCAGGTGGTGAAATTGAACTTATGCAACAGATTATCCTCGAGTTTTCCCCACAATCAAGGAGTAAGAAATTAGACTTGCTAAATGGAGAGATGTCTTCCTACAAAATTGAACAAATGGGCAATTTGACAAAGTGCCATTATAACATGATGGGCTGGCTAAGACCTTCCAAAATGAGATACACTGTGGAATAAATGAACTCACTGGGAAAAAAAATAAAGGAAGAAAAAAATATCTTTTGCAGAAACTCTGAACTGGGTCATTCTCTCCTAAAAGAATTTTTAATGGTTCTCGTCCGCATCGAAAAGAGACTTAATGGGGTAAGTTGGCTTCTTTTGTGGAATTTTTGTCTGGCACATTCTTCCAGCTTTCCAGCAAGACGGTAACCGCTAGTGGCTTAAATTGAAAAATTTGACAGACGTTTCTCTGAGTGCCTTCTCCCTCTTTGTTAAAAACAGATACAGGTCTTTAGTTGACCCAGAGGTGCCTTCTCTTTCAGGAAATGCTTTTCATTCATTGCAAGTCTGCCCTGGTGGTGACCATGCATGTGGCCCTACGGAGCTCTTTATACGGATCCAATGATCCAAGAAAGATGTGTCGCTTATTAAAGTAATCTGAAGGTGTGAGAGACAGAAACACCCCCAGAAGTCCACTCTTTTTTTCATTATTATTTTAATCATTTTTTTGTGGTTTTTTTTGAGACAGGGTTTCTCTGTATAGCCCTGGCTGTCCTGGAACTCACTCTGTAGACCAGGCTGGCCTCGAACTCAGAGATCTGCCTGCCTCTGCCTCCCAAGTGCTGGGACTACAGGCGTGCGCCACCACCGCCCAGCTTATTTTAATCATTCTTTACATTCCAGTCATCATCCCCCTCCTGTCTGCCCTCCGACAGATCCTCATCCCATAATAGCACTCTCTGGCACGCTGGTGCCAATAAGCAGAGTTTTACCATCAAGTTCCCTCTTGTTCCCCGTAGACAAGGTCAGGCCAGTTCCCCTGCTACCCCTAGCTTCAGTTTTCCCATCTGTGAAATGGGGATTGGGCCTATGCTCTGTGATCAATGCGCTGGGAGCAAATATCTAACACTAATAATATTGTTGTTACCCTGAAGTGTTAGATGTGATTATCACAGGGTGTGAAGACTCAAATGGTTTTCAGGGATCTTGTTAATTCAGGAGCTCATATCCAGTTGGGTCATCAGCCAAGCCTTTAAAGACCACTGGAAACAAACAAACAAATAAACACACACACACACACCAAATTGTTTCTCAAAGCTAAGTACAACATAAAAGTTAAAGTTGTATTATTATTATTAGCAGCAGTAGCAGCAAATTCTCTTCATGATCCTAATATCACATTGTACCTGAGTTCTTCTATATATATTTGGTTCTGGCTTATTATGGTTTAAGGAAACCAGGAAGAGGAAGGAGAATCAGCGTGTGGTTGATGGTTGAATGACAACCGTAATTTTCAATATAACAGAATCTTTTCTAATGTAAAAGCTACCTTCTGCTTATGCAAAAGTTTAATGAAATATAGGCACAAAATAGTGTTTTCTTTCCAACAAAGAACAAGCGTAGTCACAGAATTTAGCACGTTGAGTTATTCTTTCCAAAAAAAAAAAAAAAAAAAAAAAAAAAAATCAACCACCTGAGGACCAAAGAATAAGATTTGAAACTGAATTTCTATGCATTCTTTTCTTGAGAAGAACAAAGCATTTGCACAGCTGAACTGAGTGGCTGCAACCCAGTTTGGTAATGTTTCTATTTGTTGAGGAAATGTTGAATATTTGCAGCCATGGCAAGAAGGAAAACAGTTCTCATCTGCATGCACTGTAGTCATAACATAAAATTATGAGATCAGAGACACGATGCCTGAAAAGATTGAATTAACATTGTGAAAATCAGAGCCCCCCTCATTTGCATAGACCTGGGAGGGCGTCTGCGTGACAAAGCTGCTGGTTTACTTGGCAGTGGTGAAGAAGGAGGGGGCGGAGTGTTAAGTCGGCTGTTCAAGTCTGCTCTACACAGAAGGAAGTGGAAGTCCGGACAGTGCAGACAGCACTCCCAAGTCAGAACTCACCTGAAAGAAAAAGAGGCACCATAGCCATGTGGATCCTCACGTATGGCTCCTTGTCCTGCCCATCTCTCTGGGAAAGGTGAGGATAATTATCAATGAACACAAGCTTTTCCAGTCTGTTCAGCTTACTGTTTCCCAGAGATGACCGCTGCTTCTTTGAACTCATGAGAATTTAACCCGGAAGGGATCAAAGCTTTAACTTGGAAACTAGTAAGTTGCTGACTGGTTCCTGGGGTCATGTGATCACTTCTTATCCAGAAAGGGAGACAACAACAACAACAAAAAAAGAAAATCTCTGAGAAAGAATCAGGAGGCTGCCTCTCTTCTGAAATGGACGATACACATTGTACGTAGGAGCCAAGTCGACCCAGCTGTTCCTTAACGAATGAGTATGGACTGAAGATGCAGGAGTGGAGGTGGAGACAGGAGTGTGGATGGGAGCCAGTGATGTGCAGTCACAATCTTGTATTGGGGATAGATGGGAAACGGAAGTGAGCATGTCATGAATAAAGGCATGTGTGTGTGTGTGTGTGTGTGTGTGTGTGTCCTCTTTGGCTTAGAGGAGATAAGCCCTCTGGACTGAGAGGTGGTGTATGTAAAACATACAATGTATTGATGCATACACAAGAGGAATATGACCTACGTGTATTAATTATGCTTCTTCAGAAAAACAAAACCAACTAGAAATATAGATAGCTAGGGTTACTATGGCTTTAATAAAACACCATGACCAAAGGAACTTAGGTAGAAAAAAACTTATTAGCCTTGTATATCCTGAATCACAATTCACTGAAGGAAGCAAAGGCAGGAACTCAAACAAGATGGGCACTCTGAGGCAGGAGCTGATGCAGAGGCCATGGAAGGGTGCTGTTACTGGCTCTCTCCTGTTTTATAGAAGCTAGGACCACCAGTCCAGGGGTGGCACCACTCACAATGGACTGGGCCTTCCCACTGTAATTACTAATTTTAAAAAGCGCCTTAGAGGCTCCCCTACAACTTGATCTTATGGACAAATTTTCTCAGCTGGCATTTCCTCCTCTGAGGTGACTCTAACTTGTAACAAGTTGACATAAAACTAGACAGAACACTAGGCAAGAGAGAATATAGGACAAGGCCAGGATCATATGATTATAAACATCAAGAATTGGTGTGATATGTTAACTGTAAGCTGGGAAAGCTGGCGATGTAATCCCATCCAAGTGAGGACCCAAGGACCAGACTCTCCAAAGTCTGAGAGGAAGAAACAATGAATACTTTGGTTCAAGAAGAGACAAGAAAATTTGCCCTTTTCCTTCCTTCCTTCCTTCCTTCCTTCCTTCCTTCCTTCCTTCCTTCCTCTTCCCTCCCTCTCTTTAATGAAAAGGACTCAAGTGGATTAGACCTCAACCCACCCACAGGGATGAGAGAGATCTTTACTTGATCTACTTATCCAAATGCTAATCTCTTCTGGGAACACCTTCTTAGATACTCCTAAGAATTGTATATGATATATATGTGTATGTATATGTATATGTGTATGTATATATAATTTATGAAATATAATATACATTTTTCAATACCCAGAGACCTGGGCTCATCTGTTGAACATTTTGAAAACAAAAGTAAAAGGCTGACAGTAACAATGAACAGAAGTAGTGAAGTGAACAGAAGAAGTTGTTTTCCTCTCTACAAAGCAATTATGTTTCTGTAAAATGAACAATTAAACAAAATAAACATAAGGGCACCATCACATTAAACTTGTAAGGTCATTGAAAACCAAAAATGGAGGTAGAAATGGATGCTTGTTCACCATATACCAGATATGAGTTTTTTAAAGCTCTGAATAATTTAGTCTCACATTCTATGGAATAAGAAATTTATAACCAGATGTAGGGTTGGTGAAGATCTTTCCCAGAAAACCAAATAACCCTATTAAAAAATGGGGCACAGAACTAAACAAAGCATTTTCACCTGAAGAACTTCAGATGACTGAGAAACACCTTAAGAAATGTTCAACATCATTAGTCATTAGGGAAATGCAAATCAAAACAACCCTGAGATTTCACCTCACAGCTGTCAGAATGGCTAAGATTAAAAACTCAGGAAACAACAGGTGTTGGAGAGGATGTGGAGAAAGAGGAACACTTCTCCACTGCTGGTGGAATTGCAAGCTGGTACAAACACTCTGGAAATTAGTCTGGCGGTTTCTCAGAAAACTGGACGCACCGGGTGGTGGTAGTGCATGCTTTTAATCCCAGCACTTGGGAGGCAGAGGCAGGCAGATTTCTGAGTTCGAGGCCAGCCTGGTCTACAGAGTGAGTTCCAGGACAGTCAGGGCTACACAGAGAAACCCTGTATCAAAAAATCCAAAAAATCCAAAAAAAGAAAAAAAAAAAGAAAACTGGACGTGATACTTCCAGAGGACCCTGCCATACTACTCCTGGGCATATACCCAGAGGATTCCCCAGCATGTACTAAGGATACATGCTCCACTATGTTCATAGCAGCCTTATTTATAATAGCCAGAAGCTGGAAAGAACCCAGATGTCCCTCAACAGAGGAATGGATACAAAAAATGTGGTATATATACACAATGGAGTACTATTCAGTCATTTGAAACAACGAATTCATGAAATTCTTAGAGAAATGGATGGAGCTGGAGAACATCATATTAAGCAAGGTAACCTAGTCTCAAAAGAACACCCATGATATGCACTCTCTGTTAATTGGATATTAGCCTAGAATCTTGGTACACCCAAGACACAATCCACATACCAAATGATGTCTGAGAAGAAGGAAGGCGTGGCCCCTGGATCTGGAAAGGCCAATGCATCAGTGTAGGGGAATACCAGAACAGGGAAGTGGGAAGGGGAGAATGGGGGAACAGAGGGAGGGAAAAGGGCATGTGGGGCCTTTGGGGGGTGGGGAACCAGGAAAAGGGAAATCATCTGAAATGTAAATAAAGAATATATCCAATATAAAAAAAAGAAAAGAAAAAAAAGAAAAAAAGAAATTTGTAACCAAAACAGTATGTGCTGAGTCAAAAAGTGCTACAGAGAAGCAGGGGGTGGGGGTGGGGGGAAAGAGAAGGTCTAATGTAGTGGATACTATGAAAGCCGTTTTCCTTGTTTTAGTGTAGATAACACATATTTTGCATTGACTCTGTTCTTCCTACTCCTGTTCACTGGGGATTGGACTTCGGGCTTCCTGCACAGCTTGCGCTCCACCCCTCACTTACGTCCTCAGCCGGACGCTCCACCCCTCACTTACGTCCTCAGCCGGACGCTCCACCCCTCACTTACTTCCTCAGCTGGAGATCATGATTTGAGATGGTCAAGAATATGTGTTGAAATCACTGATGGCGAAGGTCAGTGATTGAGTAGATAAAACCCTCTGTCCTTAAGGAAAGGAGGATTGTGGGAGGAGGGAGGCCAGAGAGGATGATGGTTTTAGGGAGACAACAGTTTAAGTTGGGGCCAGAAGATTTGCCTGGTTGTGGAAGAATAAGGGATAGGAAAGCCCTATTTTGTCTATGAGTTTCATTTATAATTTAGCAATTTCAGGAACTAAGAGGTCTTAGGCTGGTTGTTTTGTTTGGTTATAATGAGGGTAATGGTTACAAGGGGTCAGAGAAAGAAAGGTAATTGTATAGGAAACCACGCATTGAAAAATGTCAACCAGGAAAGTCAGTGGTACAGTAGAAATGAAATATTTTGTTGCTTTAAGAAGAATATAATCAGTTCCAAAGTGTGTATTTTAAAACAAAAAAAAATGTTTATTTGAATTGTATGTGTGAGTGTATGTGTGTGTGTGTGTGTGTGTGTGTGTGTGTGTGTTTATAAGCACATGCACGTGAGTATGCATGCCTGTGTGTGCCTGTAGAGGCCAGAAGAGGGCACTGTCTCCTTTATTAGGCTTTGCCCATTACTTTGAGGCAGGGTCTTTCTCTGAACCGGGGCCTCTTGTTTATTCAGCTGAGCTGAAGACCAGCGAGCCAGCTGCCCTCCTACTGCTGTTCCATTTCTGTGTAGCTCAAAGCCACAAGGTTGGAGAGGGGAGGGGCTAGCTAGGCTTGGGAGAAGAGCTGGAAGGAAATCTTCCAAGGAACACACCTCCTACAGCTAAGCTTTCCTGCTTTAGCCTGTGACCCCGAGCAAGCATTCCACCTTAAAAAGGCAGACGCATACATGCAGCCACACGTCTCTCCCTGATTATGGAGCGCCCCCAAAGAAGCAAAAGGGAAAACAACACATGGCTTCCCAAACAAAACAAAACATTCATTGCTTCGGCAGATTTCCCTGTGCTTAAGACGTAGAGACAAGCTTCTGATTGGTCCCCAGGAGGGTCTGGGAGGGGTCAGACAGCTGTTGGCAGGTCACCCTGGCAGCGATGACAAGATGGGGACCTGGTGTCAGCTAAGATGGAGAATAACTTGGGGTGACTCTGTAAGCTGTGTGCATAGAACTTCAAATTAGGATATTTTTTGTCTGTCTTTTTTTTTTTTTTTTTGGCAAGTTTCAAAATTAAAGTAATAGGTGGAATATCCTCTGTCTTCAAACATGACACCAAACCTGTGTATCTGTGTGCCTGAGGGAAGAAGAGTGGGGAGGGAAGAGGAGAAGTCCGGTTGATGAGATAATACCTTCTGCTGTTGTCTTGGGAGGCAGACACAAGGAAGTTCATCTTTGTTATTAGTAAAAAAAAGTGTGGGGGCAGTGAATGAAATGATTCTTTGGAAGCAAGGGAAGGAGGTGCAGTAGAGAGAGAGGCTCGGGTGGTCCTAAGTTTAATAGGGAGAGTTGTGTTTTAGTGGCGGCTCTGATGATCCGGCACGCTTAGGTATCACTTGGCTTTTCCTGGGATCTGCAAGTGCAGGACTTGGTGACTGTACCTCCACGGTTTTCAATAAAAGCAGCAAGTGTCAGGGAGGCCATGGTTTCTGAACGGCACCCAGAAAGGTTCATTCAACTCCATTTTGAGGGTGAATATGAAGAGAGTGGAGTTCGTCTTTTCCCGCAAAGATGTATCTGGGTGGAAGATAAATGAAATGGGAGACATTGAAACTTCCCGTGCAGAATGCGACGAACAAGTAGTTTAACGGGAGGAGTCCTAAGTGGCCGTGTTCCTTGACTGCAAAGCAACCCGCGTTAATCACTTGTTTGGAAGAACGTGGCAGAAAAAGAGAAAACTCCGCATAGCCCGTGAAGTTAAAAGACTCGCGGGAAGCAGCGAAATGTCAGCTCCAGGCTGCCAATGCCAACACTCCGTGTTAATCTCCTGAAAAGAGTTAGGAGTGAGGAGACAGTGTAGCAAAAAAGCCAACCCCGAGCACACAGTATCTGAGTCTTAGCCTTCATTCAACTGTTGACTGCAGTTTTAAAGGCTTAACAGTCCTCGGACTGGCTCTCTTTACATGTTCAATAAAGATGTTGGATTTGATCGTTCCAACGGGTCCTTCCCCATCTGAAATCTCCTCGTAGTTTTTACACAAAGATGTTGATATCTCTTACTAATTAAGCAGTTTTCATAGTTCACCGCTTAATCTGTAAAAACTAAAAACGCACAGGATAAATCATCCTTAAAAGGCAGAACTAGATAGATTATGTGCAGCATAAATAAGCTCTCCTAAGTTGGAAACCGACCCGGTATTCTCCAGCTAGAGACGCCGCCACCCATATGTTCGCGAAAACACTGCGGCGGTTGTTTTATTGTTCTCCCCGGCAGTGCCAATCATAGTTAGCACTAATTAATGAAATTCCAGGGTGCTGTCTGCCAGGCGGTTCGTGCAGTGGGTGAGGCAAACGACAGAGGCGAAGTTTCCATCCTTTATATTGCTGTGACAACATTGGCTCATGTCTCGGAAACAGCGATTCCAGCTCCCCATCCCTGCGAGAACAAATGTAGGTTGATTTATGTTCGGAGCCTCTCTAGCATATTGTCAACACCGCGATGGCTGCCAGAGCTCATCCGGCAAAGTGCTGACATTTTCTGGGAATCTGCTTGCCTTTACACACATTCTCCCCAGTAGCTTCCATTTGCACACATTACTGACTTTTCCTCCATTTTATTTTTATTTTTATTTTTTTTATTTTAAGGCTTAAGGGGTGGACTGTATGATATTAAAACTAACCCGATATTATTAACTCAATTGACACCCACACAAAATCTTTTGGGATCAAGTCATGGTCAGGAAAGATGACAGATTTCCTTTAATCTGAATTGGTATGACCTTAAACGGGGCTTAACTTTAGTGTGCTTATTTTAGAATCATTATTTTAGTCCTATCCTCTTTTTTTTTTAACCCTATAATGCACATGCTTTTATTGAGAACATCTACATTCAGATTCATTTCTTTTAACTGGTTCCCACAATAGATTTCTTTCACTGGTTCCAACAATAGACTTCTGAGGAGGAACGGAGTCAAATCCCGCACCTGAGTTTTGTAGCAAATGATGGACGTACCATTAATGAAGCCTCTCTGCGTGGGTTTGATGGAATAAATTGAACAGCTCTCTCTTGTACTGTGGGAAATCAAAGGCTACCACGTGGCAGAGTGTTTCCTTGGGATGCCCAGCATTTCAGAAATTCTTCATGTGCATAAGCTGTGGGTTTCAATAAGATTAGCTTTACGATCCGTGTTTCTAAATTAAAAAAGTTTTTTTTTCATTTCTGAAAAATTGGCAAGAAATTTAGGTAACATGTGATCTTATAAGTACAGTTTGATTCACCATTTAAGTTCAAACCTTTGGGATGAGTTAGGAGTATTGTTAGTTCGTGGTCTGACTCAGTTACACAATGGGTTAAAGTCCAGCCTGACTAACTTGGTGAGACCTATCTTAAAATAGAAAGTGAAAAAAACAAACCAGGACCACTCTCCCAATATGCACAAGGTATAGATCCAGTTTCTAGATTTTATGTGTAAACACTACACACACACACACACACACACACACGCACGCACGCACGCACGCACGCACGCACGCACACACGCACACACGCACACACGCGCGCACACTCACACACACACACACATGCGCGCACACGTGTGTGCACATGCATAGACACAGGCTCCCTCTTACACAGTTCTCTCTCTCTTTCTCTCTCTCTCTCTCTCTCTCTCTCTCTCTCTCTCTCCCTCTTCCTCTTTCTCTCTCTCTCTCTTCACACTACATCTTGACAAGTTTGTTCCCCTCTCTCCCATTGATAGAAGAACAGAACATTTTTCACATTCTAGAAAGACCCTTTCTCTAATCTCCAGTTCATCTTATCTGTCTGTGTAGGGAGTGGGTTCCAAACGCTATTTTGTAGTGAAAACGGACAACTAATATTTTTAATATCAGTTTTAAATCCGATTTCTCCTTTATTGTCCTTGTCACTGCAGATTTGCTCTGCCCTCAAAAAATACTTGCTGGCTTTAATTTCTGCTCTGGAGGAAATGGGCGCTGACCACCGGCAGCCTTGTTATCTGTTAGTGCCCTCCAGGCATCGCTCGTGAGGTGGCCACGTCTTGTTGCTCTTTGATTATGAACGGAGAGGCGAATACATCATTTTTGAAAGGTTTTCAGGAGTTTTCTTGTACGTGGGAAGAGACTAGACTTCCAGGTTTTGGTCAGGAGAACTCCTCTGTTGGTATACACAACTTATTTTTCTTGGTTGGCCTTTGGAGGAGGAATAGAGGTATCCACGTTTTTTCCCCTTTGGAATTTCTTTTTGTCAGCAGTCAGCAGCATTAAACTTTTAAGGTCTACTCCTATGCAGAGCGAGCAGAGAGAAGCACTGCACTAGCTGGCCTCTGGAGAGGTGATTCGAGCTTCTCTCTGAGGTTCCAGTCAGAAATGCGATGAAGGGGCAGTGGGTCACCCAGGCCAGGGGCAAGGCTTATCGACTTCGGAAATCTGACTTCCGCTTGGTGGTCTGTGCAGAGCGCCGGACTTTCCACAGTGGATGCCGGCAGTGTCAAAGCCTTGCTTCTCCTGATCATCACCACTAACCTGGCAGAACCAGTACACGACGCCTGTATCATACACTTATTGTTTATGCAATCATCTCAGTATTGTTTCTATTCATTGTGGCAGCCTTCTATAAGTAAACAGTACAAGCCCTGCTATCCCCTCTTTTATTGTTGGGAATCTGAGATGTAAAGAGATGAAGGTTTTTCATTCAGGACTACATATTCCTTCAATAGCGTGGTTCATCTTAATCAGGCTTTAGGACTCTGAAGCACAGGTGTGGGACCTCGGGATCCTCTGGTGTCAGGGAAGGACTTCAAGATGCCTGATAAGTCTTCTTCCTTGAAGAATCTCACAAACTACTCATAAAATGGGATTTAGTATTTAGAAGAATAGTCCAATTCAAGATAGGGTGTCACCCCTCACTTTTCATATGATGTATCTTAAATAATTCCAAGGTCATGGTTTCTAGAAATAGCTTTTTCATGTACGTATTACTTCAACTTAGCTCTTACAGCACATCGGGTAAGAGAATCTTTTAAACCAAGAACTTTTCAAATCAGATGCTATTAGGATTTAGGACTCACAGGATCCTGGATTAAGATACCACCAACTATAGTGGGGAATGATAAATATTTATCAAATGATTGAATGGTTCTATGTATGGGTGTTTTGTCTTATCATCATGTAAGAAGGAATAAAACTAAAAAGCTATTAATTGCCTGTTCCATTAACACAACAGTGGGATTTACAGAAATATACTTTATTTTTTCATGTGCCATGGTCAGGGAGTGAACACCTCTACATTGTTCTAAAACTGATAAAAGTGTGTGTTGATAGAAAAGTAATGAAGGAGAGATGCCTTTGCTGGTGGATGAGCAATATCAGAAAGACAGCAGCAACAAGGAGACCGTGGCACAGAAATGCCAGACCTGGTTTTCTTCTCTCTCAGCCTTTGGATCTTAAGAACTGTAGATGGCAATCCCGCCACAAAAATAGATTAGGTGTTCTAAATTTAGTAGTGGATTTTGCTTTTCCTAGTGGCACAAATGATTTTGCTTGTAGAGGGCAGCATATAAGGAGAAAAGTTGTAAAAAACAAAAGCAAATTTTAAAGAAATGGAAAACAAGATATATATATATATATATATATATATATATATATATATATATATATTTGCAGCCCTTCCTTCATAAGTTCCACTACATGTAAGTTTACAAAATGTAATTTTGGGCTCATGAGTTAATCAAGAAGCACTGTGAAGGCATTTCAAACCATGGATAGTAGAAAAATCTCTGTTGCCATGGAAACAAGATACCATACATGGGGACAGGCCACATCATATAGAAGATTTAATTACACTGAAATGATAAATGAATAAAGGCAATTTTTTTAGCCTATTTGTAGCTAAAGTCCATTAGAAGTCCAGTTGCCAAGGCAACTCCAGTCTAAAAACAGTAATAAGGAAAAAATATGGAATAAGATGAACTGCACTTCACAAAGATTTTGAAAAAAAAAAAAAGCCACTCCATCAGCTGAGAAGAATATTCCTAATTTTAAAGGATCCCCACAGAGCTGAACTTAGATTTCTTAAGAGAATCTTGAGCTATCCATAATAACAATCATGTCAGCAATTTCTATACACAATAAAATATTGTTTGACTGAGAAGTGTTCACGAATCTAAGTTGTAGGATACAATTAGAATGGCATATTTAGACATGTTTTTATTTTGAAGTGAGCTTCATTATGCTAAGAGATCAAAGCATGGCCAGAAGCCCAGCTAACCAACGCCAGCCAATCACGTTGACTCCAGATGTATTCTTTTACCGGCTTTGCTGCTGACTTATACATGTGTATTCAAGATAAGGCAGCAAGAACTAGAACATCTGCAAGGCCCCTTTGGTATAAGAATGTGGGCACAAAACATTCATTATCAAATGATATTTTTTAGAGTGGGCAGAAGACTAGGGGACTCAGAGAGTCCTTAAATCGATAGATATTCCAAACATTCAGTCAGCATCTACATAAGCAAACCAACACAATGTGCTGCTGTGGGTATTGAGCTTTTATTCTAAATAGTGGCTTTCAAAGGACTGCTCTTGAGACAAGATCTCTCTCAGTAGCCATGGCTATCCTGGAACTTGCTACGTACACCAGGCTGGCCTTGAATTCATATTTGTACACTTGCCTCTGCCTCTGCAGTGCTTGGATTAAAGGCTTGCACCACCACACCAAGCAGCCGTAGCATTTTAAACGTATTGAAAAGTACCCCTACTCCTCTTCCATAATGGAACAGGAAGACACTTAAAGTTGGGTAGGATGAGCAGTAAGAGAAATAGGCCTCCACAGCTAATGCTCGGGGCTGCCATGGAAGGAGACCAGTTGTCTAGAGTGGCCAATCTGTTTGTGCTCTGTGCATCTTCACCTTATTTAACCGCCCAGGGATTATTTTTTTTTTTAATCACTGTGATCAAGTATTTGACAAGAGGCAATGTAAAGGGTGAACAATTTATTCTGACTCACAATTTAGGGGCCCAGTCTGTTATGGCAGGAGAGCCTGTGGCTGGGACTTGGCGGAACACGGTGAAGAAACGGGACAGGAAGCTGCCTGCTACAAGTCTCAAGCCCTGGACCCCGGAGGCCCATTTCCTGCAGCTAGGCCCCATATTGTAAGGGTTTCACAATGTCACAGAAAACAGCACCATAAATAGGGAAACCAATATTCAAACGCCCACGGGGACATTTTACGCTCAAATCGTAACAATCCACGGTTGAAGTGGCTGTAGATTTGAACTTTAAAAGACATTTCGAAGGCTGTGAGCTTCAGAGTGAGACCAGTATGGATTTAAATCTCATATCTGTTCTTTATTAGCTGTGTTTCCTTGACCAAGTTACTTAAACCGTTTGACCTCGGTATCTCCGTCAGGAAATAACTTCTGCTGGGGATATTAACATCAATATATGTAAAGAAGGATTTCTCAGCCTTGCCCTGTTGATACTTGGGCCAGATAACTCTTCATTCATTGTGCTGTAGGATGGATGATTAGTAGTTTCTCCAGTTTTTAACCACTAGGGTGATGGTCATTAATAATTTATCCCTTTTAGCACTAGTTTTGACAAAACCCAAACCAAGCCAAACCAAACCAAAAATCTGTCTCCAGAAACACAGGTCAATGTCTCTACGAGGGTTAAAGAAACACTGACAGGAAGTAGCATGCTAGTAATAGTTAACGAGCAAATGCCAGCTGCATGTTATATATTTTTTGAGGGCTAAGTATAGGTAGGGCCAGGTTCAGATTCTTTGTCTCATGGCGCATGCCTTTTGATATCTTTTGTTTCTTCTGGTTTTGAAAGTTTGTTGCCAATTACCTTTTGAAATGTGCACTGTTTCTCTGTTCTGTCAATGTAGTAAGGGGCAAGCACATCCTTTTATACTGTGTTCTGGATGATGCCTTCCTGGTTCTTTACTATACAGGTATTTAAGGAAATCATGTTGGTCTTAGCTACTGAGTGTTTTCTCATTAACTTCATTGACTGTAGTCTTGATTAGTTTCTACATCTGCTCTCCATAACACTCTTTATTCCCTGGGTGGCTTTCTTGCCCTCCTCTCCCTCTCCATGCTGGCTACATAACGATAGTCACATTTAATCAGATGGGATTTTTTCCAACGGTCCCGTTGTCTACAATTTTCCCAGTCTATGCTGACAGGGATGACAAGAAATTTTCTCATATGCTTTGCTATTTTTGGCAGCCTACTTTTGAAGGCATTGCTTGTTGGCGTTTATTATTTTCTTTGACATAGAAAGTTCTACGGTTTTCTGTAGGGGAAGAGCGGAATGTTTATTTATCTTGGGCGTGCTTATAGGCCATACTTCTGCTTCAGGGTCTCCTCGAGGGTCAAGAGAGGGTTTGGATCATGTACACCTGTGAGGTGTAGAGGCTGGAAAATCTGAATTCCTGAGGTGAATTGTTTCAATGCAAGGCACACATCAATGCTCATTCTCCTGTCATGGCCTCAGCAACGGAGATGTCGCCCAGGGAGCTTCTCTATCAGATCTCTGATTTTATTCTGAGGTCAGAAATTCAGTTTTCTATTGTAACTGCAATGCCTACATGCTGACAATTATATTCCGTGCATAGAACTTCAACCATCCTTCACTATGTTCCCTTTTAATGTTGGTGTCTTCAAATGTACTTTTCTTACCTGAAATGTTTAACATCCACTGGAGATGAAGACCTTTGGTCAGAGGATAGAAAATTTCTGTTAGACTGGCATAAGTTGAAGAGATTTACTGTATATACTGGTAACTGTGGTTAATGACAATCCATTGCATACTTTAGTATGCCATAACAGACTGGACCCCTAAATTGTGAGTCAGAATAAATTGTTCACCCTTTACATTGCCTCTTTTCAAATACTTGATCACAGTGATTAAAAAAAGAAATCCCTGGGTGGTTAAATAAGGTGAAGATGCACAGAGCACAAACAGATTGGCCACTCTAGACAACTGGTCCCCTTCCATGGCAGCCCCGAGCATTAGCTGTGGAGGCCTATTTCTCTTACCAATGACAAGTTTCAATGTTTTTTTTTAAACATAAAAGATGGTAAGTTTTGTATATGTAAACCATGTAGCTTCATTTGTCTATAAATCTATCACCTTTATTCATCAAGTATTCCATAGATTAAAAAATACATTTTTTTTGAAGTTGAAAACAATCTTTACTATTCACCATTACAGAAGCTAAAATACTGTCAATACAATAATGATTACACAATTTATTATCATATCACACAGAAAAGTATCTTTCTTTTAGTATCACGAAAATACCAGCATAGGTGTTTTGACTTTGGCTGGGGATGAACAATCTTTTTTTTTCTTTCTTTTATTGAATATTTTCTTTATTTACGTTTCAAATGTTTTCCCCTTTCCAGGTCTCTCCTTCAGAAACCCCCTAACCCATTCCCTCTCCCCCTGCCTCTATGAGGGTGCTCCCCTCCCCACTGCTCCACTCCCATCTTCCAACCTTGGCATCCCCCTACACTGGGGCATCAAACACCCTCAGGCTCAAGGGCCTCTCCTCCCACTGATGTCCAAAATATACATTTTAATAAAAATATTAAAGCACGGAATTTCCTTCAAAACCTAGCATTTCCTCTTTAAAGTACAACCTACAACCTTTAATTATGTATATTATAGTGAATCTTCATCTCACACGTATCAGAGACTCCATTAAAATATTTGGTGAGTTGTGTCAGAATTATTCAAACAGTGACACAGTCTACGGGTTCCATGCATGTTTGAGGATTGTGGGCACCGTATACTTGGACTAGGGCAGTGGTTCCAAACTGAAGTGATTTTTGTCTCCAGAGGGTGTTTGGTAATACACGAAGGTAATTCTAATGGCATGTGTGAGACCCTGGCATCCAAGGCGTAGATGCTGGAGGTTTGGTCAAATGTTCTATACAACAGGGGATAGATTCCTGCAACCAATAGCTACTAATCTTAAATTTTAATAATTGGTTATCTGTGAACTAAGAAGACGATGTGAACCAATGCCAAATGTCTTCATGTTTCATATGTAATTTTCTTTAAATCTGTCTGTCTCTCTGGTGTGGTGGGTCATACTATTTCCTGAGTTAATAGGAGGCTGCTTTGCAGTAGTGGACAAGAACATCTGTCTGATGCACAGAGAACCTGCACACAAACCTGGATTTAATAACCAGCACAGGGTAAAGAGAAGTTTCCAAGTTCTCATATCAATGTAGCAAAGAAAAAAGTTTGCAATATTAACAAAATAATATAAGAAATCAAACAACAAAGACTCACACATGGACCCCGCACATGTACATAAGTAAACAGTCACACACACAATGGTCAGTGGGGGAAGAGGGAACCCCACATTACCCAGAGCTGTCTAGAGAGTATTTGGTACCTGCCAACATCTCTGCATTTGGTATGTTTACAAAATTTAGCTTTCTCCCAATTTTATAACTTTCCAAATCCTCTATTTTGTCCTTTTTAGCATATTTCTTTTATAGAATACTGGCTATTGAAAATAGGACCTTGCATATACTAGACAAGCTGACCACAACCATACTACAGTCCTATGTAGGCTTAGATTTTTTCAAAACTTACTATAATAGGGGTTCTTAAATGCTTTAACCTTCCTTTTAATTTATCCCACTGCCCACCAGTGGTAGTGGAAAGGAAAGGTTAATAGGGCAGAAGCAGATGTGCACCTGTTTAGAAATAGTTCTTTGGAGTGATGCCCAGTTTCCTTGTCAGGATATCAGCAGTTTAGTTCACACAAGTCAGCAGCAGCACCTCAGTCCATTTGCAAACACCCTTCACGAATCAGCAATGGCAGGTTGATCCAGAAGAAACTTCAAGGCTCTGCCTATTGGTCCGAGTCTACAGAAGTGGCAAGAGGATGCTGGAATATCATGAGAAGTTCTTTGGAGCCTTTCTCTCTACAAAGGTATGACAAATGATGATCAGCTAAGAAGACGATGTGAACCAATGCCATAGCATCGTCAGTGAATACCAGCAAAGCCCAATGAGGGCCAGCAAAGAGTGGTGAGTCGGACCCTGATACAGGGCTGTCCACTGTCTGTTGGGCTATACTTATAGCCTTTCCAAACATCACGTGCTCTCTCAAGCATGCGTTCTAGCTAAACATCAAAGGCCCCTTTTCCAGACAGCTTCCAGGAAAACACCATGTGTCTGTTCTCAGCAAAACATCCTCTCAAAAGACAGTTTCCAGAAAAACATCACATGACACAACTGAGCATTCAAAGAAACCAGAAATGTCTTTCTTTTTTATCTATTGTTTAGAGACATGGCATAAACAATGTTTCCCAAGCTATGCATGTTTAGAACTTGTGGTCGTCCTGCCTCACCTTTCTGAACAACCAAGACTACAGGCTTGTGATACCACCTCCATGTTTATATTCTTGGATTCGTCATTTCTTGATTTTCTTTTCTAGACATTTGAGGGAAAATACTTCATCTGCTTATTTTCATAACTACAACATTATGCTTAAAAAGCACTTAATAAATGTTTAAATTATGGAATGAAAGAACAAAAGGCTAATACTTGCACCTAAGTTTACTAGTAGTCCTAATGATATTTAAGCGCGTACAGTGCAACCAAGTTAGGCATCAGAGAATGCGGGGAGCAGTTACAAACTGGGAGAGAAAATATGAACACAGGTGGAAGCCCAGTCTCAAACAACATGACAAAATTGCACAGGGCTGGAAAACAATGTCTGCAAACGAAAAAAAAGAATTGACATACAGCAATCCAAAATGAAATTTGAACAAAGACTGAAGTAATTCCTGTTGTCTCAGAACCAGACAAACATTGCTGGTCTCTGCAAATAGCAATGGCAGTCTCAAAGCCAAGAACACACTTTGCTTATGTGTGTGCTGGTGGGGTCCTGAGTTTCTGGTAGTGAGAGCCAAACAGGCAGGCTTTTGCCAGACAGAGAAGCATAGCACCCAAAACATTATACTCTGTATAAAATAGATATATTCAAACAGCATCAGATCTTGAATGAACACATCATTTATTGCCAATGCTCATATGTTTCATTTAGGGAAAGCTGTAGCAACAGCCCAGATCTAGAGAAATGCAGCTTTTTGGTGAGAAATACACATTTTAAATTTAAGTAGTTTTCAAGGATTGCTCAAGTTGTAGTATTTTGTCCTCCTTCTAATGACAATTACTTAATCACACTTGTTATTGTGATGTTGCTCTCACCTCATATGGAATTTTTTTTATGACACCGAAACTGAGCTTGAAAACGTCATCAGCTTATAGATATAGCAGCTGATTCAAGATTTCGCAACCCCACAGTGACCGGGTAGAGATTCCAGGCTAGGTCTTTGGATGTGTGCTGGGCCCACTTGTCATGGCAAAGGCCTTTCAGATTCTCAGTCTTTTGCCAGATTTCTCCACATAGAAACTTAGTCCTTTCTACTTTTCCTATCCACAAACTTGACTAGTGTTTGGATTGCCTTCTTCTCATTTGACTGGATACCTGGCAGAAGCTACTTCAGGGAGGAAAGATTTACTTTGACTGGTGGGCTTAAGGAGAATTTAGCCCATGACAGAGAAGAAGGTGTGGTGACTGGAGTGGTTCTCTGTCTGTCATGGTGAGACTATGAGATTGCATCATGTGTTGACTAGGATGTAGAAGATGGAACTGGAAGTGCTAGGTTTCTATCTCTTAAACCCTAAGAACCTACCTTCGGGCAGTTGGGGTCCACACCTCTCTCCAAATAGTACCATTACGTGCAGACCAAGCATTTGAATACACAAGTCTATGGGAGACATCTCAGATTAAAATGATGACAAATGTAATTGAACTTAATTTGAGCAAAAGTTTCTATTTTAAGTCATAGTAAATTCAGAAGATTCTCTTGTTATTTGACACTGTCTTAGGTCCTACATTTTGTGGAAAAAATGGTATTGTTTTGAATTGTTGATTTCTTCTTCTTCTTCCTCCTCCTCCTCCTCCTCCTCCTCCTCCTCCTCCTCTTCTTCTTCTTCTTCTTCTTCTTCATCATCTTCTATAGCTCCTAGACAGAACGCCTCAAAGCCAGGTTCCTTCTGCCTTTACTTCTAGAGTTCTGGGATTAAAGCCATGTTCTATCATGCCTAGCTTGATGTCTTTCTTAGGAAATACTTTTTGGAGCTGGAGAGATGGCGTAGTCATTAAAATGCTTGCTGTGTAAGTATGAGGCCCTGAGTTCAGACATCCAGCACCCACCCACATAAAGGTTTATACATGGCGGTGCATGTCTATAGTCTCAACATTAGGGGACAGAATAGGAGGATCTTTGGGGCTTGCAGGTCTGCTATTATTAGCAAATATGCGAGCTCTAGGTTTAGTGAGAAACCTTGTCACAAAAAATTGAGATGGAGGTCTAGAGAGATGGCTCAGCGGCTAAGAGCACTGACTGTTCTTCCAGAGGTCCTGAGTTCAAGTCCCAGCAACCACATGTTGGCTCACAACCATCTGTAATGAGATCGATGCCCTCTTCTGGTGTGTCTGAAGACAGCTACAGTGTACTTATATATAATAAGTAAATGAATCTTTAAGGAAATTAAGATGGAGTGCTACTGGGACAGGCACTGGCTCTAAATCTCTGACTTTCACATGCATATGTACACATATAATCACGCATAAATCACATGCATATAACACACGGGTGCACTGTTTTTTTCATGAATGAACAATAAAGGTATTTCAATTGATAATGAACCTTAAGCTTCTCTTTAAAAGCTTTAAAATTTAAATTTAAAATGTGGATATAGTTTTGCAAAAGAGGGAAAACAACAAATCCCCTCCTGTCTTTACTTTCCTTTTCAGACACACCTCAGCCTGTTGTTTATCTAGATTCCTCAGCAACAAATTCATCCTTTTGCTCTGCTACAGCTGGGAGCCATGACTCTGCACAGGAATTTTCCTAGTTTGTCTTACCAAATGGTCTGGAAGGCTTTACAGTAGCAGACTAGGGTGGGATGGGGATGGGGCAGGGCGGGGCTCCTCGGTTCTTCCCTCCTATCAGGCACCTGGCTATATGTGCTCTTTTGGCAGCTGCAGCATCAATGGCTGGTACTCTAGAAACAGCTGCAGCAGATGTGGCTCTCTTCAAGCAATGTCTAATACACTCCCCTGGGGCTCTGTTGTGAGCCAAGAGTTTAGAGACATTCATTTTTTCCTTTAGGCTTTTTCAGGCTCATCACGGTAGCTCTTTCATCTCCATCTTATATCTGCATCCTTCAGTATTTCCTCTGTACTCTCTCTGCCTTCTAAGTCTTGTGTCAAATCTTGTCCATCTGAATTGTGGTTACTTTCTTCCATTCTGATTGAATTTGGACAGATACCATGTTCAGGTAATATTCTATTATTTTTCTCAGTGGTCGCTAATATATATAAAGAACACGAACCCAGTTCATATAAAAATAAAGAAGTAGCTACTAATATACAAACCTATCTGATGGAGACAACAGTCCCCCCCCCCCAATCCCCCAGTGATGGATGTAAAGTTTCAGAACAGAAAAATCTCTGAAGTGTTTGTAGGTCACATTCTAGGAGGATGCTCCCTGAGTTGGCTGGGAGTCTTGGAAGGTAAGTGGGGTCTGTCCGTAGGCTGGACTTGTATGCTGTGGGGGCTACCATAGTGGATGATTGGCAGGGATGTATTGAGGTTGACTCTGGTATTTTGTGGGAACACAATCGTGTGGCTTGTTTTGTATTTTCTGACTCAAAGTTCACACAAAGCAGTGAAATTTGGAAGGTCTTAGAAGTCCGTGGAAGCAGAACTTTCCTGAGGGTACGTGTCATGAGCATCCCCTGCTGATCCAGGCAGAAGGTTGCAGGGGCAGAGGTCAAGACTTCATCAGCATCTAGACCTTCGATCCTACTTGGTGAAGGGGTAGGATGCCAAGGAGCCTTGCCCCTTGTGTACAGCCCTCAAGGCTAGACTCTGACCCCAGCACGCTTGTTTTCTTGGGCTCTCCACTCATTCTTAACCTAGCCTTCTATCTAATTCTCACCTCCATTGCATTTTCTGTTCCCCTTTCTCTTTTTCTTGGCTTATTCCTTCCGTTTGGTGGGGGAATTCTTTAATAGATCCCGAGAAATACTGCACATGAAGCGAATATATTTTTAACTTTGGATATCTGACAATAATTTCATCCTGCTCTCTGATTTGATTGACAACTTCCCAGCACACAGCACATAAATTGGGGAAATTCTTCAGTGCTCATTTTGAAGACATTTCCCCACTTTTTTTTTTAACTTCCCAGCATTTCTGTGAGGGATCTGAAGGCATTTCCCTATTCTGTGCATATGAATTATGTTTTTTTTCCTTTAGAAAACCTGTACAACCTCCTCTTTTCCTCTCCCACGTTAAAACTTCCCGATAGACTCACAGTGAGTCTTTCTGTGTATATTGGGTCTCCCTTCAGTTTACAGACTCATGTCTTACAGAGTTAGGAGAAATGTTCTTGAATTATTTATTTGGTAATTTCCTTCTTTCCTTTATCCAATTTCCTTGTCTGGAGTTTCTAATACAGTATACTTTTTTTCTCTAATTTTCTACTAGCTTGTGACCTATTTCCCACTTGATTTTAAAATCCGCTTTCTGTAGATTTTCTGTCTCTTCAATGGCTGTTCCTTTTCCATCTTTGTCCTTGGTTATTCCCAGAGAGAGCATCGGAATATATCATTTTCAGTGTCTAAGCAGCCTGGACGCTTAGCTTGCTTCCTGTCTCTAGGAAGTTGAGAGCCCTGAAGCTTTTTACATCTTGTGTAGGTCTACTGGATTTTAGCTTACGGCATGTCTCAGTCAACCCAGCTCTTACAAATAATCAACTGGGTTTTTATGTGCTTGATTCCATTTTGCTCCAAATGAAAAAAAGCCATACCTACAATTATTTTAAAGGCCCACCTATCCTCTAAGCTTGATTACAAGTGCAGTACTTCGAGGTTTCTGTGGGTCCACAACCTTAAGCTTCAAGGTCCTTAGGGTATTGAGAACTATTTTTAAGAGGACTGTTAGTCTTCACTGTGGAACGTTTATATTTGGGTTCACTTAGGAGATATCCCCGTGGGCATGTCTGTGAGAACATTTCCAGAAAGGTTTAAATTACAGAGAAGACCCAATTTTGAATGTGCCTCACCCTATGGACTGGGGCCTTTGGCTGAACAAAAGGGGGAAGAAAGGAAAAGCCAGTGGATTAATAGCTTTTTCTGTTTTCTGATCTCAGATATTCTGGGACCCGATGCTTTAAGCTCCTGCAGTTAGAGCTTGAGCCACCTTTACCACTAAGCCTCACCATAATTGTCTGCACTCTCAAAATGTGAGCTAAAACGAGCTACAGCCCTCCCTTCCCTCCTCTTCCTCCCCTCCTTCCCTCTTTCCTTCTTCTCTCCCTCCCTTCCTCCATCTCTTCCATTTTATTAAGTAACTCATTATAATAAAGAGAAAAGCGATCTATATAATGTACAAAGCTACCCCAATTTCTGCCTTTTTTTTTTTTTTATTTAGGGCTTTCTACTTTCTTCTTTAAAAGTCTGTGGAATGCCCATTTTCCTCTTGTCCTCTACACATCTGTGTTCCGATTGTCTGCTGGGAATGACGCTCAGAACAACTATGGACTGGGCTTACTTGGGTGGTCCACAGCAGCTTAAATACCACAGACCAGGAGTGCTCCCCATGTGCTCCTCCTTTCTGGTTCCTTGCCTGGATCCCAGATGCATGCTGGGTGTGCTATCAGTTTTCTCTCTGTTTATGCGTGCCTCATTAGAACAGAACTCAAGGTAATAAGAAGATACATTTGTTCCACAGCAGTTATTGCTGCCAGCCAGAAAGAGGCCCAAACCTTGTAATTATAGGAAACAGTTGGGAATGTATCTCCTAGACTAGGGTAAGATCATTTTTTTTTTTTTTTAGCTTACATTGATTACATTGTCTCTGTATTGGCTATAAGCAAGAGGGGGGATGCAAAACAGACAATGCAGTCACAATTCAACCTCTCTCATTTTTACTGTACCGGGGATTGAATTTAGGGCCTAAGGAAACAAATGAAACCCACTTCTGACATTAAAAATCTATATCTAAACTCCAACAGTGTCTTGGTTATGGGTTCTATTACTGTGATAAAACATTGACCAAAAGCAACTTGTGGATGAAAAGATTTATTTTATAGTATTGCTTATCATCTATCCAGGAAACTTGGCAGAAACTAAAGGCAGGAACCTGGAGGGGGAGAATTGACTCAGAGGCCATGGACAGAGTGCTGCTTTCGGGCCTTTCCCTCATGGTTTGCTCAGTTTATTTTCTTATATGCCCCATGGTCAGCTGGCCAGGATTAGCACTGCCCATAATGGACTGGGTCCTTCCACATCCATCATTAATCAAGAACATGCCTCCACAGGGTTGCCAACAGGCTAATCTGGTGGGGGAATCTTCTCAGTGGAGGTTCCTTCCGATGACTTTAGCTTTGTAAACTTGAAAAATAGTACTGTTTTACTCCAGTGAAGGAGGGAAATAGCTATTAACCAGTGACTTGGTGGGAAGAACTTCAGATGTTGGAAGGCCAGGAGATTGTGTGATTATTTCCATGAGCCAGGCTAAGAAGTTTACATTCTGGAAGCTTGTGTCATCTCTAAACTGCAGACTTGGGCTTTGACAGCAAAATAGTACCCATCAGTATTAGCATGGATCTCGAGGAGATGACAGCAAGTGAGAGCCAATGTAACCGTGATATAACAGAAATGCTATGAGGATTTTATTTATAAAATCGGTGGTATTGTTTTTAGGGCCAGTTGCACCTTAATTGCCATTACTTACAATTACCACTTTTTGCAATGTTACCCAATAACTCAGGACCAGGGAACTCTGATGATGCCCGCATTGGCCTCTGGTTGTTGTGGATAGCCCTGGGCTAGTACTTTGATGTTAATTCCACTCCTCAGAGGGGCTGCAGATGAGGAGTTGCCTTGTGAACCGTCTCCCCACCTTGACTTTTCAAATAAAGGCTTGAGCCAATGATTGGGCAGGAGGAAAATGGGAGGAGCAGAGTCTAGGGGAGGAGCTACGGGGTATAAAACAGGAGGAGGAGGGAGAAGAGGAGAGAACAGAGAGAAGAAAGGGGAAGAAATGAAGAGAAACGGTTAAAAGAACCGGAGAGGCAGCCAGGAGAGAAGCTCGGGGCCTAGAGAAACTGCAAGTTGTATGGGATAAAATAGATTGAAACAGAGTAGTAGAGTGGGAAGCCTGCCCAGTCTAGGCTTGTAGCTAGAGAGAACAGGGAAGAAACGAAGAGAAGAAACGGGGAGAGAGAAATGGTTAAAGAGAACCGGAGAGGCGGCAGGGAGAGAAGCTCGGGGCCTAGAGAAACTGCAAGTTGTATGGGATAAAATAGATTGAAACAGAGTAGTAGAGTGGGAGGCCTGCCCAGTCTAGGCTTGTAGCTTGTTTTGTTAACCGCTGAGCTGAGCTTTCATTTACCGGGTAACTGGGTTGGATACTTAGTAGCAACAAAATGGCTGCCCAACGTATTGTTTAGAACCTAACAAACCTGAGATAAAACGTTAGCTGCCTGAGAAGCCCTGAACGGCTCGGACAGCAGATAGAAAGGGTTCAGGACCAGGTAATTCATTGATATAAGAGAGATATATAGTATTTTGATACTTAAAGATGAGTAGAACAATAAAGAGAGTTTTGGCTTTAGGTGATGATATTTTGAGTGATTTTGATGAGATTTTGACAGGAATGGATTTAGTGAAAAAAGTCGTTGGTATTGCAGTACTTATTCTCTTGATTTACTATGTCATCTCAGGAGCCCTAGACAAAAAATTCCTTGCCGTAGAAAAGAGATTACAAGTAACACTAGAAATAAAGGTTCGGGATTTCATAGGTAAAAATAAGGCAGATGCTGGAATATTAGAATTAGAATACAAAGAGAAGCTAAGATTATGGAAGCAAGGTTTAGAACAGAAGATACAGGAAATTATAGAACAGAATAAGAGACAGAAGGAGGAGAATGAAGGTGGGAGACAGGAGTTAGAAAAGATGCTAGAACAAAGGATGAAGCAGTTAGAAACACTAGAATTGAAGGCCCAGAAAATTATAGAACAGAATAAGAGACAGAAGGAGGAGAATGAAGGTAGGAGACAGGAGTTAGAAAAGATGTTGGAACAAAGGATGCAGCAGTTAGAAACACTAGAATTGAAGACCCAGGAAATTATAGAACAGAATAAGAGACAGAAGGAGGAGAATGAAGGTAGGAGACAGGAGTTAGAAAAGATGCTGGAACAAAGGATGCAGCAGTTCGGAACACTAGAATTGAAGACCCAGGAAATTATAGAACAGAATAAGAGACAGAAGGAGGAGAATGAAGGTAGGAGACAGGAGTTAGAAAAGATGTTGGAACAAAGGATGCAGCAGTTTGAAAGACTAGAATTGAAGACCCAGGAAATTATAGAACAGAATAAGAGACAGAAGGAGGAGAATGAAGGTAGGAGACAGGAGTTAGAAAAGATGCTGGAACAAAGGATGCAGCAGTTAGAAACACTAGAATTGAAGACCCAGGAAATTATAGAACAGAATAAGAGACAGAAGGAAGAGAATGAAGGTGGGAGATAGGAGTTAGAAAAGATGTTGGAACAAAGGATGCAGCAGTTTGAAAGACTAGAATTGAAGACCCAGGAAATTATAGAACAGAATAAGAGACAGAAGGAGAAGAATGAAGGTGTGAGACAGGAGTTAGAAAAGATGCTAGAACAAAGGATGCGGCAGTTAGAAACACTAGAATTGAAGACCCAGGAAATTATAGAACAGAATAAGAGACAGAAGGAGAAGATTCTAGAACAAAGGATGCAGCAGTTAGAAACACTAGAATTGAAGACCCAGGAAATTATAGAACAGAATAAGAGGCAGAAGGAAGAGAATGAAGATGGAAGACAGGAGTTAGAAAAGATGCTAGAACAAAGGATGCAGCAGTTCAAAACACTAGAATTGAAGACCCAGGAAATTGTAGAACAGAATAAGAGACAGAAGGAGGAGAATGAAGGTGTGAGACAGGAGTTAGAAAAGATGCTAGAACAAAGGATGCAGCAGTTCACAGATCAGACTGAGCAGCAGAGAGAGAAAAATGAAGATTGGAAGCTAGACTTGGAGAATAACCTTTTAAAATTAATCAATCAGAATAAAATAGACAGTAGACTATCAGAATTGCAATATAAAGAAAAGATCAAAATGTGGAGGCAGAACCTTGAACAGAAAATACAGGAACTCAAGGAAAAGGCAAATACTCAGGGAGGGATAGAAGATAAAAGTAGAGAAAGCCAACCAAAAGTTATTAAAAAACAAACTTTAGTCTATCCTGTCAGTATACAACAAAGACATCCAGATAATTTTTTAAATCCCAATGAACAAAACACCACAGCTGCTGAAAGACATTGTACTGTGGAACGAACTATTGAACTAAACCAGCCTGTTTACATTAATGATATTCTAACAACAGAATGGAGAATGGGAAATGTGTTATGCTGGGGGAGGGGCTATGCCTATGTTTCCACAGGAAAAGAAAAGCTGTGTGTCCCTTCCAAGTTGATAAAAATCAGACATGACAAAGGGAGACCTCCTGAGGACCTTGGCAACAGAGAAGAAAATGGAGACTAACACAATCAACAAAATAGGTGATGTATATGTAGTAATGTTTATGTCTCTGTATATGGAGACAACTCTGGAACTGGCTGAGACTAAAATGTCTATAAACAGCCATTAACACTTATTGGGTGTTACAAAACATCCTGTACGAGGACATGGATACACAGTTACATTTTAGTTTGACCAAGTGATCAAGCTAATCTGAGGAAAGGCAGTCAGATGTCTTTCTTTACTGATCTTCATTGGCCAATATGTGCCCCCTGCATGCTCTGTGTGAATGTCTTTACCTGTTTACTTGTTGCTTTTAAGTTTTGTATACTATAGGGATGAAAGAAGAGAAAGACAGCTCTGAAAAGATTCACACACCAGGATGCTGAGATTTGGGACCTTCCATTCCAGCTTCACAATGGACTCTACTTCAACTACATAAAAGACTTGCTTCCAGAACTTTACTTGCCTCTCCAGCCTTTCAGAATGTCATGGTCGAGATGTCATCTGACATAAAGGCACGAACTTTCTCAAAACATAGTGACTGGAAGGCAAATAATGCCAGCTAGTTTTCAAAATTTCCCTTTGGGCCCCCAAATGGGAATTCTTCGCCCCAATTCAGCTGGAAGCAGACAGAAGACAATCATCGTCCCAGTTCCTTATGTGGGGTGGATGGTTATGGTTATTTTAGGAATTATAGATATGTTATAATTTTAGGGATATGTCACAAATGTAGCTTTGGTCAAGGAGGAAACTAAAGAACTTAAACAGGGATTTCTACCTTTCCTTTCCTCTTCTCTATCCTTCTTTCTTAGGTAAAGGAGAAGTGGGTGGAAAAGAAAAAAGGGGGATATAGTAATATCGTAGAAATTATAGAAATAGACAAATAGGGATTGGTGAGAAAATGTACTTTTAAGCAAAACATTACATAGCCAGATCTTACATTGGTAGAATTCTTTATAATTGATGCAAAGTCTATTGGTTCAGAATTTAGTTGATGTAAATTTAAGGTTTTCATTGGTATGAATTTACTACTGATATAAAACTGTAGGCATTGTGCCTATATAACACATTTAAGAATACAAGGCTTAGACCCAGTCCTTCTATAACTGCTAGTATAAACTACTTTTAGATGATTAAGTAATACAAATTAAGGGCCAGATTGCAAACTCGTGGTTAGGAATTAGTTAAAAGAGTGTTCCTGAGCTATTTTGATTAGAAACAGCCGAAAATAGTCAAGGCTTAACAGTTCAGAGATGTCTTAGGTAGACAAATGGTCTTCAAAGGTGTCAGAAGTCCACAGAATATGTTTATTGACATTTATTTATTAATATTTGACTAGAGACCTGTCTGCTCCTGACAGCACCCCTTTCTTGAATTCAAAGAAGAACTTGAGCATCAGTGGAGTTGCTTTAGTTGTGGTAAGACAGTCACCAGGCAAGAATTGCCTCATTTCATCTACAGACAAATACTGTCCAAAAAAGGACACACTGCAGAATAGTCGACTGATAATCTCTGCCAAGACAGAGTAATCAGCCCTTAAAAATTCTGCATTACCAAGGTCTGTCAGATGATCCTGGGCCAGAAGGCTGAAGACTGATGCTCCAACGTTTTGGTGTATTGGGCCTGTCCAGGTGATCGGCGGTCTCTATAAATTAGCTAAGTTTTAGAAGCTATATTTTGTGCTTCTCATACTTTCAGGTAATATTAGTCATTCTTGGATTTCTGATGGGGTTGAAGACTAATAGTCTTATAGCCAGTCCAAGCTGGTTAGCATTTAGAAAGATAATACAGATTTGAGAGGATGGTTTTCAGATGGATTACAGTCTAAAGTGTACTTGAGTCAGGTGTAGAATTATAAGTCTTTTAAGTTCCAATAGATGACAGGGGTACTACTTAATTGATAAAAAATGATTGACTGGGTGTTAGGTCTATCCTGTATGCTATATATTACAAAATGGTAATAATTGTGCTCAATTGATGTCTGAGATAAAAGAGTCTTTTAATTGGACAGAAAGGGGGAAATGTTGTGGATAGCCCTGGGCTAGTACTTTGATGTTAATTCCATTCCTCAGAGGGGCTGCAGATGAGGAGTTGCCTTGTGAACCGTCTCCCCACCTTGACTTTTCAAATAAAGGCTTGAGCCAATGATTGGGCAGGAGGAAAGTGGGAGGAGCAGAGTCTAGGGGAGGAGCTACGGGGTATAAAACAGGAGGAGGAGGGAGAAGAGGAGAGAACAGAGAGAAGAAAGGGGAAGAAATGAAGAGAAACGGTTAAAAGAACCGGAGAGGCAGCCGGGAGAGAAGCTCGGGGCCTAGAGAAACTGCAAGTTGTATGGGATAAAATAGATTGAAACAGAGTAGTAGAGTGGGAAGCCTGCCCAGTCTAGGCTTGTAGCTAGAGAGAACAGGGAAGAAACGGAGAGAAGAAACAGGGAGAGAGAAACGGTTAAAGAGAACCGGAGAGGCGGCAGGGAGAGAAGCTCGGGGCCTAGAGAAACTGCAAGTTGTATGGGATAAAATAGATTGAAACAGAGTAGTAGAGTGGGAGGCCTGCCCAGTCTAGGCTTGTAGCTTGTTTTGTTAACCGCTGAGCTGAGCTTTCATTTACCGGGTAACTGGGTTGGATACTTAGTAGCAACATCTGGTAGCTGTTGTTTCTGGTTTAAAAGTGAGTTTTATGTTCCTGCCACTAGTTCTCATTGGTAAATAGGACCCCCACAACCTGGACATAAGTGTTATTGAGAGCTTGGCAAGCTTAAGCTCCTCCATTTTTATCATATGATAGTTTTTGTGTGGTCAGGCTCTTTCTTGGTTACTTTTTATTTTTTTCTTTCTGTAACAAAATACTATAACCCAGACCATTTATAAAAGAAAGTATTTAATTGGTTTTAGAGAGTTAGAGTCCACAGTGGCTGAGCAAAGGCGTGGCAGCAGGAACACCTGAGAACACACATTGTTTTGTAACTTTTTATTTTCTTTTTAAGATTATAATATAATCACATAATTTCTTCTTCCAATCTCCTCTCTTTAATCTTGCCCACTCACTCCTTGTTCTCTTTCACATCATGGCCTACTTTTCCATTAATTGTTAATTGTTGTTACATGAGTATATAGATACACATGCGCATGCATGTGCACGTGTGCAGACACACACACACACACACACACACACTCCTTTCTAAATATAATTGTTTCAGATTATATAAAGTTATTTATATGTATGTTTTCAGGGCTGAGCATTTGGTACTGGATGTGTGCTCTTCCCTAGGGAATACTGTTCCTTACTCTTCATCTTTATCAGTTGCCTATAGGTTTTTGTGTTGGGTTGACACCTGGTGGTTGTAGCCCTACACAGATGGTATTCATGTACAATTGGACTGACACACCTCCTCCAACAAGGCTACACCTCCTCCAATAAGGCTACACCTTCTCCAACAAGGCCACACCTCCTCCAACAAGACCACACCTCCTCCAACAAGGCCATACCTTCTCCAACAAGGCCACACCTCCTCCAACAAGACCACACCTCCTCCAACAAGGCCACACCTTCTCCAACAAGGCCACACCTCCTCCAACAAGACCACACCTCCTAGTCCTTAAAGATAATATATAGTGTAGTTTTCCCAGAAAGAGTGCTTTTCAGAAGAGAAATGCAAATGTTTAAAAGTTAAGAAAATCAAATGAGTCTCACAATTATGTTGTTTGGGGAAAGTACTCTTAGTCACTACTTTCAACCTATGCAAGTTCATTCAAAATAACCTCATTCAAGGTGATAGTTTAATGGACAGTTGAAAGAGTGGCTTCTATTAATAACGACCAGCTTAAAGTCTTTCAAAAGTTGCCAGGTGAAAGAAGAAAATGGCAAAAAGAAAAGGAAAACAACATTGTGTGTGTGTGTTTATTTTTATGTAGGTGCACATGCATATGACTACATGCATATGATATAGCCCCCATATATTAGCTATATAAGGACTTGTATGGGGATGATTTTATGATTATATACATATAATAGCTATATATATGTATTCACATATATTAGCTATAAAATGACTTTTCTGGGAACAATTTTAAACTATTTCTTTAAATTTCAGTCATCATATACCTTCTCAAAGTTTATTTTTAAGCCAGTCAGCTGAGCTGTGGTTCAGGACAGGGAGCAGGGTGGGTCATGGTCCATTCACATTACCAGCACACATGGTTGTGAGGATTGAATACCAGCATCTTGATGGCAATTTTCCCGGAACCTGATTTCTCCGGATTATAGTCTCCAAACAAAAATCAGTGGAGAAGGCCGAATAGCATGTCTTTCAGTGCATTACTTACAATAGAAAACACATTCAATAACATTTTAAAACGTCTCACTCACAAACTGTTTACCACTGCCACATTTTTCTTTTCTCTTTTGCGAAGGTTGACGCGGCAAGAACTTTTTCTCACTTTGCTCCCTTTAGGTCCCCCAGTGAATAGTTTCGTTATTTTGCAAGTGAACTCTTTGGCCACTTAGAGTAGTTCACTAGGAAGTTCCAGAGATAACAAGAATGTGTCCTAACACATTTCCTATTGATGCATCTGAATGCCCCTGATTAGGTATACCCACAAAACTTAATGCAAACTTGTTGCCATCAATAGTCACCTGAACTTCTAATCTTTATTCGACTCGAAGGTCAAGTTTCTCCAGAGTATTCTATGAAGCATACATCATTCTCCCAAATACTTGTGTATATTGGTCCTGTGGAAGCTCAATGACCCAGCATAGGGGAATGCTAGGCCACCGAGGCAGGAGTGAGTGGGCAAGTGGAGGATCACCCTCATAGAGGCAGGGGGAGGAGTGGATAGGGGGCTTGTGGAGGGAAAACTGGGAAGGGGGGGTGACATTTGAAATGTAAATAAATAAAATAACCAGTAAGAAATGAAAAAGACTTCTACTAACTCTCTGGGAATGAGGTATGCTATAATTTCCCTTAGTGATTAACTCCTTAATTATTACATAGAGGACTTGATTATAATCAAGAGAAAACCTAACAATATTTGAGTCATAAGTTTTGAAACTTGCCTGTCCAGGTTAAAAGTATTGATTGTATTGATCTCCCATGAATGTGATTTCTTGAAGTGCACTTTGAGAAATACTTGTACTTGTATAACCACAACTTGGAGGGATTCATTTGTTGTCTTCGAATGATACAAAAAGAAATAAAAAGCAAAATAAAAACGAAGAGCCCTTCTTGAGGTTTTCAGTAGAGTTAATAAAAGAATTTAAGAATGTAATAAAATGGAAGGTCAAGAAACATTTATCAAAGTTTAAAATAAAAGCCGAAAGGCCAACGGGTTGTAGACCCCAGTGGCTTTTCAGAGAAGAATGAAGGAGAGAAGGAAAATAAGACAGGTCATCTGAGTTAAGCCATCATGGACATTGGACACATGGCAAACAAAGTTACATAGTAGAGACATTTCTATAAATAGGAAATTTACTTATTTTAAAAAAATCCAAATGCTGGCATTGTCCAGAAAAATGTTAATGGGTTTATTTATAATTGCTATAAGGTTGGACTGCTGAAATGTGTTCTGTAAAACATTTTGCTTGCACTAATGCTTTGCATCTTGTATTTATGTTAAAAAAAATCACATACAAATGAAAATGGAGAAGCTGCCACTACCTGGTTCTGTTCCCCCATTTTCCCACTCACAATCATGTACCTTTGACACCCTGGGAAAATTAACAATCAGAACTACTGATAACAGGAAGAAGAGGTAAACAAAATTTTCTTTTTAGAATGAAATGTGCACCCCCCCACCATAGTGGGCTCTTAATCACGTTGTCCTCATATGCTGCCTGCTAGCTGGTTATCTTTTGGCATAAAAGCTGCACGCTTAGCATGGATAGCGCGTAGCTTGGTATCTTCAATGAGACCAAGCAGATAGGCCTCACCCACCTCTTGCAAAGCTGGAAATGCAGATCTGTTTTGAAGCCCTGAGCAATTTCTCCCACCAGACACTGGAAGGAGAGCTGGTAAATCAAGTCCAGTAGACTTCTGATAGCATCTGATTTGACAGTCCTAGCGTGGCACCAGGCCCGTCACAATGAAATTTCTCCACCTCTCCAGTAGAGGGCGCACTCTTTGTGAACAGCTTGTGTCTCTGTCTTCTGATGCTTTACCATTGGTGCAGGAACCATGGTATGGGCGCCTCCTGATTCACCCCTCTTTTCCTTTCCACTGGATCTCAGCAAGTGAGAGGCAGCACTGGCTTAGCTGTAGAGGCTTAGTGATGACTGCGAATACAGTTTAGAGACTCAAAGTGGTAGAGAAGCAGCCCTGTTTGGAAAAGCATGCTTACAAAAGATGGAAGAAAGGGGAAAGTTAGCCTTTCCTGAGTAATTCGTAAAAGAGGGCGGACTTAAAAAGCTGCATGCTGTGTAAGAGACTGCACTGGGACAAAAATTCAGGAAATGTACGTTTTCTCAATAAAGGGAGAGCTAATCTTCTATCTCTTTAACATGGCTTAATGGACATCCGCCTTCCTAAGGGTGGTCTCCTGCCAGGGGCTTGGCCTGATCCACCAATGGCCTGATCTCACCTAGACATAAACCTAGTTCTTCACCTTAAAAATGTAACACTTTGGCATTAGCATTCAAGTCCACCCGGCTCTGAGCTTGGCTTTTAATTCTTTTATTTGGGTAGTTCATTTGTCTTTCATGAGCTAGACTCTTTTGGGAAATGTTTGTCTCACTGTGTTATTGTCACCTGTGTGACACATCTGCCACAGCGATGCAAGGTATAACATGAATTTCAGCTCACCTATCTGAGGCTTCTGCTTTCTGTCCAAAAAGGTGTCAAGTCTCTTTTGTGAATTCTTCTCTAAATAATTGATGTGGACAGATATGCTGCAATTAAATTTATATGAAACAGATGACTATATTTCCAAATATCAAGTACATGCATTTAAGTTTTCCATACATACTTTGTTTTAATCAGCAATAATAAGTTGCCCTCATATAATACAGAAAGTCAGATATATAGATGGTAGATAGATAGATAATTAGCAGGCTGGAGGCCTTTATGGATGGATCACTCTACTGAGGGCTTTGGCCCCCCTCACTTATTCTAGAGAGGAAAGTGCCTTTTTTAGGACTTAATTAATGTATAAACCATAGAGATATCCGTGCTCTGTTGAGGCCATGGTCCTGAGTGGAAACTTGGTGTTTCCACTACATAATGGGAAAGACGGAACCTAATTGTTCTCTAAAGGAGATAAGATACTTTTCCTTCCCAGAAGCCCCTTCTCTCCTTGCAGATGCTTGTAGCTAGTTGCAGAGAGTTCTGTGGTTCTGGAAGACTGCTTTGCTTTTGCCTGCCTGTCTGTCTGCCTTCCTTCCTTCCTTTCTTCTTTCTTTCTTTTTTTCTTTTTCTTTCTTTCTTTCTTTCTTTCTTTCTTTCTTTCCTTCCTTCCTTCCTTCCTTCTTTCCTTTCTCCTTCCTTCCTTCCCTCCTTCCTTCCTTCCTTCCTTCCTTCCTTCCTTCCTTCTTTCCTTCCTTCTTTAGGCCTTCAGTAAAACTTTATCATAAAGAACTTTCAAATAAAAGAAAATCACATAGTGAAGTTAGCCAGACCCCAAAATCTATACCTCTCAATGAACTTCTGTACAGAGACGCCATCCTGAAGCTGGGAAGCTTCACACTGGGATTTACATTCCTACTATTAGTTATAGTTACAAACTTATCCACAACCAATAATGAAGCTTCAAAGACAAAGGTAAAACTAGAAAAACAATTAGCTTTCTATAGTTTTTGTGATATCCATTAGCTGCCTTCAGTCCTTTCTCATCACCTAAAGTTTACCATTTCTTGTTCTACATGTTATATACTTTACCAACATGTATCCTTGTTTACATATACACTAGAGGATAGGATCTATGTATGAGGCAGGACATGAATTTTTTCTTTCTAGGATTGTGTGCTTCTACTTAATATTGTAAATTCTAAGACCATCCATTTCCTGCAAATTTAGTGAGTTCATTTTTTAGAGCTGAATAGTATTCCATTTTTATATATCAACTTTTTGCTATCTGTTTACCTATTTGTTCCATTTCTTCACTATGCGAATAAAGCCACCATATACATTGGGTGCAAATATCTCTATAGTTGGGTGTGGAGTTCTTGGAGCATATGCTCATGAATAGTGAGCTATTTAGTAGTTCTATTTCTAAGTTTTTTGAGAAATCTCCAAACTTATTTCCATAATGGTTGAATTAATCTACATACCCACCAATAGTGAAATGTGTAAGGCTTCTCTCCACATCCTCTCCAACATTTGCTGTTGGATTTCTTGATGATAGCCATTCTGATTGGGCTGTAACTATGTTTTTCCAAATTAGTTTTAATCTGCATTTCTCTGGTGGTATAAGATATTGAACACATTTAAAAAATAGTAATTGGCCATTTCTGATTTTCTTTTTTAAACGGTATATTCTGGGCATTTGCCCATTTTTGCTTGTTTCTTTGTTTGTTTGCCAATTTATGCCCTTGGCCAATTATTTGTTTCTGGATCTGAGCCCCCAGCCTGGTAAGGATTTTCTCTCATTCTCTGTGCTGTGTGCTCTGCTGATGGACTACCCTGCCATTCAGGGACTTTCTTACCTGGCCATGGTTTCATTGTTTTCTTTCTGGACCCTCTATTCTATTCCAGGGTCCGGTGCTCGAGCCCTGCATTTTCCTTGTTCTTCCTATCGGTTTCCTTTAGACACTGCCCCAACCTTGGGATGCTTCCCCAGACCCTCGGGGCTTCCCGCTCATTCTCTGAAGCGAATTCCCACACCCCCTTTACGGTGCAGCTGAGTGTGGTCCATTGCTGAACGTGTTCACTTGGACCATAACTTAAAAGGCATGCCCTTTTCTCTCCCTCTTCTGTCATCTTTGTTTAAACAGCTACCAAGATTCATGGCTTCCCTGCCCCATAGGATTTCTCTCAAACTTTAATAAAATTGTCCTTTAGTTTTATTTTGAGTTCTTTTTTTAAAAGATTTTTTCTTTTTTTCTTTCCTTTTGTCTTTATTTTTTGAGACAAAGACTTGCCGTGTCAAGGCTCACTTTGAACTCTAGGGCTGAAGTGATGCATTGGGCTCAGCTCTTCAGCAGTTTGGATGCAGTTACAACCCGCCACACCTTCCTTAAGTTTCTTCTTTATTACACTGGCACCATGCATGTAACTTATGAAGTAAAATTTAACAGCAACAGGCTAGGTACAGTCCTCAAATCCTTATTAAAAATATTGATACATGTAAATTATTTGAATGACTGCTGTGCAAACCATTTCTATTCGACCTGTCCAGAACACGGATTGAACCCCACAGTGATTTGGATTGATGCAAATGGACAGAGGGTTTTGTGGCTTGTTCTGGTAATGGTAATAAAATGTCAGTGAATTTGTGACTGACGCCTGAAGATGCCCACACAGAATGTGGTCTACTCACTGTCCGCTCATAAGGAGAGTTACACAAGAAGCCTATCACCTCTCTTGGCTCTTCAGGAATTTCATGGGCCCACAGCACTGATGAAATCTCTCTTATATTTCTAGTCCGTGAGGATCTAGATTAATGGGCACCTAGCAAGGCCACAAACTCCACTGGGCCAGTAAGTTATTAAGCAGAGGAGTGCGTAACAACCCACAGAGTTTTCATTAAATTTATGCATTGTCTTGTGCAATAAAATGATTTGTTCACTGATGGAGTGCAGATCCCTCTTGCCAAGGCCCAGGTTTCCCCAGTAACATTTGCTGCCCAAGGTGGAGCTTCCTTGAAATTTCCAGTAGCACAGAGATTTAACTCATATGGAATCACACACATTTCTTGAATCCCGTAGTTTCACGCAGCCAAGCTGCAATTCAGGCAGAGGCCGTGTGATATCTACTGGGGCTGTTCAAGAAATGCCGCTGTGGGCCTCCTTGGCTGCAGATAGAGCTGAGCTAAAATTTCTCATGGCAAGCTGTGTAAACCTTTTTCTGACCTGTTCTTTTACTTACAAGATGTCCCTACCAGCCGGAGGTGCGAGCATCCAAGCGTGATAGTTCATCAGAGTTCATTCTTTGAGCTATGGTACTGGCCATGATTTATTTTCTAGAGATCCATTGCTTTGCTTTTAATCAGCTGTACAGTTATTACCTAGATACATTAAAGAATTAACCTCCCAACAATATCTATTATTTGCGTAGTTAACTGACTCTGGCACTCTGACATGGAAACCATCTGTTTAGTAAAGTTTCAAGGTAAACCTGAGGGGGTCTTACAAGAAGGAAGCAAGATTTAAACTAAAACTGCACTAACAATACCTAGCCCTGTAACATAGTGGTTTCCAAGGACTCTTGAACTACTAGCTTATCATTAACTACAGAGGGACGTAATGCTTTGTGTGTATTCTCTAACGTTCATACCTGATTGATTTTGTATTTCCTTGTGCCAGATACTCATGGTAACCATTTTTTGTATACATTTCCCTGGATACAATTTTTCTTCAAGTAATGTAATGCCAACTTGTATAAAAGTTCCTGCCTCAGAACAGTAAAGTGCATTCAGACGCATTCAGATCTTGTGTGTGTCTGTCTGTCATTCGCCGGACCTGTACCTTCCTGCATACCAAAGACCCTGATTCCCCACGGGAGTGTGTGTTCCGACTGAGTCGGTCCGTGGCAGCTGGCGCCTCAGAACAGGGACCTTGGGCAGGTAAACTTTCCTTCTTTCCTTTTTTCTTTCAAGGTAACAGGCCGGATCTTGCGAGGGAGCCGCGGTCCCGCCGGTAAAGGATCACCGGTTAAGTGCAAGTAATCTGATATCATGGGGCAGACCGAGTCAAAGCAGGAACGAATGTTCTTTTCAGTGTTTAAGCATATGATGGCTAGCAGAGAGTTAAAAGTTTCAGAAAGTACAACCAGGAAATTCTTTGAGATACTCCTTAAGCAGTTGGCTTGGCAGAATGCTAATGCTTTATGCCAAGATTTGATAAGGCTTATTAGAAAGACAGGAACAGTGCAGGACTATATAAAAGCCTGCGTGGATGCCTCACCAGCCGTAGTCCAAGGTATGGCCTACGCTGCAGCTATGAAGGGAGAGAAATCAGCGCCTATGTTGAAAAGACTTATGGTAAAGGAGGAAAAGAAACCTCCAGGCCCACTTGTTTTAAATGTGGGAAATCAGGACATATGCAAAAGCAATGTCCAAAGAACAATAAGAGGGACTCCAATAGAAGGGGTCCTCCCCCAGGAGCATGCCCTCGTTGCCAAAAAGGCAAGCACTGGAAAAGTGAGTGCAAGTCTAGGTTCCACAAGGATGGAACACCCCTTAATGGGGAAAAGAAGGAGGAGGAATCAAAAAACTAAATCAGGGGCAGCCTCTCAGCCCCGAACTCGAAAGAGAGGAAAATACTGTAGTTACATCAGGGAGTCCTCTGAATCCTGAGGCTCCTGAATTTACTATACATGATTTGCCTAGAGCTACTCCTGGTAGTGCTGGTTTAGATTTAGCCTCTTGTGATGATGTAATATTCTCTAGATGGGACGGTGTTTCCTTGGTCTCTACGTCTACCTTGGGAACTCTGCCACAGGGAACTGTAGGGTTAATAATTGGCCGTAGTTCAAATTATAAAAAGAATTTTGAAGTGTTGCCTGGTGTGATTGATAGTGATAGCACAGGAGAAATAAAAGTCATGATTAGACCATTAAAAGAAACTATACAAATTCATAAGGGGCAGAGAATAGCTCAGCTTCTGCTCCTGCCTTATCTTAACTTACCTAATCCAATCTTAAAGCATGAACGTGGACAAGGGAAGTTTGGTTCTACAGATGTTGTGGCATGGGTCCAAAATATTGGTATGGAAAGACCTTTTAAAGCAGTTAGAGTAAATGGAAAGTTGTTTCAAGGACTTTTAGATACAGGGGCAGATAAGACTTGTATAGCAGGAAAGGATTGGCCTTCATCTTGGCCATGTAAGAGGACTTCTTCTTCTTTGTTAGGTTTAGGGACAGCTTTTAATGTGGCTCAAAGTTCACAGTTTCTGAAATGGGAATTGGAAGGAAAGACAGGAATGATTCAGCCTTACGTTGTTCCTTCTCTCCCCTTTTCCTTGTGGGGAAGAGACATGATGAGTGACATGGATGTAAAATTAGTCACCTCAGATAATCTGAGTGAACAGCATTTTTCATAGGGGCTGCTGAGGGCTTGTTGTATGCAGATAAATTAAATTGGAAATCAGAACAGCCTGTATGGCTCAGTCAGTGGCCCCTAACAGAAGAAAAAATACAGGCTATAGAACAACTTGTGCAAGAACAATTAGAAAAAGGACATCTTGAAGAAAGCAATAGTCCTTGGAACACTCCCATATTTGTAATAAAGAAAAAATCTGGAAAGTGGAGATTGCTACAGGACCTTAGGGCAGTAAATGCTACCATGGAAGACATGGGAGCGTTGCAGCCAGGACTGCCCTCTCCAGTGGCAGTTCCTGCAGGATGGGATGTGATAGTAATTGATTTGCAAGATTGCTTTTTTACTATAAAATTACATCCTGAGGATTGTAAAAGATTTGCTTTTAGTGTGCCAGCTGTAAATTTGAGAAGGCCATATAGAAGGTATCAATGGAAAGTGTTGCCTCAAGGAATGAAAAATAGTCCGACATTATGTCAAAAATTTGTGGATCAAGCTTTAGTATTTATCAGAAAAAAATATCCTGAAGCTTACTTTGCCCACTTTATGGATGACATCTTGATTGCTCATCAATCACCATCAATTAATAAGGAAATATTACTTTATACAATTGAACATTTTACCAAATTTGGATTAGTAATAGCCCCAGATAAGATACAAAAGAATAGACCTTTAAGTTATTTGGGACAGTTAATTCATGATGACTATATTGCCTCACAAAAGGTGTCTATAAGAGTAGACAAATTAAGGAATTTAAATGATTTTCAGAAATTATTAGGAAATATTAATTGGATTAGACCTTTTTTGAAAATTACTACAGGAGAATTAAGTCCTTTGTTCCAACTATTACAAGGGGATACTGATCCTAAGTCTCCAAGAGTTATGACTCAAGAAGCCATAAAAGCTTTAGCATTGGTGGAGGAAAACTTAAATGATGCAAAGGTAAAGCAGATATCTTATGATAAAGAGTGGGACTTGATAATTTTTAAAACACCTTACACTCCCACTAGATGCTTATGGCAGGATGGTGTGTTGGAATGGATACATTTACCTCATGTGCAACAGAAAATGTTGGCTTCTTATCCATATATGTGCTCATTATTGATTAATAAAGGGAGAATGAGATCCAGGGAACTATTTGGTAGAGAAATGCATAATATTATTTTACCATATAATAAAAGGCAATTTGAAATACTATTGATGGAAGATGATGATTGGGGAATTGCATTGCAAGGTTATACAGGACAAATTAAATATCATTATCCTAAACATCCTTTAATTGAATTTTTTAAGGAAACAGAAATAATTTTCTCAAATAAGTGTTCTTCACAACCTTTAGAGTCTGCCTTATGTATTTTCACAGATGGCTCCTCTAATGGGAGGTCCGTGGTTTATGTACCCGGACAAAAGCCTCTGATTGAGGAAGGTGTGCAGACTTCTGCTCAGCAAGCAGAGATAAGAGCAGTTCTACTTGCTTTTCAAAATTTTACAGAAAAACTTAATCTTTATACGGATTCAAAGTATGTGGTTAATTTGTTTCCAGCCATAGAAACAGCCTTGCTTTCAGGGCAGTCTCAAATTTTAAATTTATTACAGCAATTGCAAAATACGATTAGAAAAAGAGTAGAAAAATTTTATGTAGGACATATACGGGGTCACTCTAATTTACCAGGCCCCCTTAGTAAAGGAAATTATATGGCTGATGCATTAACTAGAGGAACAGTTATGAATGTATTAGAGGCAAAGAATAGTCATGAGCTACATCATCAAAATGCTCTTGCTTTAAGAAAGATGTTTCATATTACTAGAGAACAAGCCAGACAGATAGTTAAGGATTGTGGTAATTGTCCTCAAGTTTATCACCCACAAAAAATGGGAGTAAATCCCCGAGGCCTTAAGGCATTAGCTTTATGGCAAATGGACGTTACACATATCCCTGAATTTGGAAAATTGGCTTATGTTCATGTGACAGTGGATACTTATTCTCATGTGCTGTTTGCCTCTGCTAGAAGTGGAGAAGCTGTGAAAGATGTAATTCAACATCTTGTACAAAGCTTCATGATGATGGGAAAGCCATTGAGAATTAAGACAGATAATGCTCCAGCTTATACATCTAAGGCTTTTGCCTCTTTTCTGCGAGCATGGGATATACATCATACCACAGGAATACCATATAATCCCCAAGGACAGGCAATAATTGAGAGATCTCACCAAACTTTGAAAAATCAGATTGAACGCCTCAGGGCTGCTAATAAATATTTTTCTCCCCATCATCTTTTGAATCATGCTCTTTTTGTGATAAATTATTTGAATACTGATGAACAAGGAAACTCCCCTGCTATGAAACATCGGGGAGGAATAAAAGGAGAACAACTTCCACAAGTAATGTGGAAAGACTTATTAACCGGATCCTGGAAAGGACCGGATGCTCTAATTTCTTCTGGAAGAGGGTATGCTTGTGTCTTTCCACAGGATGCAGACAGTCCAATCTGGATCCCAGACAGGCTCATCCGGCCGTTTAACCGGAGGGCCTCTATCAAGGAATCAGAGGAGAAAGCAGAGACTGAAAAAGAAGAAGATGCTGAGAATGATGATGGAGCTTGATCTTGCTGTTCTACGGGAGACCTCAACTGTTCCTGAACCGTCACAGGAGTCAAGGGAGGATCTGTCCACCTGGGGACAGCTGAGGAGACTCGCCCGAGAAGCGCAGCAGATGATCACTAGCACCAGAAAGCAGTTATCAACAGAAAATATGTTTCTTGCTATGTTTGTTATCCTTTCTATGCAAATGTATCCTGTGTCTGCAGTTTCATATTGGGCTTATGTTCCTCATCCCCCACTCCTTCATCCCGTGGGTTGGGGTGAGAATGTAAATATTAGAGTGATGACCAATGATACTAGACTTATGGGAGGACATGCTACTCTTTCCTCCCATCTAATCTCTACTCCATTTAAGATTTATGTGGGAAAATTAAACTTAAGATTTTGGGGACTAATTTTCATAATGAAACCTTTGAGAAGTTATTTAAGGACATCCCTTTAGATTCATGTTCCCGGAACTATAAAGATAAAGATAAGAATATATTTTGACTAATTGTGTTGATCATAAGTTGGTTGAATCCTATTCATGCATCGTGATATTACAAAGACCTTCCTACGTAATGCTTCCTGTAGATCTAAAGGATGAAGCTTGGTTTGACAATGAGGCTTTACAGGTAGTTACTAGAATTAGTGAGCTTATTAGGCCAAAGCGTTTTGTAGCAGCTTTAATGTTAGGTATCAGTGCCTTGATAGCTATTGTAACTTCACTTACAGTTTCATCAGTTGCTTTAGTCTCAGAAATGAAGACTGCACACTTTGTTAATGATTTGAATAAGAATGTTTCTTTGGCACTGGTAAAACAAGAGGTTATAGATAAGAAATTGGAAGCAAAGATTGATGCTTTAGAGGATGTAGTTCTGGAGTTAGGACAAGAGATAGAAAATATTAAGGTTCAGCTTTCCACCAGATGTCATGCCAGCTTTCGATACATATGCGTAACGCCATTAATCTATGACAAACAACATAATTGGACTCTTACAAAAAAATCATTTGTTGGGAATTTGGAAAGATAATAATATTTCACATGATATGGCTCAATTAAAAACTCAAATTGCGGTTATGAGTAAAGCACAAGATGGATCGGTTAACTTAGAGGATTTGGCTCAGGCTTTTAGTTCTGGTTTGAAGTCTCTGAACCCTGTAACTTGGTTACATTGGATTGTTGTCGTTGCCGTGGCTGCAGGGGTAATCTTTCTTTTTCTTCTTATCCTTCCAATAATTTTCAAACTAGTCTTCTCCTCCATTTCTGCTGCCAAAAGAGATATTCATGAGCTCAAATTAAAAAATAAAAAAGCGGGAGAAATCACACACATTTCTTGAATCCCGTAGTTTCACGCAGCCAAGCTGCAATTCAGGCAGAGGCCGTGTGATATCTACTGGGGCTGTTCAAGAAATGCCGCTGTGGGCCTCCTTGGCTGCAGATAGAGCTGAGCTAAAATTTCTCATGGCAAGCTGTGTAAACCTTTTTCTGACCTGTTCTTTTACTTACAAGATGTCCCTACCAGCCGGAGGTGCGAGCATCCAAGCGTGATAGTTCATCAGAGTTCATTCTTTGAGCTATGGTACTGGCCATGATTTATTTTCTAGAGATCCATTGCTTTGCTTTTAATCAGCTGTACAGTTATTACCTAGATACATTAAAGAATTAACCTCCCAACAATATCTATTATTTGCGTAGTTAACTGACTCTGGCACTCTGACATGGAAACCATCTGTTTAGTAAAGTTTCAAGGTAAACCTGAGGGGGTCTTACAAGAAGGAAGCAAGATTTAAACTAAAACTGCACTAACAATACCTAGCCCTGTAACATAGTGGTTTCCAAGGACTCTTGAACTACTAGCTTATCATTAACTACAGAGGGACGTAATGCTTTGTGTGTATTCTCTAACGTTCATACCTGATTGATTTTGTATTTCCTTGTGCCAGATACTCATGGTAACCATTTTTTGTATACATTTTCCTGGATACAATTTTTCTTCAAGTAATGTAATGCCAACTTGTATAAAAGTTCCTGCCTCAGAACAGTAAAGTGCATTCAGACGCATTCAGATCTTGTGTGTGTCTGTCTGTCATTCGCCGGACCTGTACCTTCCTGCATACCAAAGACCCTGATTCCCCACGGGAGTGTGTGTTCCGACTGAGTCGGTCCGTGGCAATATGGTTCTAAGAGAAAGAATACAGCCCAGTCTCCGATGTTATATGCTGCAGAGATCTAAGCACTGAGAGCATTGGGATAAACCAGAGACAATTCTTTTGAAGTTTTGTGAGTCAGCTGAGAAGTGCTTGCAATCTTAGCTTTTGGGTTTGAATGGGGCAATATCATCAATAATAATAATAATATGTTTGCAACTCGATATACCATCTATAAGCTTTTCCTGTGGACTCTGATTGTGATTGTTAACGATCGCATACTCACTGATTTGATGGTCATAAGGCTGATATGACTACAGAAGAAAAATTTGAAGGGTTGTATGTCACTTCCATTTATAAAACTACTGTGTGGTTGGTTGATTTCACGAAGTCTCAAAGAAAAAAAATGGATGAAAAAATGTAACTTATTCATGATGCTGAGAAAAAGTGTTGGGTGAACCAAGCCACAAACGCTGGTCTCTTATCTCCTTGGGATGTTGGAGGGGGATGCAGGCATGCTGAGAAAAGAAGTTAGTCCTAGAACATCTGGGTGGTGATGGGGGTCTTCAGTGTGATCCATCGGGGTGCCAGCTCCTCCATGCAGACGCGGTGTGCTGTGCACCAGGCACTCACTTCACTTTGGTTGCCTATCTACTTTTCTTCACCTTGGTTTTGTTTTTGTTTTTGTTTTTCTTTTTCTTTTGGCCAGTAGATCTCAATGTCCTGGTAAAGCCTTAATTCAAGATCATCAAGACAGATCCCACTTAGCAGTCCTAATATTTCAATTTTAATTAGAATGGTGTGTGTGGGACAAATCAATCTTATTGCTAATTCTTTCTTTCCTTCTTAGCTTGATCTTGGAAAGTATTATTCTAAAAGATTTATTCGTATTGAGGAAGAGGAGGTAGTAAAAGTTTGTGGGAGGACTGTATTTTATCTTTTGACACACACAATCCTAATGGATTGCCTTAATGTTTGTTCGGTCTCCCTAGTGCTCGGTTTTGATTGATTTATTTGAACACGGAACTCTTTTACTGGAGAGCAAGTCCGGGGATAGCGAGCATTTGCATGCGTAGTGACAGTAGTGGGTGGTAGCTGAGATGCGGAATGGCTGGTGCTGTTTATCGGCTTTAGATTTAGGAAGACTCTGGTTGTAGTCTAGACTCTACCGTTTACTGGCTCTGTCACGTTGATCTATGAGATACAGTTTTCACTGATCGTATAGAGTCTGAACTAATATATGGAGGTGGCAATCAGAAGATGAATGATGGTTTTGGAAACCATGTTTAACTGCATGCTTCCCCAGTGTGGGCTACTTCTAGAATTCCTAGTTATCTGGGAGGAGCATGATGCCTTTGATTGATCTTAACTTCAGTTGTGTTTTTACAACTCGTGAAATAGGAATCCTAACTACAAAAGAGAGTGCTAGCATATCAGATAGTGAAAGAAAATAAAGGAATTAGGATAGGAGTGTCATTGTATGGAGATGAGTAACTATATGGAGGGAGGATTGAAAAATTATCTTTATGCAAAAGACTGAAGGAGGAGTGGATGGAAGAGGATCATAGAAACACTTTGGGTGAGGGGAATTCTTAGCAGTAGAAATGTATACAAAGGTGCAGAAGCACTTTCTACTGATGGAAATAATGCAGATATGTCTAGACTATAGAGAACAGGTCAAGAGTATGACAAGATTAGACAGCGAGGTACAGTAAGAAGACTGTGATGATCTTGAGACTACTGTATTTTGACATTATTATAAGTTAGAGGGGGAGGTGGATGGAAGGGTAAGAGTAGAGAAATGACATAATCTGAATTATGATGCTTAGGAATCAGAGGCTATTGCTTGAATATAAACTGGGTTGATACAAAGTTTCAGGGATACAAAGACTATAATCAGATTGGAAAGGAATGAACAAATCTGGGGAACAAATATAGTAGGCTAAAATATATTCATTTCAAATTAATATACTGAAGGTCTAAACCCCATGGAGAATGTACTTGATAATAGGGACTAGAAGGAGTCATAAATATTAAGTGAAGAAGGAAGAGTGAGGTCATAGCTTGCTAGGAGAGGTGACATTAGAGCAGTGGTTCTCAACTTTCCTAATGCTGCGACCCTTTAATAAAGTTCTTCATGCTGTGGTGACCCCCAATGATATTATTTTTATTGCTACTTCATAATTGTAATTTTGCTACTGTTATGCATCATAATGTAAATAGTTTTTAGAGATAGAGGTTTGTCAAAGGGGTCATGGCCCACGAGTTGAGAACCCTGTGGTTCTCAACTGCTTTACATGAAGGGGGAAAAGACGTGGAACTCTCATCAGAAACTGATCATGCTGACATTGTGATAGCAGATATTCTGGCTTCTGGTACCACAAGAAAAATAGAATTCTATTGCTTAAACCACTCTGTTTGCGGTATGTTACTATGGCAGCCCAAGCATCCAAATATATAATCAATCTCAATACTGTTATTAGGTGACAGGAAAATTAATGTAGACAGATAGACTTTGTTGAGACAGAATGCTCTTGGAGGTAAACGACACCAGAGCAAGAAATTTTACTACCTATTATTTGAAATAATTAATGATAATACTCAAGCTATGACCAAACATTCCCTAAATGATTGAGTTCCGAGTAGCAAGGAGTAGGGAGAGCTGACAATCATATTTACTGGGTTGTATGCAGGATCGCAAGTGCACAGAGCCTTTATTATTAACCCTTTTATTATGTAGGACCTGTGGATTTTAGCTAAAGGATACGAAACTAGATTATATGTGCTGAAACAATGGGGCAAGGCAAAAAGGATGGTGGGAGCAAGGATACTCGGAGCAGTTTGGAAATGAGAACTCTACATCGGAAACCAAAGACTGTCCCTCAGACATGTCTTTTAGGGCACAGACATGTCTCCATTTAATCCAATATACTGACCATCTTATCATGTTCAAGAGCCATGGGAAAGATACTTGATTTTAAAACAAGAGGCTTATTTCTATATTTTTTTTGGGTGGGGGAGGCATTACTGACCAGGTGAAAAGAATGATTGTGGTTAGACAAACTGCAGAATTGTGGGTAGCTATGTGTATTCTTCTTAAATCATTCCACTGGTTTCTTGTTCTCTTTAGTGAGCACACATATGTATATATGTATACACACATGCACGTGCACACATATGCATGCACTCTCTCTCTCTCTCTCTCTCTCTCTCTCTCTCTCTCTCTCTCCCTCACACACACACACACATACACGCATGCGCGCGCACACACACACACACACACACACACACACACACACATTTATGTCATCATAGCCAATACCATGCCCTCCTATGTTTCTTCAAATTCTCAGAGACTAAAGGTCATGCAAAGAGCTAGGGCCATGAAAATCGTCCCTGGTATATAATATAAGGGACTGGAGCTCCTTCATGGGCTTCAATTTAAATATTGACAGGCACTGAGCTGTGATATTACACACAGAGGGTCAGGGATAAAACTCTAATCAACAGAATCTGAGATTCCGTGTATGTATGTATGTATGTATGTATGATGTATTATGTATATATGTATGTATATACATGTATGCTAACTAAAGACAGCATGTATGTTTGTTTAATTCAATTTATTTAGATTATATTAAGATTCCCTGATTCTAATGAATTCAGAGTCACTTAGATTAAATTGAAACCATATTAAAATTCCCTCTGCTTATGAACTTTACCTAGGAAAGGAAAGAAAAAGGAGCTTGCTGGCCTATGGTAGATACATATCTGCTCTGATTAAATGTAGTTTAGGACAGCACTCAGTGAGTTTCATTTGAATCTAGAAAACTAGTTGTACACACAGCCTGTAGCTACTTGTGATCTGATGCCCCCCTTCTCCTTTATTCATCGGACAAGCAATGATCAAAGCTTGTCTATAGACAACTCTGGAGGCTCCTGTGAAATGACCCCACTGTCCCCAGCTTCTGGTCATCAGGAAACCCCAGGGAGTGGCAGGGTCTTCTCAGATTCTGTTGATTAGATTTTTATCCCTGACCCTCTGTGTGTAATATCACAGCCCAGTGCCTGTTAATATTTAAATTGAAGCCCCTGAAGAAACTCCAGTCCCTTATATTATATCCCAGGGATGATTTTCATGGCCCCAGCTCTTTGCACGACCTTTATGCTCTGATATTTTGAAGAAAGATTGGATGGCATGATATTGGCTATGATGATGAAGGTTACTGAAATGACAAATAACTGACCCCTTAATAAGATTTAAAACAGGTTTATTGAGCTGTGAGGTTGTCAGCAGTAATGAGATTTTATTCTCATTTTCTCACATCTCTTTTAATTCACAGCAGTGTTGGGAAAAATTGTTTTTAAGGGCCACCGAAATATGATTCATGGTTTCTGCTCATGGATATCTTAAGCTCATTAGAAAATTATGAAGATGCATAATGCCCAGGGTAAACTGGAGGCTCATAAAACATTTTGCTTAAGGTAAAATTGATTTCAAATGTGTTGGGGGAAGTGAATATTAGTTAGCCTTAGATTAATTCTCTTTAGCTTCTAGACTACGTTGTATGGGGGCAAGGTAGTTCTTTAAATTAAAGATGGCATAATTAAAAGTGCAATAAATTGAAGAAATTACTTTATTTGATATAATTTCTATGCAGTCTGGCTGCGCTGTCTGATTCTGTTATGGTATTATCAATGAGTGGTGACGACTAGGTGGTGGATTTAACTATATTATTCTGCACTGTAATCACCCTTTATTATAATACTTAACTGCAAGGGTACATCGATCAGAAAATTCCCATTAATTACTCTGTTAATGGTCAGCAAGAGAGAGGATTATTCTAGGATGAATAGAAAATGAGCTTTAAACCCCTTTGGGGGAGCCGTGTAGCCACAACAGTGGTACCCAGGGCAGAGCAGGATTGGTGGGCAATGCTCTCAGCCAGAGGCCAGCAGGCAGCTCGCATTACTGACCTTTCATTTACTTGAAGAACTGCAGGGGCCTGGAGGCCAGTATTAACTAGTGGTACTCTGAGCTTGTTTGGCTTGGCTAGGCATTGTGGAATTCAGTCCTCCGATAACTTGCAGAGCTATAAAATGTTTCAGAATGACACATTTTTATCTTTTAGAGTTTTGATCATTTCTTTCTGTTCTGGAAAAAAGCAACAACAAATGAATCTGACACACGAGTCTGAATCTCTTTATACTTGAAAGTATATTAGGCTGAAAAATAATGAATTTTAGATTAGCTCCTTCCAAATATTTAGGAGGTTAATGGGTGCACCTCTTCAGCACACTCCTGCATTCAGGTTTTTCTTCTACTAATCCTCAAATGATTTATTTAGAGTTATTATAGTGCCTACTAGTATTGAATGTAATAAGTTAAACGTCATATGTCTTAATCCATTGGACTTGGTTCTTGTTACATTGGCATTAAAATTACATTCTTGTTATATTTAGGCTATCAGTAAAGTTTAGGAAAAGATAAAATTTCTCCATGTTTGCTGTATACTATTAGTTGGGGCAAAATATTATAATATCAAGTTTGAAAGTCCGAGGAAGAGGAGATGAAGTGGTTTTAAGGGACTTTGCTACAGGAATGAGAAGAACAAAATTACAAAAATTATGGATAATGATGGCCCACTCCCTGGAGGATCTGGGGCGAAGGTTGATTTATAAAGAAGTTATAAATCAACAGATGTTTCTGAAATTCATGAGAATGTTGAACAGCACCACATCTTCTCACAATAGAATGGGATAATGACCTCAGGAAGATGTGCTTTCAAAGGTCTGGTGAAATATTCTACCAGACAGAGCAGGCTGGGGAGCTGTAAATACTCTAGCAAGAGATGGAATGACTTTTCCTTCTTATCCAGCCTCACTGCCATCCTGGAAGGTGAGAGAATTTCTGAATCACCTTTGAGGTCAACAGCATTCATGAGTGAGAAGAACAACCCCGTCATTTGCAGAAACAGGGAGAAAGTGGTCTCTTGATTCAAATGCATGAAAAACTGGTAATAATCCATTGGTTTCTAAAAAACATATGTAACTCAGTTTTTCAATTTATTTCTTTGAAATTTCTGCCAAGAAACTTCATTTTTATTTTATTGTTTGTGTAGATGTTCTGTTTGTTTTAAGGCGTGAAGGAGACAATGCTTCTCTTCTCTGTGGATGCCAAATATAGTACAAATTGCCATTCAGCACACATATTAGTGGGAAATTAAAATATTGTTACATTGCTTCTGAACAATTTCTTTTATTACAAAGATATATTTAATTAGGCATTTAAAAATGAAGTGTTCCTAGAAATTTGGAAGTAATTTTATTATTTCCATAATTCTCTTGCCAAATGAATTAGATATTGTGGGCCAAGAATGTAGTTTGAAATCATCAGTTTAATGCAAATGACATTTTGTATGTGAAATTAAATAGGAGACTTTGAGAGATTTCCTAATTTAATATGAAAGCCAATTGTGAAGATAGTCCTCCATACTGAAATTAAAGATGTTCTTTAAAATTAATTCTAAAGTTAAAGGACTGCATTACTTCAGATTAAATGCTAAAGGACAAAGATTAATGGTGAAAAATCTTTAATTAGTAGGAAGGAATCGAGTGGAAAATTATTAAGTTGTACCTTCATAAATCTTTAATACTAATTGATTGGTGCTCTATATTTAAGAATATAATCACCAGAGTATAAATAAGCAGTGTAACCTTTTTAAATAGTGGGTTAAAAATATTTCACCAGACCTTTGAAAGCACATCTTCCTGAGGTCGTTATCCCATTCTATTCTGAGAAGATGTGGTGCTGTTTGAGTAGGGAAACAACAGTCTCATGAATTTTAGAAACATTCTCCAAGCCTTTGAATTTGTTTTTCTCCTACAAATATTACAGTAGATGTTTCAGAGTTACTAAACTTACCACTGCCATCAAAAATGTGATTTCTCAGATTTCAATAGTCATTTAAAAATATTCCTAAGAGTCTATTTTTAATCCGATGGCTGCATTTCTCGGAAGTGTCCATACTTGTCCATCTTCATGTTGTGGCCACACTGTGGATATTTTTGATATGAATGACTTTATTAATAAACATAACCAGGAATTGTTCTCTCATCTTCAGCAGTGATGGTGAAAATGTAAGTACTGAATAAAAACTAAAAAGTATTTTTATGAGCATTTAAGTGCTTAAAGAAAATTTATTCATTGACTTTCCTCTTGGGGCTGTCATCGAGAGACGTATTACACAATTTATTAAATAGTCTTGCTGTACAGTGACATTCAAGGTCATGTGCAGATAGAGAAGAACAGAGCTGCTCACCTGGTGGGAATGAGACAGAAAGGGTAGTTTGTATTGTTTCAGGATGAGAGGTAGGAAGAAGGGAGGCCAATGTGTGAATCAGTAAATTTACACCATGTTATGCCTTTCATGACATGGCTAACTATGTATAAAATGCCATTGAAAACGCCTAGGATAGTATTGAGTGTTGTAAACCATGTTGATAACGTGTTGGACAGAGATAGTTAGCACTGAAGTACAGGCTGGGGTTATGTCCAAGACCAAGAGCTGAATGCTGACACCCATGAACAAGAGCATTTGTACCAGAACACTAAAGAAAAACATCCAAACGAGGAGAAGCTGAAGGAGAGTCTTCAGTGTTGGCAGCAATGACAGCCAACACTGTAGACTCGGGAGCCAGAGACCTTTCTTTCTTATACTTCTGAAGGGTGTAGAATTCAAGATCAAGAGCTACCTGCCTCTCACTGAGGGCTCTTTGATAAAGAATTATCTCTATACTGTCCTCTTGTGGTTTGGAGTTATGATAGCATTTCTCTGGGTCTCTTCCTAAAATGATACTGATTCAATTCAAGAGGGTTCTATCCCCAAATGTAATTCCATCCTAAAGACCCGCTGCTACTCCAATACATTTGAGGATTAGAACTTTAATGTATCCCTATTTTTGGCAGGGACACAAATGCTTACCTTTTAACAGAAACAAGAGGTAGAGGAAAACATAGATTTCATTAGAATGCACAGAAGAACTAAACTTGGTAAAAACAATACTCTGTTTAGAAACAAAGCTTTAATATGATTATTTGCAATTATTGCAATATATGGCCAGATCTTTGATTAAAAAAGCATTGACATTTTTCAGAATGCCAGGCAAAAATACAATTCATACTAGCAATAATATCTGGGAAGGAGTTTAATGATGGTTGAAGGTATCACCTTCATTCCAAACACCCTTTAGTTTTAAAGGACTTGAACCCAGGCTTAGAACAGAGTAATCCAAAAACAGGAGACAAGGTAGCACTTTTCTGACTGATAGACAACCTTAAGGAACTAATATTTAGTGACATGTACCTTTTATTCTTCTTTTCCAGTGTACAGCGCTACTTAAGCTCCGCCCAGCAGGCTGCTGTTCTGCCAGTGAACTCTACCTGAAAGGAAAATATAGCTGTTTCACATATACAGGCATGTCAGCTGCAGGTTAGCTGTTTATTGGAGCATTTTTTGGAGGGGAGGAGGGAAGAGTAGACTCATAACTACACTATATTTCCTAGACTCATTTGCATTAGGTGCATCTGTGTCATTGAATTCTAGCTGACAGAACATGTACTGAATGATGTTTCCTACTTCTGGATCTAGCTCATAAAAGTTTACACTAGCACTCTCAAATTCAATGTATCTTCTTACTGGTTTGACAACATGGGAAAGATAACATCGGAAGCCAAGTTTGGAAAATCATAGATCTATTTGTAAGGTATTGCTACATATTAGGAATTATTGTTTTGGATATTATACCATGAAGAATCAAACATATTCTCTTCTCTTCTCCTTCCTTCTCTTTCTCCCCTCATTTCCCTATTTTCCATCCTGTTAGAAGAGATTCTGTGAACACTGATAAGGATATATGCATAGGTAGCCTGTCACAAATTCAGGGGGAATGGCAGATCTCAATTTTTGCCTTTAATCTTTTGTTTCTATGTTAACTAATAACTTACATTACTGCTTTGGCCATCTATTTTCTCCTCTATAAGTGTAGAAATGTCTGTCTTCCTTATAATGGAAATGAAGATAGCCAATGAATATATGGACTTTAGCATACACAAAGCACATAATAATTGATTGCTATTACCATTAAGCAAAGATATTTTCATCTTAAAGGCTTCCACAAATATAGGGCATTGTTTGTTTACTTGGAATTTTAATCGTTGTCTTTATCTGCAAGATGTTTTCTCTGGTGGTAAGTTGGGTCAAACTATTTGTGAACTTTGGCAGCCAAACTGTGTATTTTTGTCCTGAATCCATCTTTGCTTTCATATCTTTATCTGTAATACCTCTAGGAGATGACCCTGCTTTTCAGGGGGTAAAGGGAATATAAATACTGTATTTAGTTGCAATTAATTAATATGGATTTTTTTTGAAGAGGCAAACGGTGAACAGATATTTGAAAGGAGCAAGATATTGGTGGAAAGAGGAAGGAATAAGTTTGGAGGTCAGAGGGTGGGGAATTGTCTGAGGACAGATACAGAGATGAAAATGAGCAAACCACACACGGGAGATGGCAGATAGATCTTGCTGGTGGGAGTGGAGAGGCTGTGGTGAGAAGTAATGAGAACCGAAGGTGGGATGGGATCCTGGGGGGTGTAATATTAGTGGAACGCTCTGAGGACCAGGGAAGGCTTGGGGTGTGCATAATAAGTGACACTGAAGCCTTAGAGATCACGCACGAGCACGAAAGACACCTGAAGGAAATTGAGTTCGAGGAAATTCATTCGCCTGCCAGTGAGTGAGTGGGAGCTAATGAAGAGACTGAAGACAGAAAGGACTAGCCAGAGGCGAGCCTTCCTGTTCAGACTTGAGCTGAAGAGGACTCTAGACCGGGCTACCGTGGGTGTGAGGAAAATGTAGATTAAAATAACGTTTTGATTATCTGAGGATTTAAGGGGGCTCTGAAGTTGCCGTGGCATGGTAAATCACGGGAGGCATGGTGGGAGCAGTGGGAGACAGATCAGAAGAATGTCAATAGTGTTTAGGATATGGTCAATGGGCATGCCTGCAAAACCTACAGATGAATTTTGATAATGAACAGCTAGGACTAAACATACAGTACTGTACCAAAGAAGAAAGACATAAAACTAAGAAATATTTGTAATACTCTCCTGAATTGCAATCTTGGACCACCTTAAACCACAGAACATTTTTGTTTGATTTTGCACACGAACATAAAACACTATCCCAGAGAGGAATGGTATATATATGTGCTCTCTGGATTCATGCATCCAATCTTGGCTTTTCCTCTAAGCATCGACTTGAGCACCTGCATCTTGAGAACAGAAACATCAGATGTAGTTTCCATGGCAATTGGTACACAATGAGACATGAGACATGTCGGAGACCCCAGGGATACAGGATGATGCAGGGACACAGGGTGTTGGAGGGACTTCCTCAGACAGGTATGCCTCATATGCCAGGGATCAGAGTTTCTAGTGGAACACACAGCACATGATGAGATCTTAGCTCCTGGCACTGTGCTCCATGTTTTGCATATGCATATGGTATCTCCTAAATATGATTGCCTTTATGCTCTTGGCAAATAGTGCAGTCAGTATTGGAAACAAAACCCCCACCCTGCCGATCTCCATAAAGCTTCTGTGGATGTCAGTTTCAAATGCCTTCTCAGCTTTCTCTGTGAAGAAAGAGGGGAGAATGGTGTCCCTTCAAGTTTGATCAGATCACAGAATTACTGTTATCTTTAACACTTTTAAGGTACCTTTAACTGTGAAGTAAAGTGTAAATTGGCAAGGAAAACATGCTTTATTTCTTGGATAAGATGGGAGGTTTCTATAATTCACGTCTAGCTGATTTTCAGTTCTGACTGGTAAGTGTTCTGATTTTCATAGTGCTGACAAAACTTTTCTAAAATGAGAAGTAGGTAATAAAGGTAAGGTACAAGTTCCTGCCACATTTTTCTGATTTATTTCATACTGAGTGTCATATAGTATTTCTCTATATTATGTATTAAGTAGTAATATATGTATATATATATATTAAGTAGTAAGCATATATATATATATATATATATATGTATATATATCTTTTACAAATGTAATTGGCTACTTTTCCTTGTGATTTTGAATGTGGTTATGCCTGTGCTCACATGATTGCGTGTTCATTTGTATGAGTTAGGGTCTGTGTGTGGTATGCTCATGTAGAAGTAAGAGGACAACCTGAGGCATCATTTCTCTCAGGCTCCATGCGTCTTTCAGTTATTGTTCTTGAGACTGAAGTGTTTACCAGTCTAGAGTTCTCCAAGTAGGCTAGGCTTCCAGATGGCAGGCCTCAGAGCTTTACCTGTATATCTACCTGTCCAGTTGTGTACCTATGATGCCATGCTCGTCTTTTTATTTGATAATCACACACATGTCTAGACTGTATTGCATTATATTCCCCATTACTATCTTTTTTATTGGCTATATTCTATATTTATATTTCATTTCTCTTTTTCTGGCTCCCTGCCCCCCAAAGGTCCCACATGCCCTTTTCCCTCCCCGTGTTCCCCCATCCACCCTTTCCCACTTCCCTGTTCTGGTATTCCCTTACACTGATGCTTTGAGCATTTCCAGAACCAGGGTCCCCTCCTTCCTTCTTGTCGGACATCATTTAGTATGTGGATTGTGTCTTTGGTGTCCCAAGAATCTAGGCTAATATCCACTTATCAGTGAGTGCATACCATGGTATTCTTTTGAGACTGGGCTACCTCACATAGTATGATGTTCTCCAGCTCCATCCATTTCTCTAAGAATTTCATGAATTCATTGTTTCTAATGGCTGAATAGTACTCCATTGTGTATATATACCACATTTTTTGTATCCATTCTTCTGTTGAGAGACATCTGGGTTCTTTCCAGCTTCTGGCTATTATAAATAAGGCTGCTGTGAACATAGTGGAGCATGTATCCTTATTGCATGCTGGGGAATCTTCTGGGTATATGCCCAGGAGTGGTATGGCTGGGTCCTCCGGAATTATTGTGTCCAGTTTTCTAAGGAACCGCCAGACTGATTTCCAGAGTGGTTGTACCAGCTTGCAGTCCCACCAGTAGTGGAGGAGTGTTCTTCTTTCTCCACATCCTCACCAACACCTGCTGTTTCCTGAGTTTTTAATCTTAGCCATTCTGACTGGTATGAGGTGAAATCTCAGAGTTGTTTTGATTTGCATTTCTCTAATGACTAATGATGTTGAACATTTTTAAAGGTGTTCTCAGCCATCCGAATTTCTTCAGGTGAAAAGTCTTTGTTTAGCTCTGTACCCCATTTTTGATAGGGTTAGTTTTCTGGGGTCTAGCTTCTTGAGTTCTTTGTATACATTGGATATTAGCCCTCTGTCAGATGTGGGGTTGGTGAAGATCTTTTCCCAATTTGTTGGTTGCCGATTTGTCCCTTTGACAGTGTCTTTTGCCTTACAGAAACTTTGTAATTTTATGAGGTCCTATTTGTTTATTCTTGATATTAGAGCATAAGCAATTGGTGTTCTGTTTAGGAGCTTTCCCCCTGAGCCAATGTCCTCAAGGGTCTTCCCGCATTTCTTTTCTATTATTTTAGTGTGTCTGGTTTGATGTAGAGGTCCTTGGTCCACTTGAAGTTGAGCTTAGTACAAGGAGATAAGAGTGGATCAATTCTCATTCTTCTGCATGTTGACCTCCAGTTGAGCCAGCACCATTTGTTGAAAAGGCTATCTTTTTTTCCACTGGATGTTTTCAGCTCCTTTGTTGAAGATCAGTTGGCCATAGATGTGTTGGTTCAATTCTGGGTCTTCGATCCTATTCCATTGATCCACCTCCCTGTCACTGTACCAATACCATGCAGTTTTTAACACTACTGCTCTGTAGTATTGCTTGAGGTCTGGGATATTGATTCCCCCAGAAGTTCTTCTACTGTTGATGATAGTTTTAGCTATCCTGGGTTTTTTGTCATTCCAGGTGAATTTGAGAATTGCTCTTTCTAACTCTATGAAGAACTGAGTTGGGATTTTGATGGGGATTGCGTTGAATCTGTATATTGCTTTTGGCAAAATTGCCATTTTAAATATATTAATCCTGCCAACCCACTAGCATGGATGATTTTTCCATTTTCTGAGGTCTTCTTCCATTTCCTGCTTCAGAGACCTGAAGTTTTTGTCATATAAATCTTTCACTTGTTTGGTTAGAGTCACACCAAGATACTTTATATTGTCTATGGCTATTGTGAAGGGTGTCTCTTCCCTAATTTCTTTCTCGGCCTGCTTATCCTTTGTGTATAGGAAGGCTACTGATTTGCTTGAGTTGATTTTATAACCAGCCACTTTGCTGAAGTTGTTTATCAGCTGTAGGACTTCTCTGGTGGAGTTTTTGGGTCACTTAAGTATACTATCATATCATCTGCGAATAGTGATAGTTTGACTTCTTCCTTTCTAATTTGTATCCTTTGACTTCCTTATGTTGTCGAATTGCTCTAGCTAGTAACTCAAGTACTATATTGAAGAGATATGGTGAGAGGGGGCAGCCTTGTCTAGTCCCTGATTTTAGTGGGATTGCTTCAAGTTTCTCTCCATTTACTTTGATGTTGGCTATTGGTCTGCTGTAAATTGCTTTTACTATGTTTAGGCATGGGCCTTGATTTCATGTTCTTTCCAAGACTTTTAGCATGAAAGGATGCTGAATTTTGTCAAATGCTTTTTCAGCATCCAATGAGATGACCATGTGGTTTTTTCTTTGAGTTTGTTTATGTAGTGGATTACGTTGATGGATTTCCACTTATTGAACCATCCCTACATCACTGGGATGAAGCCAACTTGATCATAGTGAATGATCGTTTTGATGTGTTCTTGGATTCGGTTGGCAAGAATTTTATTGAGTACTTTTGCATCGATGTTCATAAGGAAGATTGGTCTGAAGTTCTCTTTCTTAGTTGGGTCTTTGTGTGGTTTTGGCATCAGGGTAATTATGGCTTCATAGAATAAATTGGGTAGTGTTCCTTCTGTTTCTATTTTGTGGAATAGTTTGAAGAGTATTGGTATTAGGTCTTCTTTGAAGGTCTGATAGAATTCTGCACTAAAACCATCTGGTCCTGTACTGTTTTTGGTTGGAAGACTTTCTATGACCTCTTGTATTTCTTTGGGGGTTATGGGACTGTTTAGGAGATCTATTTGATCCTGATTTAATTTTGGTATTTGGTATCTGTCTAGGAAATTGTCCATTTCCTCCAGATTCTCTAGTTGTGTTGAGTATAGACTATTGTAGTAAGATCTGATGATCTTTTTGAATTTCCTCAGTTTCTGTTGTTATATCTCCCCTTTCATTTCTAATTTTGTTGATTTGAATACTGTCTCTGTGCTCTTTGGTAAGTCTGGCTAGAGGTTTATCTATCTTGTTGATTTTCTCAAAGAACCAGCTCCTGGTTTTGTTGATTCTTTGTATGGTTCTTTTTGTTTCAACTTGATTGATTTCAGAGCTGAGTTTGATGATTTCCTGTCTTCTACTCCTCCTGGGTGAAATAGCTTCTTTTTGTTCCAGAGCTTTCAGGTGTGCTGTTAAGTTGCTAGTATATGCTCTCTCCTGTTTCTTTTTGGAGACACTCAGGGCTATGAGTTTTCCTCTTATTACTGCTTTCATTGAGTCCCATAGATTTGGGTATGTTGTGCCTTATTATTCATTAAATTCTAAAAAGTCTTTGATTTCTTTCTTTATTTCTTCCTTGACTAAGGTATCATTGAGTAGAATATTTTTCAGTCTCCATGTATATGAAGATTTTCTGTTGTTTTTGTTGCTATTAAAGAACAGTCTTATTCCATGGTGATCTGATAGGAGGCTTGGGAATAGTTCGATCTTTTTATATTTGTTGAGGTCTGTCTTGTGACCAATTATATGGTCGATTTTGCAGAAGGTACCATGAGGTGCTGAGAAAAAGGTATAGATGAAAGGTTCTATATATATATATATATATATATATATATATATATATATATGTTAGATCCAATTTCAATGAGTTTCCCTGTGTCCCTGTTTAGTTTCTGTTTTCCTGATCAGTCCATTGAGGATTGTTGAGTGTTGAGGTCCCCCACAATTATTGTGTTAGGTGCAATGTGTGCTTTGAGCTTTAGTAAAGTTTCTTTTATGAATGAGGGTGCCCTTGCATTTGGAGCATAGATGTTTAGAATTGTGAGTTCTTCTTGGTGGATTTTTCCTTTGACCAGCAAGAAGTGACCTTCTGTAGCTCTTTTGATGACTTTAGGTTGAAAGTCAATTTCATCTGATATAAGTATGGCTATTTCAGCTTGCTTCCTGAGACCATTTGCTTGTAAAATTGTCTTCCAGCCTTTTACTCTAAGGTAGTATTTGTCTTTGGCCCTGAGGTGTGTTTCCTGTATGCAGCAAAATGTAGGGTCCTGCTTCCCTATCCAGTCTGTAAGTCTATGCCTTTTTATTGGGGAATTGAGTCCATTGATGTTAAGAGATATTAAGGATTAGTGATTATCTCTTCCCTGTTATTTTTGTTTTTGAGTGGTTATCTTCTTTTGAGTTTGATGGAAAAAGGTTACTATCTTGCTTTTTCTAGGGTGCAGTTTCCCTCCTTGTATTGGAGTTTTCCTCCTATTATGCTTTGTCGAGTTGGGTTAGTGGAAAGATATTGTGTAAATTTGGTCTTGTCGTGGAATATTTTGATTTCTCCATCTATATTGATTGAGAGTTTTGCTGGGTATAGTAGTATTGGCTGACAAATGTGTTCTCTTAGAGTCTGCATGAGATCCGCCCAGGATCTTCTAGCTTTCATGGTCTCTGAAGAGAAGTTTGGTGTTATTCTGATAGGTCTTCCTTTATATGTTACTTGGCCTTTTTCTCTTACTGCCTTTAATATTCTTTCTTTGTTTAGTACATATGGGGTTTTGATTATTATGTGACGGGAGGTATTTCTGTTCTGGTCCAGTCTGTTTGGAGTTCTGTAAGCTTCTTGTATATTCATGGGCATCTCTCTCTTTAAGTTAGGGAAGTTTTCTTCCATAATTTTATTGAAGATATTTGCTGACCATTTAAATTGTAGATCTTCACTCTCATCTATCCCTATAATTGTTAGGTTTGGTCTTCTCATTGTGTCCTGGATTTCCTGGATGTATTGGGTTACAAGCCTTTTGCATTTTGTATTTTCTTTGACTGTGGAGTCAATGGTTACTATGGTATCTTCAGCATCTGAGATTCTTACCTCTATCTCTTGTATTCTGTTGTTGATATTTGCATCTACGACCCCTGATTTCTTCCCAAGGTTTTCTGTCTCCAAAGTTGTCTCCCTTTGTGATTTCTTAGTTGTTTCTACCTCTGTGTTTAGATCTTTGATGGTTTTGCTCAGTTCCTTCACTTGTTTGGGTTTTCTTGCAATTCTTTAAGAGATTTTTGTGTTTCCTCTTCCATTACTTCTGCCTATTGACTCAATTTCTCCTGCATTTCTTTAAATGATTTTTTCATTTCCTCCTTATTGGCTTGTGTCTTTTGATCCATATTCTCCTGTAATTCTTTATGTGATTTTTGTGTTTGCATTGTAAGGGCTTCTACCCTATTCATGTTCCCCTGCATTTCTTGAAGAGATTTGTTTATGTCTTTTTTGTGTTCCTCTAGCAGCATCATGACCAGTGCTTTTATATCCAACTCTTGTTTTTCTGGTGTGTTGGGGGTATCCAGGACTTGCTGTGGTTGGCGAATTGGGTTCAGATGATGCCATATTGCCTTGATTTCTGTTAGTAACGTTCCTACGTTTGCCTTTTGCCATCTGTTTATCTCTGGAGTTAGTTGGTCTTATTGTTAATGGTTGGTGTTTGAAGCTCCTGTGAGCCTGGCCTTTTGCGCTGCTGTTGTAGAGGGCATCTGTGCTCCTGAGGTGGAGACAGGGAGGTTTCTGCTACTGGGCTCCGAATTACCTCCTCAGCTCTGCTGGGCCAGACCCAAGTCTTCCCCAGGCTTGCTGCTGGACCTGCAATTGGCCTCCTGCAGTCTCCTCCTGTCCTGTCTAGTTGCCAGCTCTTAAGAATCAGATCTCTTTCTTTTTTTTCCCACCGATCTGGGCTTGTCTGTTAGATCTTTATGGTGACCTAGGTTTCTCTGTTGGTTTTCTATGGTGACCTGTTCAGGCCACCAGCTCCAAGATGGTGGCAGGTCTCAGGGCTCTGTCTAACCATGGGATTCCCTGCAGGAACGGAGGTTCCCTGGTTGGATTGCTGGAACCTAGATAGTGGAGCTCTCAGTCCACAGGTCTCTGTCTGGGTAGCTGTCTGAGGCATCCTGAGGCAAGATGTCAATCTCTGGCTGTACTCCAGGCACAGACCCATGAGCAGGTTGTTGCACAGGCTGGTCGGGGCAGAGACTGCCTGCCAAACTGATCTGTCTCTGGGTGCAGGCAAGAACCTGGCAGGGTAGTTACTGCTAGGCTAGGTCTCTGTCCACGAACCTGACTCCAGTCGTCTGCAGTGACCTGAGGCAAGATGGCAGCCTCGCTGCAAGCCCAGAGAGCCGGACCCCAGTGGTCAGCAATAGCACTGTTGAGCTGTAGGTGCACAGATCTCCCGCCGAGCTCCTCTAGCTTTGTGAACAGGCAAGAGCCTGACGGGGTATTCTATGCTAGGCTAGGTCTCAGTCTATGCACTTGACCCCAGCCACCAGCAGTCCTCAGTGACCTCAGGCAAGATGGCGGCCTCGCTGCAAGCCTGGCGAGCAGGTCCCCAGTGGTCAGCAACAACCGCCAAGCTGTAGGTGCACAGACCTCCTCCCGCTGACCTGCTCTGGCTAGGTCTCAGTCCACGCACTTGACCCCAGCTGCCAGCAGCCCGCAGTGACCCGAGGGAAGATGGCGGTCTCGCTGCAAGCACGGTGAACCAGTCCCCCGGGTTATTTGGTTTACTGGGGTCTAACTTCTTGAGTTCTTTGTATACATTGGATATTAGCCCTCTGTCAGATGTAGGGTTGATGAAGATCTTTTCCCAACTTATTGGTTGCTGATTTGTCCTTTTGACAGTGTCTTTTGCCTTGCAGAAACTTTGTAATTTTATAAGGTCCCATTTGTCTATTCTTGATCTTAGAGCATAAGCTATTGGTGTTCTGTTCAGGAACTTTCCCCCTGAGCCAATGTCCTCAAGGGTCTTCCCCAGTTTCTTTTCTATTAATCTTAGTGTGTCTGGTTTAATGTGGAGGTCCTTGATCCACTTGGAGTTGAGCTTAGTACAAGGAGATAAGAGTGGATCAATTCTCATTCTTCTGCATGTTGACCTCCAGTTGAGCCAGCACCATTTGTTGAAAAGGCTATCTTTTTTCCACTGGATGTTTTCAGCTCCTTTGTCGAAGATCAATTGGCCATAGATGTGTTGGTTCAATTCTGGGTCTTCAATCCTATTCCATTGATCCTCATTACCATCTTATTACTCTTTCATTCTTGTTGGCTTCCTTCCTCTCTACTGTCCCTCTCCACTTCTACTCTTATATCTTTTTTGCTTTTATGTAGATCTGCAGGCCTTCACAGCTGCTTAGTGCTAATGGTTGAGATACCCATCCTATATCCAGAAGACAGTGCTTCAGATTGCTCTTCTCCATCTTTTGGCTGTAGTAATATTTCTGTCCCTTCTTTATATCCCCATGCCTTGGAAGGCCTTGATGTAGATGTGTATTTTAGAGCTGGACATATAACAATCATTTATTCACACCACTTTGACCAGTTCTGAGACCACATGAACAGTTGCTCACTTCAAACAGAAGCTTCTTTGACCAAATCTGTGAGTGGAATCATAAATGTTTAGAATTCCATTTGGCTACATGTGCCAAATTGAAGCACCTATGCTAAAAATAAGGTTAATTTTTTTTAAAATTTATTGAAAAGGGAAGTAAAGGGAAATAAAAACACTATGATAAAATTAAAGATTTACATGGAAAATGATTCAGATAAACATGTTAAAATTGACAATTTTCATGGAAAATTAAAGAGTAAAGTGGTAGACACATAAAACATTGCTAAATTAATTGAAATATGGGATAGAAATATTTTATGATAGAATTGAAGATTTACGTGGAAAATATTTCTGATAAAATTGTAGAAAAATGTAGAAAAACATGCTAGAATTGAAGATTATCATGGAAAATTTTATATAGATATAATAAGGGTAGATATAAAAGTATTCCTAAGGAGTGGCCCCTGGTTCTGGAAAGGCTCAGTGCATCAGTGTAGGGGAATACCAGAACAGGGAAGTGGGAAGTGGTGGATGGGGGGACAGGGGGTGGGAACAGGGCTTATGGGACTTTTGGGGAGTGGGGAGCCAGGAAAGGAGAAGTCATTTGAAATGTAAATAAAGAATATATTGAATAAAAAGAAAAAAGAAAAAAGAATTCCTAAGTTGATTGAAAGTGGAATTATAAACATTTTCTGATAAACGAAGATTTATATGGAAAATATTTCTGGTAAAATTTAAAAATAAGTTTTAATTGTTAAAGATTATAATTACATCATCTGTCCCACCCTCTTCTTTCCTTAAACCCTATCATGTCACCTCATATCTAACTTATTCTCTTTTAAATTCATAACACCTATGTACCTATCTATCTGTCTGTGTCTGTCTGTATCTATCTATCTATCTATCTATCTATCTATCTATCTATCCATCCTATCTATCATACATCTATCAACCATTTATTTATCCCTAAGTAGAAAAGTATAGTCTATTCAGTCTGCGTAATGCTCCTTGTATGTACACATGTTCAGGGTTGACCAGTTGACCACTTGGTATTAGTTACACAAATGGTATTTTTTTCTTGCATTCCTTAGTTGTATGTAGTTCTTTGTCTAGGATTGAGATCTTATCAGTTTTCCTTCTTGTGTGTTTTCATATCTACTCATACTGTCCTTGTTCAGATCATTTTTTAAGTGAGACTTCATGAGTGCAGCTTCTGATATTCCTAAGAGACACAATCAGGAAAGGAAACTTCCTGATTCCCTTTGATTCTTATAGTCCTTTTGCTTTTCTGTATTAAGCTCTGAGTCTGAGGTGCAGGAGTTGTTTTCCAGATGTATTAGGTAGGACAAGGATATACATCTATGTAATTTGATTGGTTCTGATTTTCTGTAAAGGTTTCTGTTGTAAAGAGTTTTCCTTGATGAGAGGCAAGAACTGTCACTTTTATATAAGCATAAGGAAAAATATTTAGAATGGACTTAGGAATTTTTCCAGTTTAGTAAACTAACACATCTGTCCCTTAAAAAAAAAACAAAAAACAAAACAAACAAACAAACAAACATGGGTTCTTTGGATTGAATTCAGATTCCTGTTTGAAGTCAAGCATTTAATTGACTTTGCTGTTTTCTCAGTTCCTGGACATTATTATTTTTGCATGTTAATGATTTTACCTGAAGTATTATAAAGTAGTTATATTATTCTAGTTCTTAAAAGATAGGCTCTCACTATGTATAACTGCTGGCCTCAAATTCGCAGAGATCTGTATGTTTCTACCTTTCAAGTGCTAGGATTAAAATAATGTGCCAATCACACCCAGCTCCCAATCTGTTTTTAAAGCTACCTTTGCATGGTCTGAAGATTTAGGTTGTGTGTAAATTATGTCAGAATCTAATTACTTGCTTGAGTTCCTATCACTGAAAAATACTGTTTTCATTATAAATAATTCGAAGCCTAAGTAGGCTTTATGATGAGATAAGTCTGTAATCCCAGCCACTTGACAGGCCACAGTGAGCAACTTTTTGAGCCTAGGTTTCCACGTAAAATAATTAAAATGAGGACTGGAGATCTAGCTCACTTGTACAGTACTTCCTTAGCAAGGGTGATGCCCCAGGCTCAGGCTCTGGTGGCACACACACACACGAATAGAAAATGTTATAACACACGTGTGGTATGGTAAATGTGGCTATGGAATAATGACTGCAGAGCTCATAGGCTCCAGAGGGCTGAGTCTGGCGCTATCATTTTGCTAGAAGAACCTAATATCAAGTTACCCTCTGAATTCTCTCTCTGAACCCATAGATCAGTGCAGGTCTCAGACATCACCAGGAAAGTTTCTGAGGACGAATCAGTGGTTAATACAGAAGCTCACTATTGGTCAAAGCAGAGAACAAGTATCTGCGGAGTGCTTATCCTTAAATGAGACACCTACACACCTCCCATTTCATCCTTTATAAATAAAACAGACATTAAGTTAAGAGAGAGGAGGGGGCATGGATCTGGGAGGCGTTAGAAAGCAAGTAGGTGATTAATATGATCAAAAACATTGTATGCGTATATGACATTCTCAAAGGATTAATACAAATATGATACTTTTATAATAAATGATTTATATCAAAATGATATGGGCAAGACATGTGCAACTTGGGAGCACAGTGACACATTGTGATTTTGGGAAAAATGTTTCTTTAAGAAAGTAAGCAGCATCAGAAAACAATTAAAAATTATATAAAATGAGCGAGCAAAATATTGCCCAAATGAAATGTTCTCATATTTGGTTAGCTGTCTGTAGGACTAGGCGGGGGCCTGGAATATGGCTAGTGTGCAGGCAGAAGAGACCCTCGTCCTCAAGCACACTGAAATGCCAGAAAGTGGGTTTTATGCTTCCAGTTCACTCAATGGCTACGGGTGCCTCAGAGTGCTTTTCAAATTGCATTCCACAGTTTTCAGAAGCATCTTTGAATGCAGCGGCTCCTTGAAATTAAGTGGTTTTGACACTGAAGCTTCTGTAAAGCAGGCTGAGAATTTCTTTTTTTTTTTTTTTTTTTTTAATTTTATTTTCTATATTCTATGTTTACATTCCAAAGGCTTTCCCCTTTCCCAGTTCCCACCCACCATAGTTCCCATAGTTCCTCTCCCCCCCATCTGTTCCCCAATAATTCCCCCTCCCCCCTCGGTTTCTTTACTAAACTGGAAGCAATCTTTACAGGCCCAGGGTCCTCTCCTTTCTTCTTCTTGGGAATCATTTGACTTGCTATTTGTGTCTTGAGTATTTAGGGCTTCTGGGCTCATTAATATCCACTTATCAGTGATTGCATTTCAGGTGCATTCTTTTGTGATTGGGTTAATTCACTCAGGATGATATTTTCCAGGTCTAACCATTTACCTACAAATTGCATGAATTCATTATTTTTAATTGCTGTGTAGTATTCCATTGTATAAATATACCACATTTTCTGTATCCATTCCTCCTTTGAGGGATATTTGGGCTGCTTCCAATTTCTGGCTATTATAAACAAGGCTGCTATAAACATAGTGGAGCATGTGTCCTTATTGCATGCAGGGGAATCCTCTGGGTATATGCCCAGGAGTGGTATGCCAGGGTCCTCTGGAAGTAACATGCCCAATTTTCTGAGGAACCGCCAAACTGATTTCCAGAGCGGTTTTACCATTTTGCAATCCCACCAACAGTGGAGGAGTGTTCCTCTTTCTCCACATCCTCGCCAGCACTTGTTGTCTCTTGAGTTTTTAATCTTAGCCATTCTGACTGGTGTGAGGTGGAATCTCAGGGTTGTTTTGATTTGCATTTCCCTGATGACTAATGATGTTGAACATCTTTTAAGGTGTTTCTCGGCCATCCGAATTTCTTCTGGTGAGAATTCTTTGTTTAGCTCTGTGCCCCATTTTTTGATAGGGTTATTTGGTTCTTTGCGGTCTAACTTCTTGAGTTCTTTGTATATATTGGATATTAGCCCTCTGTCGGATGTGGGGTTGGTGAAGATCTTTTCCCACTTTGTTGGTTGCCGTTTTGTCCTTCTGACAGTGTCCTTTGCTTTGCAGAAACTTTGTAATTTTATGAGGTCCCATTTGTCGATTCTTGATTTTAGAGCATAAGCTATTGGTGTTCTGTTCAGGAACTTTTCCCCTGTGCCCAAGTCCTCCAGGGTCTTCCCAAGTTTCTTTTCTAATAGTTTCAGTGTGTCTGGTTTTATGTGGAGGTCCTTGATCCACTTGGAGTTGATCTTAGTACAAGGAGATAAGAGTGGGTCAATTCGCATTCTTCTGCATGTTGACCTCCAGTTGAACCAGCACCATTTGTTGAAAAGGCTATCTTTTTTCCACCGGATGGTTGTGGCTCCTTTATCAAAGATCAAGTGACCATAAGTCTGTGGGTTAATTTCTGGGTCTTCAATCCTATTCCATTGATCTACCTGCCTGTTGCTGTACCAATACCATGCAGTTTTTAACACAATTGCTCTGTAGTACTGCTTGAGGTCAGGGATATTGATTCCCCCAGAAGTCCTTTTATTGTTGAGAATAGTTTTAGCTATCCTGGGTTTTTTGTTGCTCCAGATGAATTTGAGAATTGCTCTTTCTAGATCTATGAAGAATTGATTTGGGATTTTGATGGGGATTGCATTGAATCTGTAGATTGCTTTTGGCAAGATGGCCATTTTTACTATATTGATCCTGCCAATCCAGGAGCAAGAAATATTTTTCCATCTCCTGAGGTCTTCTTCGATTTCTTTCTTCAGGGACTTGAAGTTCCTGTCATACAGATCTTTCACTTGTTTGGTTAGAGTTACGCCAAGGTACTTTATGTTGTTTGTGGCTATTGTGAAGGGTGTTATTTCCCTAACTTCTTTCTCAGCCTGCTTGTCCTTTGAGTACAAGAAGGCTACTGATTTGCTTGAGTTAATTTTATAACCAGCCACGTTGCTGAAGTTGTTTATCAGCTGTAGAAGTTCTCTGGTGGAGTTTTTTGGATCGCTTAAGTAGACTATCATATCATCTGCAAATAATGATACTTTGACTTCTTCCTTTCCAATTTGTATCCCTTTGACTTCCTTATGTTGTCTGATTGCTCTCGCTAGAACTTCAAGTACTATATTGAAAAGATATGGAGAGAGAGGACAGCCTTGTCTAGTCCCTGATTTTAGTGGAATTGCTTCAAGTTTCTCTCCATTTATTTTGATGTTGGCTACTGGTTTGCTGTAGATTGCTTTTACTATGTTTAGGTATGGGCCTTGAATTCCTGCTCTTTCCAAGACTTTTAGCATGAAAGGATGCTGAATTTTGTCAAATGCTTTTTCAGCATCTAATGAGATGACCATGTGGTTTTTTTCTTTTAGTTTGTTTATGTAGTGGATTACATTGATGGATTTCCGTATATTGAACCATCCCTGCATTCCTGGAATGAAGCCTACTTGATCATGGTGAATGATCGTTTTGATATGCTCTTGGATTCGGTTGGCAAGGATTTTATTTAGTATTTTTGCATCTATATTCATAAGAGAAATTGGCCTGTAGTTCTCTTTCTTTGTTGGATCTTTTTGTGGTTTAGGTATCAGCGTAATTGTGGTTTCGAAGAATGAGTTGGGCAGTGTCCCTTCTGTCTCTATTTTGTGGAATAGTTTGAAGAGTATTGGTGTTAAGTCTTCTTTGAAGGTCTGGTAGAATTCTGCACTAAAACCATCTGGTCCCGTACTTTTTTTGGTTGGGAGGCTTTCTATAACCCCTTCTATTTCTTTAAGGGTTATGGGACTGTTTAGCTGGTCTACTTGATGCTGATTTAATTTTGGTATTTGGTATCTGTCTAGGAAATTGTCCATTTCCTCCAGATTCTCCAGTTGTTTTGAGTATAGGCCTTTGTAGTAGGATCTGATGATCTTTTGAATTTCCTCTGTTTCTGTTGTTATATCCCCCCTTTCATTTTTAATTTTGTTAATTTGGATACTATCTCTGTGCCCTTTGGTTAGTCTAGCTAAGGGCTTATCTATCTTGTTGATTTTCTCGAAGAACCAGCTCTTGGTTTTGTTGATTCTTTGTATGGTTCTCTTTGTTTCTGCTTGATTGATTTCAGCCCTTAGTTTGATGATTTCCTCTCTTCTACTCCTCCTGGGTGAGTTAGCTTCTTTTTGTTCCAGCGCCTTCAGGTGTGCTGTTAAGTTGCTAGTGTATGCTCTTTCCAGTTTCTTTTTGGAGGCACTCAGGGCTATGAGTTTTCCTCTTAGCACTGCTTTCATTGTATCCCAGAGATTTGGGTAGGTCGTACCTTCATTTTCATTGAAGTCTAAAAAGTCTTTGATTTCTTTCTTTATTTCTTCCTTGACCAGGGTGTCATTGAGTAGAGTATTGTTCAGTTTCCATGTGTATGTGGGCTTTCTGTAGTTCTTCTTGCTATTGAAGACCACTTTTACTCCATAGTGATCCGATAGGAGACATGGGATTAGTTCGGTCTTCTTGTATTTGTTGAGGTCTGTCTTGTGACCAATTATATGATCAATTTTTGAGAAGGTACCGTGCGGTGCTGAGAAAAAGGTATACTCTTTTGTTTTAGGATGGAATGTTCTATATATATCTGTTAAATCCAATTGGTCCAAAGCTTCAATTAGTTTCACTGTGTCCCTGTTTAGTTTCTGCTTTCCTGATCGGTCCATTGAGGAGAGTGGAGTGTTGAAGTCACCTACAATCATTGTGTTAGGTGCGATGTGTGCTTTAAGCTTTAGTAAAGTTTCTTTTACGAATGAGGGTGCCCTTGCATTTGGTGCATAGATGTTCAGTATTGAGAATTCTTCTTGGTGGATTTTCCCTTTGACAAGCAGGAAGTGACCTTCTGTGTCTCTTTTGATGACTTTAGGTTGAAAGTCGATTTTATCTGATATTAGAATGGCTACTCCAGCTTGTTTCCTGGGACCATTTGCTTGTAGAACTGTCTTCCAGCCTTTTACTCTAAGGAGGTGTTTGTCTTTGACACTGAGATGTGTTTCCTGTATGCAGCAAAATGTAGGGTCCTGTTTCCGTATCCAGTCTGTTAGTCTGTGTCTTTTGATTGGGGAATTGAGTCCATTGATATTAAGAGATATTAAGGAATAGTAATTATTACTTCCTGACATTTTGGGAATTGTTATTATTATTTGTATTTGAGTGGTTCTCTTCTTTTGGGTTGGATGAGATGGGGTTTCTATCTTGTTTCTTCTGGGGTGTTGTTTCCCCCTTGTGTTGGTATTTTTCCCCTATTATCCTTTGTAGGGCTGGGTTTGTAGATAAGTATCTTGCAAATTTGGTTTTGTCGTGGAATATCTTGGTTTCCCCATCTATGGCAATTGAGAGTTTCGCTGGGTATAGTAGTCTTGGCTGAAGTTTGTGTTCTCTTAGGGTCTGCATAAGGTCTGCCCAGGATCTTCTAGCTTTCATGGTCTCAGGTGAGAAGTCTGGTGTAATTCTGATAGGTCTTCCTTTATATGTTACTTGTCCTTTTTCTCTTACTGCCTTTAATATTCTTTCTTTGTTTAGTACATTTGGGGTTTTGACTATTATGTGACGGGAAGTATTTCTGTTCTGGTCCAGTCTATTTGGGGTTCTATAGGCTTCTTGTATATTCATGGGCATCTCTCTCTTTAGGTTGGGGAAATTTTCTTCCATAATTTTGTAGAAGATATTTGCTGGCCCTTTAAGTTGTAGATCTTCATTCTCATCTATCCCTATAATCCTTAGGTTTGGTCTTCTCATTGTGTCCTGGATTTCCTGAATGTTTTGGGTTACCAGCTTTTTGCATTTTGCATTTTCTTTAATTGTTGAATCCATGGTTCCTATGGTATCTTCAGCATCTGAGATTCTGTCTTCTATCTCTTGTATTCTATTGTTGATATTTGCATCTATGACTCCTGATTTCTTCCCAAGGTTTTCTATTTCCAACATTGTCTCCCTTTGCGATTGCTTAGTTGTTTCTACTTCTGTTTTTAGATTTTGTATGGTTTTGCTCAGATCTTTCAGTTGCTTGTTTGTGTTTTCCTGTAATTCTTTAAGGGATTTTTGTGTTTCCTCCTTTATGACTTCTACTCGTTGACCCATGTTCTCTTGTATTTCTTTGGGTGATTTTTGTTTCTCCCCCTTATTGGGATTCACTTTTTGCTCTATATTCTCCTGGATTTCTTTAAGTGATTTTTGTGTCTGCCTTGTATGGGCTTCTAGTTTTTGATCTATTTTCTCCTCTATTACTTTAAGAAATTTATCTAAGTGATCCTCAATCTGCATCTTTACCAGTGATTTTAGATCTGAGTCTTGTTTTTCTGGTGTGTTGAGATATCTGGGATTTAATTGTGTTTGTCTTGCAATGGCTTCTAGCTTTTGATCTATTTTCTCATGTATTACTTTAAGAGATTTATCTAAGTGTTCCTCTATCAGCATCCTGACCAGTGATTTTAGATCTGAGTCTTGTTTTTCTGGTGTTTCGGGGTATCCAATATTTATTGCTGTTGGGGAACTGGGTTCGGATGCCGCCATATTGCCTTGATTTTTGTTAGTAGCGATCTTACGTTTGCCTTTTGCCATCTGGTTAACTCTGGTGTTAGTTGGTCCTGTAGATACTAGCTGGTGCTTGACCCTCCTGTGGGGTTGTAAGGCTATTTCCCAGTGACTGGGATACCTGAATCACTGTCCTGCGGGGCTCTTGCTCACAGATTGCTGACAGGTGGCCTGAGTCCCCCGAGGTCTTAACCTCAGGATATCCCAGGTATTTGGTTCCGCCTGTTGGGCGGCTGCTCTGCACTGCTCCTGCTCAGGGTTCGCTGTCTGATATCCTGTTTCCCCAGGGGTCTTAAAGTTGGGATATCTCAGTTATCTGGTTCCGCCTGCTGGTCCCAAGCTGCTGGGAAGCTGGCTGGGTCCGGTTTCCAGCTTCCCTGCCACTGGCTGGATGGGAGGCTGGTTCGGCCTCCGGCTGGGTCTGGGTACCTGGCACACTGGCTGACTCTGGCTTCCTCACCACCAGCTGGACGGGAAGCTGCAGGCAATATGGCAGCTGCCTGCAGGGAGCTCGGGGTCCGCCCCGCGCGCGAGTGCAGAGTGCACCCGCTATTCTGTGCCCAATTCCCACTCCAGGCCTGAGTCCCCGAAGGTCTTAAGCTCGGGCTGTGTCGGGTACCTGGTTCTGCCGCCGCCGCCGGATGGTTCTGAGCACCTGGGACGCTGGGTGACCCTCCGGCTTCCCCACCGCCAGCTGGGCGGGAAGCTGCAGGCAATATGGCAGCTGCCTGCAGGGAGCTCGGGGTCCGCCCCGCGCGCGAGTGCAGAGTGCACCCGCTATTCTGTGCCCAATTCCCACTCCAGGCCTGAGTCCCCGAAGGTCTTAAGCTCGGGCTGTGTCGGGTACCTGGTTCTGCCGCCGCCGCCGGATGGTTCTGAGCACCTGGCACGCTGGGTGACCCTCCGGCTTCCCCACCACCAGCTGGGCGGGAAGCTGCAGGCAATATGGCAGCTGCCTGCAGGGAGCTCGGGGTCCGCCGCGCGAGTGCAGAGTGCACCCGCTATTCTGTGCCCAACTCCCACTCCAGGCCTGAGTCCCCGAAGGTCTTAAGCTTGGGCTGTGTCGGGTACCTGGTTCTGCCGCCGCCGCCGGATGGTTCTGAGCACCTGGGACGCTGGGTGACCCTCCGGCTTCCCCACCGCCAGCTGGGCGGGAAGCTGCAGGCAATATGGCAGCTGCCTGCAGGGAGCTCGGGGTCCGCCCCGCGCGCGAGTGCAGAGTGCACCCGCTATTCTGTGCCCAATTCCCACTCCAGGCCTGAGTCCCCGAAGGTCTTAAGCTCGAGCTGTGTCGGGTACCTGGTTCTGCCGCCGCCGCCGGATGGTTCTGAGCACCTGGGACGCTGGGTGACCCTCCGGCTTCCCCACCGCCAGCTGGGCGGGAAGCTGCAGGCAATATGGCAGCTGCCTGCAGGGAGCTCGGGGTCCGCCGCGCGAGTGCAGAGTGCACCCGCTATTCTGTGCCCAACTCCCACTCCAGGCCTGAGTCCCCGAAGGTCTTAAGCTTGGGCTGTGTCGGGTACCTGGTTCTGCCGCCGCCGCCGGATGGTTCTGAGCACCTGGGACGCTGGGTGACCCTCCGGCTTCCCCACCGCCAGCTGGGCGGGAAGCTGCAGGCAATATCGGCTGAGAATTTCTTAAGCCATAAATGGGAAGCAGGCTTCTGTCTGTCACAACTCCCTTTAAGAATACTAGTGCACGCTCTGAAAGAACATGGAGGCTGGTTCCTCAGTGAAGAGTCTCACAGCCCTGGGACCAGAGCACAGAGCAGATACTGTTCCCCAGGCCCTAGGTAGCCGAGTCTGGCTTTCTTGGGTACCCAATGCTTCTCTAGCATCTTGGAGATTTGTTATGTTTTCTAATAAAGAGACTTTCAGCTACACTTCCCTTCCAATCTCTCCTTATTAGCATACACATTCCTAAACCCAACTTCAAAATATTTCTGATGCAAAAGAGTGGAGGACACCAGAAGAACACAACCCATAACTGTGAAGGGCTCATAGGAGCTCACACACACTAAAGGAGCAATCATGAGACTGCATGGGTCTGTGCTAGGTCCTCTGGATATATGACATGGTTGAAAGATTGGTGGTTGTGTGTATGTGTGTGTGTGTGTGTGTGTGTTTTGGTGTCTCTGACTCTTGTCTGCTCTTTGGACCCTTTTCCTCCTGTTACGTTGCCTCAGTCAGCCTTGATTAAAGGCTTTGTGCCTGGTCTTACCGTATCTGGGTGTGCCATATTCATTTGATATCTCTGGGAGTCCTGCTCTTTTCTGAAGGGAAAGTGCTCTCTTCTGAGAGGAGAGAGGTGGGTAAGGGACTATAAGGGAGGAGAAATCCATTTATTTCTTTTTCTTATCATGTCAAATGCTGCCTTTTCCTGCTCTGA